>CM062817.1:951947204-952547204 GCA_031772625.1 Pinus tabuliformis
TAAATTCCATCTTTTATTCTCATCATTACGCAATTTATCTCTACCACAACTATTGTCCTCTACAATAAGAACAAGCTAGATTTCTCGAATTTCAAGTCAATATAAATAGGTCATACCACTACTATAATTTAAGATCAACAATAAGAACCACCACATACCACCACATTACCCTAGCTTCTAATCACCACCAATAAGTTATGTCATTTCTATAACCAACTACAACTCTCTATGGGGGAAACCCAACCACCTAGAGTATTAAACCAAATCCCAAGTCAAGACGATAATTATAGTTGAGGTTAAAATGAGAAGAAAAGTTAAGTAATGGGAGAAATTATTTTTTCCATAACACTTACCCTTTCATCTAAATACTCTTTTGTGAATAAATTTCATTTGTAATTAGATTAAGCTATTTAAAAATATAATTTAGATAATAAAAAATAACAACATACACAACCATATCATTACTTTTGGTTGATACAATCACTCATCAATATCATCTTATTGAATCAAATTAAAATTAAAATAATAATAATAATAATAACATTACTTATACTTCCCACCTCATTTTCCATTTAATAAATCCCGTGTCTCTTTTACTGCAGAATTTATTATTTAGTTGTTATAAATATTTCCCTCTATTGATTTTGTATGCTATGCACAACTTCTTTTACTGCTCTTCGTTGATATGACACTTATTTCTTCTACTTTTACTTATTATTCTAGAGAATGATAGGTTATAAACACAAGTCACCTTTATCAATAATTTGCAATTTCTTTATGGAAGCTTTACCTCACAGGAGATTGGAAATTGAGTCAATAAAAGTGATGAATAGATTCTGTGCACACCCACTTGACAACAAATTAAACAATAAAATACATTCAGCTTTATCCACTTATTTCTTTTAATACTTTAATATTATTATGACCTTAAATTTAAATTTTATAAGGAGCAGTGGTTGCCGCCTTGCCGCCTTCTTCATTAAATATCTTATTCCTATTCAGGTCACTGACTAGACTCCTCAGCCTCACGAGATGAAAAACCTAAATTTAGAAGGCCCTTTCGTGAACGGCAACTATGATCAATTTCTTCCCTTTCACGTGAAAATGTAGTAAATGCTCAACGAGCTCTTTCCGTAGAATTATTGGCATGGTGTGTTACCTCACTAGCATTCACAAAGAAAATAGAGATATTAAGATTTTTTTCTTCTACAAATTAATTTTTAATTTGTTGTTTTTAGAGAGTCACTTAATTTTTAATTTATTGTTTTTAGAGAGTCACTTTATAACCTAGTATGATAACAATTTGTTTGTTATTTTTGTCTCAGCTTAACGCGGATTTGATATATAACTAGCATTTGCACCAAATGTTGCAAAGGAAACGCCGTAAGGCATAAATTGAATTACAAAAATACAACAAAAAAATACTTTGATAAAGAATAAAATATATTGAATGCTCACATCAATGCCCCATTAACTAGAACCACTTAGTAGACATATCTATCAACATTAGGATTACACACAATGATCAGGAAATTTCTCATATACAAACAACACCTTCCACACCAACCTTTCTCACATCCACATTTTAAAATAGACATATCTATCAACATTAGGATTACACACCATGATCAGGAAATTTCCCATATACAAACAACACCTTCCACCTATCAACATTAAGATTACACACCATGATCAAGAAATTTCCCATATACAAACAACACCTTCCACAACAACCTTCTCTCACATCCACATTTTAAAAAATGCCTCGGAACGTGATTGGAATATCCCATATTTCCTTTTTCATTATGTAGATAAATCTTCGATATTATTATTTTCATCGTGAAGATTGTTAGTTCATTGTTGTAAAGTGTTAGTGTGTTAAATTCAATACTACAAGTTCAACAAGTGAAAAACGTTCCTTAATTAGCATAATATGCATTTTTCTCTCACCATGTATTTTTCAATCATTCATTACAGAACTTCCATCAAAGAACACATTTTGTTCATTCATTAGAAAACTTCCATCAAAGAACACAAGTAACAGATTAACATGTATACTACAAGTTCAACAAGTGAAAAACGTTCCTTAATTAGCATAATATGCATTTTTCTCTCACCATGTATTTTTCAATCATTCATTACAAAACTTCCATCAAAGAACACATTTCGTTCATTCATTACAAAACTTCCATCAAAGAACACAAGTAACAAGCGGCGTATGGTGGAAATAAGCAAAACATACGATGCCTTTGCTGAGAAAATTATAGACGATCATCTTCATGTTCAGGCCGCCACGCCCTCCAGCGACGGCCACAGCCAGGGACCGACAGAGGCAGAGGCAGAGCATGTTAAAGATTTCGTGGATGTGTTGTTGTAGATGACAGCTGATAACAATGATATAAAGGGAGACACCAAAGCCAAACGGGAAGCAGTTAAATTGATTATGTTTGTATGTAGATAGGAAATCTTAAATCGAGTTAAACAGCTAAATCGATTCTTTTTTATTGTAAATTTAGGAAATCTATTGGAAGGTCACATAATTGACATCCCTCTTTACCACACTCTACCCTGTCCTTCAAATTTCAAAATATTCCCAAGAACCCCCTGAATCTAGATGCAAATAAATTAACTTCAGCAATTCAATATTGTTGGCATTATGATTCAAGTGTTGTCCTTGATGGCAACTCACTCAGAGGTTGGTACAGATGCTCAGAAGTTGGTACAGGTGATGGCAACTTACTCAGAAGACAGATCCTAGTACAGCTTGCCAAGGAAGTTCATACACGCAGGTTTGTTAAGCCCAAGTCACGTGTACACGCAGGTTGGCTTCAGAAAAAGCGCGTGTATGTGGAAAAGTACCTTTGGTCCATGGCGGTTAGTCCTTGGAAGTTGTGCCTATGGTTTCGGACCATTGTGTCTCGACGGGCGTGTCGATCCCTAGTTTTGAAGTTGATGGTATTGTGTTTCTATGGTTTTGGCTCTTGGTATTGAACAAGGCCTAAGGCTATATAAGGAGAAGATCACTAGGCAAAGAGCAAGTGTGTGGGTGTCTGACGCAGTGAGAGGATCTGGTATTGCTGGTTATCTGTTCGGGACGCTTGACAAGGGTCGGATCTGACAGCAAAGGCAGAAGTAATCATTTCTAGATCTGCACGCGGGTTGCCTTTGGAGAAAGCGCGTATACGCGCGGTTTTGGTACAGTGAAGTAGCGTATGCATGATAAGGGTTGATATTTCAGGTTGTTGCTGATTCTGGTGGTTGTTGCAGAGTTCTAGATTCTGGTTTGGATTCTGTGTTCTTGATGACAGGGTTTCAGTGATTCGGTATTGGGTTGTTTAATGAATTATGATGCAAGTATAAGTTGATGATTGTATTGCGGTAATGTTTGCTTTGTACTCTTGGATCCAGTCTGAAAATTGATGAAACGTGGTCCCTGAAGGTTGTAGGGTCAGCACCTACGTACTAGTAAATGGATCAGCTAGTACAAGAGCTGAGGGGGTTGTAGCTCCCTTCCAGAAGTAGTTGGAAAAACGAAAGAGAGGGTTGTAGCCCTCTGCAGGTTGTAGCCTGCATACTGGTAAAGGACTGCACCAATATATTGTAAAAGAAGTTTCTCATTAAAGAAGAAAGAGACGAATTGCAGCAGGTGGTTTTCACCCACATTGGGTTTCCACCTTATATCATGGTGTTCATGTGTGTGGCTCTTGTGTGATGTTCTGTTCTGTTATACTGCACCTGTTTACTGTTAAATTGCTTAATAATGTTCTGATGCATTTTTACTGAAGATAAGATTAACTGAATCATAAGATATCTGCATATACGCTAGTTTCTTTAGACACAGTCGCGTGTACACGCGGATTCACTTAACTGAAGTCGCGTATATGTTTCTGAGTATGAAATTGAAAAGGTTTTATTGATCTGATAATACTGATTCACCCCCCCTCTCAGTATTATTTCCAACAATTGGTATCGGAGCAGGTCCTTCAGAGGAAGCTTGATCGCTTGAAGGAAAAGATCCATCAAAATGGCTAATCCAGAAAGAGAGGCACACATCAGGCCACCAGTCTTTGACGGGAACAATTTTACTCACTGGAAGATAAGAACCACTGCATATCTACAGTCTCTTGGAGCAGAAGTTTGGGGACTCGTAGAAGGAGGATACAAATTCCCATCAGCAACTCCTACAGATCCAGCAGAGAAAAAGCAATATGAGCTCAATGCCAAAGTAGTTAATGTCCTATTGAGTACTTTGACTCAATCAGAATTTATGAAGATCATGCATCTCAAATCAGCTAAGGAAATATGGGACAAAATCGTTACAAGCTACGAAGGAGATGATCAGGTAAAAATAGCGAAGCTTCAAACTCTCAGAATCCGGTATGAAACTCTTAAGATGCGAAGTAATGAAAGCGTAGCTAATTATTTCCTGCGTATGGATGAGATTGTGAATTGTATGAGGGATCTGGGTGAAGAATTTGAGGAAGTTGTCTTAGTTCAAAAGGTTTTGAGATCTCTGTCTACTAAATTTGATTCTAAAGTATCTGCCATAGAAGAAAAGGAGAATGTGCGGAAAATTACCATGTCACAGCTTCACGGGATCTTAACTGCTTTTGAAATGCGACAAGAGGTACCACCAGAGGCCGCATTCGAAGTGTCAGAGGAAGAAGATGAGGTAAATTTTGTCAAGAATCTTGAACGGGGAACTGGACGGTTCAAAGATAAGCTACCTTTCAAATGTTTTCTATGTGGTAGAGTTGGTCACTATGCTGCTAGATGTCCTCATAACAAAGAAAGGATATATGAAGAAGATGGTAGAAGCTATTATTCCCATATTAAAAGTTCATTAAATGATAGTGAAGATATTAGAAGTCTCATGGCGCACAAGAAGAAGAATGCTTCATCCAATAATAGCGAGGATATTAAAAGTCTCATGGCACATGAAGAGATGAATGCAGAAACTGAAGAAGCTGCCAAGTTAAAAGAACTATTGGAAACAGAAACCAGGGTAAGGGAGAGATTGCAGGATATAGCAAAAGATCAGAGCACAACTATTCAGAGACTTGAATCAAAGATCCTCTCTCTAAAAGAAGATCTTGAAGATCAAGAACATGAAGTGATCAAACTAAAGCGACAAGTGGAAGAAGGGAGAAAAGTTGAAGAAGACCTAAGGAAGCAGTATCTGAAAAAGGAAGAACAACATCAGGTTGAGGTAAATATCTTGAAAGGTAAACTAGAAGAAAAGGATAAGCTCTTACGATTTCAAGATAGTTCTAAAGTCTTGGATGATATTCTTAATAGTCAAAGATCTCCTGCTATCAAGACTGGTCTTGGTTTTCATGAATATGGTGAAGGTGAATCTAGTTCACAAGGTGAGGCAAGAAACTCTAATGAGAAATCTGAAATGCTCAAGGAACAACCAAGGAAAGAAATTCCTCAAGGAAGATCCTTTACTCCTAACTATGGACGTGATAGACGATTATTTCCTCCGCTGAATAATGTTGAATGTTATGTATGTCATAATCTTGGACATGTTGCAGCCAGATGCAGAAGTAGAATGGTTCAAGAAAGATCATCGCATTCCAGGCATTTCAGAGGGTATTGCTTTGCCTGCAATGCATATGGACACAAAGCAATTGATTGTGATAGAAGGAACATGAAAAATATAAGGTGTTATACATGCAACAACTATGGGCATAAAGCAAGGGAATGCAGGAGCAGATTTCAAAATTCAAGACAAGGGGACCATACATCATCACAGTTGCAGGAATTGAAGAAGACAGAGACAGAAAGGTGTGGGATAACTCAGTCAACTGACATAACAGACATAGGGGAATCTGAAAGTGATGAAATTCAGTATTCCATCCTGCATACGCTGATATAATGAAGACAAGTCGCGTATATACGCGAGTTACAGGCTGTAAAGTCGCGTATATGGAGAAGGGGCAGCAGAACAGACCCAGGTTCAGTCATGGTTGGCTCAGGCTCAGGGGGAGTAGAACAGACTCAGGAAATGGTTCAGACATGGTTGGCTCACACTCAGGGGGAGAATATTCTTCAAATAATGCATTGTTATTAGAAGTCTATGAAGCTAAATGATACATCTTACTATGGTATTGCAGGCTGATGCTTATGGTACAGATCATGATGCTGTTGGTGGCTTTCATAAGTCTTGGTCTAGATATTTCGTCTCTATGTCATGTATCTCTTGTGATATCTCTTTTTATGGTGTCAAGGTCATGTAACGGCCTATGTTGGTTTCCCCACTATGCCTGGGATGAATGATGAATGTATGTTGAGTCTTTTGGTGATAGGAAGGTCTTCTATGATGTATAAGTCCTTGTTCTTCTTGAAGAACATCTTTTGCAGATCTTGCCTACAGTCAAGGGGAGCATGAACAGCACAATTCAGCAAGAGCAGGATGGATAGATTGGTACACTTTGGCATACACAAAGGGGGAGCACAGTTGGAGATTTCAGCAAGTACTCAGGGGGAGTATGGACAGCAGAAGGTATACCAAAGAAGAGAATATCTTGGTCCGCCCTTTGCCCTTGATGTCAAAGGGGGAGAGTGACTTGGTGTGGTGGTTGCCATCAAGTCCAAAGGGGGAGATTGTTGGCATTATGATTCAAGTGTTGTCCTTGATGGCAACTCACTCAGAGGTTGGTACAGATGCTCAGAAGTTGGTACAGGTGATGGCAACTTACTCAGAAGACAGATCCTAGTACAGCTTGCCAAGGAAGTTCATACACGCAGGTTTGTTAAGCCCAAGTCGCGTGTACACGCAGGTTGGCTTCAGAAAAAGCGCGTGTATGTGGAAAAGTACCTTTGGTCCATGGCGGTTAGTCCTTGGAAGTTGTGCCTATGGTTTCGGACCATTGTGTCTCGACGGGCGTGTCGATCCCTAGTTTTGAAGTTGATGGTATTGTGTTTCTATGGTTTTGGCTCTTGGTATTGAACAAGGCCTAAGGCTATATAAGGAGAAGATCACTAGGCAAAGAGCAAGTGTGTGGGTGTCTGACGCAGTGAGAGGATCTGGTATTGCTGGTTATCTGTTCGGGACGCTTGACAAGGGTCGGATCTGACAGCAAAGGCAGAAGTAATCATTTCTAGATCTGCACGCGGGTTGCCTTTGGAGAAAGCGCGTATACACGCGGTTTTGGTACAGTGAAGTAGCGTATGCCTGATAAGGGTTGATATTTCAGGTTGTTGCTGATTCTGGTGGTTGTTGCAGAGTTCTAGATTCTGGTTTGGATTCTGTGTTCTTGATGACAGGGTTTCAGTGATTCGGTATTGGGTTGTTTAATGAATTATGATGCAAGTATAAGTTGATGATTGTATTGCGGTAATGTTTGCTTTGTACTCTTGGATCCAGTCTGAAAATTGATGAAACGTGGTCCCTGAAGGTTGTAGGGTCAGCACCTACGTACTAGTAAATGGATCAGCTAGTACAAGAGCTGAGGGGTTGTAGCTCCCTTCCAGAAGTAGTTGGAAAAACAAAAGAGAGGGTTGTAGCCCTCTGCAGGTTGTAGCCTGCATACTGGTAAAGGACTGCACCAGTATATTGTAAAAGAAGTTTCTCATTAAAGAAGAAAGAGACGAATTGCAGCAGGTGGTTTTCACCCACATTGGGTTTCCACCTTATATCATGGTGTTCATGTGTGTGGCTCTTGTGTGATGTTCTGTTCTGTTATACTGCACCTGTTTACTGTTAAATTGCTTAATAATGTTCTGATGCATTTACTGAAGATAAGATTAACTGAATCATAAGATATCTGCATATACGCTAGTTTCTTTAGACACAGTCGCGTGTACACGCGGATTCACTTAACTGAAGTCGCGTATATGTTTCTGAGTATGAAATTGAAAAGGTTTTATTGATCTGATAATACTGATTCACCCCCCCTCTCAGTATTATTTCCAACAATTACATTGATTTTTAATTGACAACATAAACTGTTTTCCCATTGGTTTGTACAAGACATACTCATCGCTGGAATGGAGACGTCGGCATCCACGTTAGAATGGGCAATGAGTGAGCTGCTCAGACATACCCATGTCCTGAAAAAGTTGCAGCAAGAAATAGAATGCTGTGTCGGAAAACGTGGCAAAGTAAACGGATCCGATGTGGGAAGGATGAAGTTCCTTCAATGTGTTGTGAAAGAGATGTTGCGATTACATCCAACGGGGCCGATAGCGATTCCCCATGAATCTATAGAGACCGCGAGCGTATGCGGATACAATATACCTAAAAAAACAATAGTAATCGTGAATGTGTGGACTATTGGAAGGGATCCCAATGTGTGGGGGGTGGAAGTTTTGGTTTTCAAGCCGGAGAGATTCATGCATGAATTGGGTGAGCATGACCATGTTATGGATTTAGTGACAGGTCAATCAAATTTCAGGATGCTTCCCTTGTCAGCAGGGAGGAGAGGGTGCCCAGGGGCCGCCATGGTTGTTTCCATGATTGACCTTGCACTAGCTCAGCTGCTGCACTCTTTTGACTGGAGAGTAGATGGTGATCCATCAGAGCTGGATATGACAGAAGGTGGGTCTTCTATATCAAACCATTTTCCACTCTTTGCTTTTCCAAAGATAAGGAAGGAAGGTCTTTGACGGTATGTATGTTGAGAAGTATCTGGTTGTGCTACCTAATTTGTATGGTTTTGTTACTTTGATTGTCCCAAAAAGTACAAAGAGATGCCGATAGGATTATTAAATTGGAATTGTTGAATTTTTCTAAAAGAGTTAAGTGGTTTGTGAAAAACCTTGCTTTTTTTTACTGCATCATTGTACAATTACTTTTCTTTAGATGTTTTGATTATATCTATATTACAAGGAACACATTGAATGTCTTATTTCATTTATGCTATTCTTACTAATATCCTTTATGTGCTTTTTCTTGATCAATTTGATGAAATATTCCATTATCCTTTGGTCAAAGTCTTCACCTACATATTAGTGTACATCCCGGTAAGTTCAAAGCTCGAATGCCAACCAAAAAAGTCAATGATAACCACCGTGCACACATTCAAATTCATAATGTAAAACTGCCAGACAAAGTTTAGACAGATTACCTCTAAGATGGCTATCACCATTTGTAGCCAAAACCTCAAAAACTCTATTATCAATAGTCAAAACGCTGACATCAAACATGCCACCGCCAAGATAAAAAAAAACAATAATTTTGTCTCCACCCTTCTTGTCCATGCCATAAGATATCACTGCAGCTGTGGGTTCGTTGATAATACGAGCTACATTCAAGCCAGCAATAACACTGACATCCTTCGTTGCTTGGCGTTGTGCATCAATAAAATATCCTGCGCAAGCCCACAAGTTGACAGTGACAACGCAGTCAACAATTGGTTACCCACAACCTCATTAAAAAAAAGGTTAAAAAGAAAGCATACTAGGGACAGTCACCATAGCATCCTTTATAGTCTTGCCAAGGAATGCTTTTGCAGTCTCCTTCCTCTTAGTCAAAATTATAGCACTGATTTCCTTAGGGCTAAATTCCTTTTGTCTCTCCATCTCATACCTGAACTTGAATATAAGATTTCCCATCTTTGTTCACAATCTTGTATGGTACTAGTGCAGTGACCACATCATCCTTTATAGTCTTGCCAAGGAATGCTTCTGCAATCTCCTTCATCTTAGTCAAAATCATAGAACTGATTTCCTCAGGGCTAAATACCTTTGTCTCTCCATATCGTACCTGAACTTGAATATAAGGTTTCCCATCTTTGTTCACAATCTTGTATGGTACCAGTTTCATATCCCTCTAAACTTCTTTGCCTTCAAACCTATATAAAACAAATGTTTTCATTTAATTGTGCTCATCAAGTAAAAGTTTGAAATAATTTTCTTGAAGTTTGGACAGGGCAGAAATCAAATCCTTATCTGACCCCAACTAGAATGTTGCTCGACCCCTAACTTAACATGCCAATTTCATGATTGGCATCCTTGTGGGTTCAATATCAAGGCAAGAATTGGACTTGCAATAAATATAATTGTCTAATGAATGGGAAAATCAGAGATCAGAGTACTTACTTTCTCCCAATGAGTCTCTTGACATCAAAGATGGTTTGTTCGGCATCGCTCAAAACAAAGAAGCAGAATTTAAACCAAAATGAGGGGAAAGAAAACAGGATCTGCGACTCAGAAATTGCAATGAGCTCCTTGCTGAGCCACTTCTGGTTCGAAGGCAGCGTAAGCAATCTGACACACTGTTGGAGATCCCTGGTATCCTTGTGCATACTCTTGGTAGCGTTCTTCCTGGCCAGCGCAAATACGACAGCATCCATACCATCCTCATTCACATAAACCTCAATATTTACCTCATCCCTACAAGGCACTATAGAATTATACATCCTCGAGATCAAATCATGCCTGCTCTAAAGCTCCATGGTCGCCAACAAGCCCTGGCAATATCGGCGCCCACTGGCATAAAACTTGAAGACATTCTGTCCTTCTTTCAGCAGCAAGGGAGTATCGTTTCCATCCCCGGTACCTAATAAACTAAAATTTTTCTCAAAGACCCCGTCCTTCGTTGCAAATTACGTTGCCCAGGCTAAGGTGATTTGCTCGTTTTGCCGTCGGCCCACGAAGTCACGAAGTAATGGACAACAAAGGCGATCAGGAAAGTGACACAAAGGAACTCTATGTAGTAACACTGAGGGCCTTCAAGGGATCATAGTTTTTGTGTAATAGGGCCAGGTTCAATGCACCGCATAACTCGGAGGTGAAAAGAAGGCAACTCAACCGATATTTGGAAAAAGCATTCGAAGTATAGTGCATGCTTGCCAGATGACACTTCAAATCAACGGTTGAAAGTGTCTCACTTGATCGAACAACGCAGAGTAAAAATGTTGACAATTGTTGATGCATAAAAAGACTTATCGGCTAAATAAACTAATAATAAATCTAAACTACACTAATAAGTTTGATAAATCTGTATAGCTTTCGAGATAATCCTCAGCTCTTATAATCTATGCGATGGTTTCAAGTCAAATTAAAGTAGTAAATAATTTTTGTGTACTACCCTCTTTCCCTGAACGTTCTTTCCATTAGGCAAGGGCTAACCAGCTTGCCATAGGGCATTAAATGCCCAGGTATATGCATGCTCTATAACAAAATAACACACAGTCCTTGGTGGCTACATAAATTAAAAGTAAAGACTGGGTGTTATTTTGTTATAGAGCATGCATATGCCTGGGCATTTAATGCCCTATGGCAGGCTGGTTAGCCCTTGCCTTATGAAGTACCCTGAAACCACCTCTTCCCATGTACATCTGGGTACACATTGCCTTTTGGTTTGGCTAAGTACACCCAACGCTTTTGCTGGTAGGACGTCGCGCACCCCTACCTATTTATCCGTAGTCCTTATTGTTTAGCGCTACTCCAGGGCCCCCCTATTTTGTGTAGGTCATTGTTTTGTCGAAAATATCCCTCCCTCCAACCTACGTGATACTCTTAAAGGTATCGGATGTCTTAAGTATATTCTGACATATTTCACAAATTTCTGAAGACCGTGTCATGTAAAAAGTTGTACAATTGCCAGCAATATAGAGTACAAAAAAGGAGCTATTCCATTTGTCTGAAAATATGGATTTTGTCAGAAAGTGGACTGCTTGTTTTCAAGAATGGGCTTCAGATACAACTAGTCTCTTAAAGGTCTAATAATGAGTTTGGCATCTATGACGCTGCCATTAGAAGTTGGGAGGGAAAGATTCTCCTTGTGTCTTCCCTGGGCAAGTGTGACTGTGGTAAAGAATGTATCAATTTTCAAAGAGAAGGTTATAAACTTTTGAATTTTATTAATTTTAGATTTTTTAGAAAGATACAATTAGTTTTTTTCATCTTCCTGAATGGAATAATCTGTTCTAAATGCAATTATAATGAATCTAACAATATTTAACAGGAAGGTTATAAGCTTTTGAATCCTATTCAATATGAAACCACTCTCTAAACTAAGATTTGGGCAAAGAAACATAGACCGTTTTGACTTCTTCCAGAATGGAATGGGAACAACCATTTTAAGGGGGACATTGAAAATGCGTACCTGGAAGATTTGAAGCACGAATATGAAGGAAAAATTTTCCTGACTAAGTTCTACTTGTCACGAAAATACTCTGTCTAACATTTTTCCATGCTCTCTCTAACATTTCCGTTTCTCCTCTCTGCACTAAGCATTGTAGAGATTCATAAGCAAATGATAATACAATTTTTCGTTCACTACATCACTGAGGCGGATTGGAAGTGTTCTACTACTTAAAAAAACACACAAATAAATTTTAGTGGTAAATAACTCAAATATAAATTATCATTCTGCATCTATGATTCGTTGCTTTAAACTCATTACTACAATAAATAAAATATAAAATTGATTAAAAAATTCATGGATAATAACCATAACATTTATAAATACAACCAAACCTATCAATTATCTTGAGAAATAACAATAATCCATTGTATAGTCTCCATCCATCATCCACTATCCTAATAGAAAAAGAAAAAAAATACATACAAGTCCAAAGGTTGTGAATGAAGCTGTGCATATATGAAATTAGTAATTCCTTAGGCTAAGGAGCAACGTCCATATCCATCTAGACAGCTTTGCTACTCTTGACATAACCAAGAACAATCCCTGATAGAAAATATATTTTCTTAATGCAGACCTTTTAGTATCTGTTTTTAACATAATCATAAGCATATTTCAGAGTCTTCAATAAAAAGGTTCTAAGTTTTTGAATTCTATTCAAAATGAAATTAGTTCTTTTTTAAACTAAGATTTACAGAGACACAAGTAGGCAGGTAGTTTTTGACCTCTTCCAGAATGGAATGAGATTAGCCTTGTTAAGCAAGGTGAGACATTGACAGATAGCTACCAACCAGAAAATGAAAATATTAAAGACTATCCATCATCTTGAACATAAAACAATAATTCAATGCATATAGTTTTTGATCCATTATCTTTATGGAAAACAAGTTTCAGAAATCCCTGCATGTGCATGTCTAAAGGCGGTGAATGAAGTTGTGCACCTATAAAAGAAGAAGTAACATGGATATCAATCCTGACATCTAAATAAATATAAGATTTATCCAAAAAGAAGATAGCTACCAGCCAGAACTTAAAAATATTAAAGGCTATCCATTATCTTGAACATAAAACAATAATTCACTGCATATAGTGTTCGATCCATTATTATTATTATTATTTTAATGGAAAACAAGTTTTAGAAATACCTGCAAGTCTGAAGGCGGTGAACGAAGTTATGCACCTATGAAAGCAATAAAGCACAGTGAGAAGCAGCAACCATATCCATCTTGATATCTACCAGTGAGTGTTGCTTCCTCTTTTTTCCGGAAAAAGAGAAGAGAGAGGAAATATATATATATATATATATATATATATATATATATATATATATATATATATATATATATATATATATATATATATATATATATATATATATATATATATATATATATATTCTACAATCCTCTATATATAAAAAAAATCTAACGATTTTCACAAACAAAAAAAAAGTTATAAGAAGTTTTTGAATTCTATTTAATTTTAAACTAGTACAGAAACACACAGGTAGCTTTTGACTTCTTCCAGAGTGGAATGGCTTCAGTCAAGACATTGACAATTCATACACGGAATATTTGCAACAGGATTTCCCAAGACATGCTACTATCGGTTCTTATTGTAGCTGTAAAGGATCCAACAATTTTCAGTAAGGTTATAAGCTCTTGAATTCTATTCAATATGGAACTGCTCTATTTAAACTAAGATTTGGACAAAGACACAAGTAGTTTTGACCTCTTCAGAATGGAATTGAATCAGAAAGAAGTGGTGACAAGGATGGACCACCATATCGATGTATTCATGTCAGTTTTTTTGAGGGGACAGAGCTATGATCTGCCTTTAAGGCAAATCTGCTGAATACAGTTATAAAGAATTTATCAATTTTCAGCAAGAAAGTTATAAACTTTTGAATTCCTATTCAATTTGAAACTATTTTTATTAACGTAATATTTTTACAAAGATACAGAGTGGAATAAAAGCAGCCATGTAAATCAAGACAAATTTGAAACACGCTTCCCAAGACCTATTACTATCTGTTCTAAATGCAATTATAATGAATCTAACAGCCTTTAACAAAAAGGTTATAAGTTTTTGAATCCTATTCAATATGAAACCACTCTTTTTAAACTATGATTTGGCCAGAGATACACAGGCAGTCTTGACACCTTCCAGAATGAAATAGGAGCATCCCTGTTAAGGGTGGACATTGAAAATTCATACCTAGAAGTTTTGAAGCACGAATATGAAGAAAAAATGTTATTGACCAAGTTATAGGGCTCACGAAAATTCCCTGCCTAACAACATTTTTCCATAAGTTGCGGGTCTCGAGGAAATTCTCTGTCTAACATTTCCGTTTCTCCTATGTGGACTAACCTATTGGATAGATCCAAAAATAAGTAACGATAATACAAATCTTCGTTTACCACATCAATGGGAATTGGGCGGATTTAAACTCCTATATTATTAGGATAAATATACAAATAAATGAGGGGAAAGAAAATAGGATCTGCGACTCAGCAACTGCAACGAGCTCCTCGCTGAGCCACTTCCAATTCGAACGCGGCGTAAGCAAGCTGGCATACTGTTGGAGATCCCTAGTATCCTTGTGCATATTCTTGGCAGCCTTCTTGCTGAGGAGCGCAAATACGACAGCATCCATACCATCCTCATTCATATAAACCTCGATATTGACCTCATCCTTACAAGGCACTATAGAATTATACATCCTCAAGATCACATCATGCCTGCTCTGAAGCTCCATGGTCGCCAACAAGCCCTGGCAATATCGGCTCCCGCTAGCATAAAACGTGAAGACATTCTGTCTCGAGATCGAGCTCCAGGCCTTCGCAACAGGGCCATCAAACCCCATGGATGGGAGAATATGTTCTGTCAAGTGAATGACAGTGCATTGAAGGAGTTTACAGGTAGAGCGTTTTCTTTGAATAATAAAGAACCAGGCTCCAAATTACAGTGGCAATGAAGGGCAACTGCAATTGTATGTATGTATAGGGTTAAATCAATAGGAGGTTGTCAATGATAGATGTAGTATGCGGTTCGTTGAGTGGATCTGAAAGTCCACCATCCAGCCAAAAAGAAAAACAAATATTTTATTTAACAAAAAAAATAGCGCAAACTCTGAGTTACAGACCTATATTCATAAGTATCATCAGTGTATTTATCTGAGTACTGAATTTGAGGCATCCTGGTCGAGCGAAGGACCAGCGCGCAATCAGTGTATTTATCTGAGTACTGAATTTGAGGCATCCTAGTCGAGCCAAGGACCAGCGCGCAAGGGCAGAAGGAAGGAATACAACCAGGAGAATGACAAGAAAACTGCTTTTGATCGTTCGGCTTCCCACGATCTTCGGCTTCCCACTATCAACGATCAAACTTTGTTCGATCGTCTAAGACCACAAATCAACGGTTAACAATAGGACACGGTGTCAGCTGGGTCAATTCATTCCAAAGGGAAACGCCTTACGGCGTAATTAAAAGATTAACTTCCCTTGTTTTGAACATTGCTACTAATTTTTTTACCGACTATAAAAAATTCAATCAACCCGTCTATAAGAAGAAAACATCGTCATTCGAATTGGATTTGTTATGGAATCATCAGATGCAAATGCTAATAAAGTCCCAAGTTCCGACTGCAACAACTCTCGAGAAACTCGTCCTAGCACTATTACATTTTTCCCTTTTAGTTTTCTTAATAAAAAATTTAAACGCTTTTCAAGAAGGGCAAAAGGAACTCTATGCAACCGAATCCTGATGAAGATGCTACCTACAGTATTAATATTCACTTTCCGACAAATAGAACAAAAATGATATAAGCTTTAGCATCCGCTTCTGTTCTGGAAAAACATTAACAAAGACCAGCGTAATAGCATTTCAATCTAACATTTTTCTATGAAACAGTATCTTTATTAGAGGCCATCCGTGAAGCTACCATTAAAAGTTGTTTGAGGACCAATTTCATGCATAAATCGAGCTTTCATCGATAACAGCCCGATGGAAGTGGCGTTGAAATCAAATGCAATATTATAAAACTGCAGAATATATGATAGTCACATTCAGTGATAAGCTGTGCCTAAATCGGTAAATTTTGTCCAGCTTCGTCAAATAAAATTTTAAAAATAAATAAATATATAAAATTAAAGAAGGTAAAAATAAATATCCGGCCAGAACCAAACGCACAGAACATATTTCCAAGAAATCTTCCAACCTTTAATTCAAAGATCTTAAGCGCGTATTTAGATTTTCTCTAAGTAAATGTTTTGAATTCAATTTATTCTGTGTAGTCTTTTCTTCAAAATTAACATTTGCATGTAGGTAAAATAGTCAAACAGGTTCAGTTCCTCAAAAGCCTAAATTTTCAAGCATTTTCATCCACTGGAACACAATTCTTCCAGAGTATTTCCAGGAAATTTTCAATATCAAACCTTTAAACACATGATCGTAATCGTGCATTTAAATTTTCTATAACTAAGTGATTTAAATGCATCTTCTGGTTCATAATATCTTGAACAGGGCATTTGCATGCTGTTAAAACTGTCAAAGTAAAAGCTTCAACAGCCGAAGCTGCTCGAAAGCCTTCACCTTTGCTCCGACAGGCGCAGCTGCCAGAAAGCCTTCCATTTTACAAGGACTTTCATCCATTGGAGTGAATTTTCTTCCAGAAATCATAAAACAGAAAATAAAGAAATATTTCCTCATTATGCGGAGTTTTAAACCAGTCAGAAGCATATTGAGAGGTGTAGAGAAGAGTTTTTGGCTAATCGAAAACATATGGAGAGGTGTAAAGAAGATCATACCTGCAGTGTTGTTGGCCTTGCAATGTTTCTGAGATTGTCTGGCAAGCATTTACAGCTACTCCTGGATCTGAAAGTCCACCATCCAGCCAAAAAGCAAAACAAATATTTTATTTAACAAAAAAAATAGCGCAAACTCTGAGTTACAGACCTATATTCATAAGTATCATCAGTGTATTTATCTGAGTACTGAATTTGAGGCATCCTGGTCGAGCGAAGGACCAGCGCGCAATCAGGTGTATTTATCTGAGTACTGAATTTGAGGACCAGCGCGCAAGGGCAGAAGGAAGGAATACAACCAGGAGAATGACAAGAAAACTGCTTTTGATCGTTCAGCTTCCCACGATCTTTGGCTTCCCACGATCAACGATCAAATTTTGTTCAATCGTCTAACACCACAAATCAACGGTTAACAATAGGACACGGTGTCAGCTAGGTCAATTCATTCCAAAGGGAAACGCCTTACGGCGTAATTAAAAAAAAAAGCAAATAGAAGAAAACAAAGTTTTAGACAAAATAATAAATCAATATACAAGTATGCAAAATATAATTAATACTAACATAATCAATCATTGTAGTAGCTCATTATGTTAACATGAGTTTCTTTGAATTCTCTTAAGCACTTGTAAAGTGGAAATTTCTACCATTTATAAGGTGGAAATTAGTTGGATTAGTTCAACCATTCATTATGTGGAAGTTTGCTTTACCAAAATAAATTTTGTTATTAAATTTATTGGATGTATCAAAGTATCAACTTTAATTAAAATTAGTTTAGTGTTGTTTAATTTGAATAGCTTTACAAAGAATCACTTCTAATTATTATAAAATTGCTCTTTTTATTTTAGCATATGAATCCTACCAAACTGTATTATTCAATTTATAAAACCAAATATAGCAAAAACTATAACATAATAAATATTTTGTGAGATCTATATCTTTTGTATATTTGCATAATTATTGTTATAAGATTGTGACTTGTTTGCAATATTCATCATCTTTGGGGATAAAGTTTTATGTTATAGGCCAACTATTACTATCATTTCAAAGATGGGGTTTGCATTTTCACCAAAAGAAACTTGAATTGCAATTATTGCTTTCCATAAATTTTATATTCTTCTTTGTTTTTCCTTCATTTCATTAGACTTAGAATTAATGGAGAAATGTAGATTTTTCTAGAGTATACTATTTTTAGATTTTTGTCGTCATTGTGGCTTCTCAGTCAAGTTGTGGGATTTATTTAGGATGCAGATCCTATTTATGAGGAAGTTTTTCCAGCTCATTAACGGACTTGCAATTCCATAAATGTATGAGATCTATTGCTGATGAATATCACTGTTGAATGCAGAAACTCTCTAGGTTGAGTTTGTCTCACCTGAAGTTGCACATTTCTTTCATGTTTTGACCCTCCTTAATTTTGAGTTGGTATCAAAGAAAGGCTTGTGCTAGGGTTGGGTTTGTGATAGAGGTGTAAATGTTTGGAAAATTGATTAGGCATTGTTGTCCTTGAAGGATTTCGCTGATCTAATATGTTGAAGTTGAGATCAGTGGCACAGGAGAGTCGAATATGGAGCAGAGAGTCGTGTCACAACATTGATCCTGTGATTGTAGTCCAACGAGATTATCATTTATGCATGAGGGACATTCTTGTATCCATGATCAGAAGAGAAAGCCACTAACTAGTTTGATTTGGAACCCCATAGATCTATTGGTAAACCCTAGTAGTCGAGTGTGGAGAGTAGGGAACTTGGTTTGAACAGCTGAGCGATGGCGATTGAGTTGAGTATCAGAGCCATTATGGCTATTGTAGGTTCAATCCAATGTGTTATGTGGAAAAGCTAGAAGTCATGCCTTGTGGACAAATTTTTTAAATTTGCTTGCTGAGAGTCGATCTACATGGAGAGAAAGCATCATTGAACCAACCATCCTACTTTGTGGACCATTGTGCTATGTGCAAGAGCTTATAGGATTGATGTCTAGAAATCGAGACCTGTAATTGAAAGTGGATTGTCTTAGTGTGAGCATTGTGGGAATTTGTGTAGAATTAGCACCAACATTCTAGTACAGACAGGGTCGAACGAGGACTGGTGGGGTGAGAGAGGCAGCTAGGAGATGCCACTAAGACAAGGCCGGGAGGAAATATGTTGCATGTAGCTAGTGTGAAGCTAAGAAAAGTGGGTTGAGAAGTGGATTTCTTGCTCAATCCTACGAGTTCAACATTCTTGTTGGAGCCTATGAGTTCAACATTCTTGCTGGAGCCTATGAGTTCAACATGGAGAGCGAGGGTAGTTGACTGGTGAAATGTGGGCGATTTTCTTTATTCAGTGAGTGTAGATAGCTCAATTGGGAAGTCGATATGTGATTTGGAGCAGTGTGAGTTTCCAGGAAGGTCATATACGATCTCCTCAACTCATGTGTAATTTTAGCCATGTGTCATGGTGTTAGAGAGTGATATTGACATCACGAGCCTGTAGGAGCCTGCAGTTTAGCTCTCTAGATCTGTCAAGGCCCTAACGTAATTAATGAAATGTGATTGCAAGGATATTTGGAGAGGCATCGCTGGGACATGGTGTGGTCCCTATTGCTTCGATAGAGTGGTTTGTGAAGGATCAGTGACATGTTGAGGATACACCTTACTGTAGTCATATTGGAAGGTTCATTGTGACAAAGAGTGAAACAGAAAAGTGGAGCATAGATTTCTCTTCTCAATATTTTGAATGAATAAATAGATTACATTGAAAACATCAATATAAATGACATAAGTAAAAATCGACACCTATGGAGTAGAACTCAAGTAAAACTAAACTGTCTATGACACCGAGCAAACAATATAATCAAATGTGCTGACGCCTAACTAGAAACTAACCGATAGTGAGATTAATATCTCAACATCCCCTACTAACCTCAAATGTTACATGTAGTGACACTTACAGTGCCTAGTTGTTCTCTTTAAAATTCACATACATTCTTTCCCAATGGCTTTGTGAAAATATATACTAGTTGATCTTTGGAAACACAAAAAGAAAGTATTATGTCACCATCATTTCCAAGCTTATAGATGAAATGAAAACGATTGTCAATGTGCTTGCTATTCTTGTGGAAAACATGATTTTATGATATAGAAATAGTTGAACTATTATCGTAGTAGATTGCAGTTGGCTCCTTCTAAATATTTGAAATATCTTTCAATAATAGTCTCAACCACACAGCTTGACAAGTTGTTGAATTTGATTCCACATAGTCTTCCTCTAAAAAATATATGGAAATGATTGACTGTTTCTTGGATACCCATGAAATTAGATTGGTTCCAAGATGAAAACCATACCCTTAGGTGCTTTTGCGATCATCTAAACTCCCTACATAATCGTTTTCTATATAACCTGAAAGTGAACAATTTTTAGAATATGTATAGAACAAACCATAGTGTATTCTCCTTGTAATATACCTTAAGATCCTTTCTGCAATATTCCAATGATAAATCCTATGTGAATGTAGAAACTTGGAGACAAAACTTGCTGCAAACATAATATCAGGTCTAATTGAAGTGAGATATAACAAGCTACCAACTATACCTTTATACAATGTGGAATCAACTGGTGGTGCTACATCTTCCTTCTTCAGTTTTGTGCCTTAAGCAATTGGTGTATCTACAGGTTTGCAATTGATCATTTTTCACTTTTTGATAATATCAATGACATATTTTTTCTCACCAACAAAAATTCCATTAGCAAATTAGTGAATTTCAATGCTTAAGAAGTATTTCATGACACCTAGATCTGTCATATCAATCTCTGTTTTCATTGCTGCTTTGAAATCTTCTAACATCATATTTCTTGTATAAAAAATATCGTCTACATAAAGGCATACAATAAGAATTTTACCTTCACCCATTTTGGTATACAAAATTGGCTAATGATGTCTTCCGTACAAACCACTTTTGATGAGACAGGTGTCAATGTGACTTTACCAAGCTCTTTGATCTTGTTTCAAAACATACAAGGCTTTCTTCAATCTGTATAACTTATGTTGTTGTCCTGGAACTTCAAAACCATAATGCCACTCTACATAAACTTCTTCCCGGAATATACCATTTAGCAAAGAAGTTTTTACATCGAGCTGATAGAATTTCCATTTATGTTGAGTTGTTGTCGACAAAATGGTTCTGACAGTGTCTAACCTTGCTACTGGAGCAAAGGTTTCACCATAGTCAACACCAAACCATTGTGATAATCCTTTGGAAACCAACCTTGCCTTATGTTTCTAAATTTCTCCTTTTGATTCAGCTTGGTCTTGAATAGCGATTTTACACCAATTCTAGTTTTCTCTCTTGGGAGATCAGCTAATTCCCAAGTCTAGTTCTTCTCTATGGAAACACTTTCTTGGTTCATTGCTTCTACCCAATTCTTTTCTTTAACTTCTTATTCAAAATGAGTTGGTTGAGATGAAAGAAATTAAAACATATTATGTTGATCAAACTCATGCTCCTGCTCATATATTCCTCTAATGCTTCTTGCTTTCTTATTGTCTTCTGAAGAGGTTGAATCACTGGTAGATTCATTATTTGAAGATGTACCATTTTTAGAATGGTATGGTTCTTCTTCACCCTGAAATATTGGTGGTTGTAGTGGATAAAAAGACTGACTTGAAGCTTCATCAACATGATGAGACCAAGATTTATTTTCAAAATTTTTTACATTTCTGCTTAAAACAAACTTCTTTGTAACTGGATTAAAAAGTCCGTAGGCCTTTGACTGCTCACTATAGCCTACAAAAATACATCACTCACTCCTATCATCAAGCTTATTTCTTAGCTTCTCGGGAACATGCGAAAAAGACGCTGATCCAAAAATCTAAAGTGAGATACATCTACCATTTTACCATGCCAGGCTTCTTGATGTACTATATCTTGGAGAGTGATTATTGGAGATTTTTTAAGAACATACACTATTGTCGAAATTTCTTCAACCCAATAATGGTTTGACAACTTCTTCTCACGAAGCATACATCTGGCCAAGTTCATGATTGACCAATTTTTCCTTTCTGCTACTTTATTCTGTTGTGGAGTATATATTATTGTGTTATGCATTATGATCCCTTGTTGTGGACAAAATGCTTTGAAGTGATTAGAGTTGTACTCTCCTCCTTTGTCAGATCTGGGTACTTTCAAATTCTTTCCACTCTGCTTTTTTGCTCCTGCTTTGAATTATTTTAACCTTGAGAATGTATATGATTTGTTTTTTATAAAATGCGCCCAGGTATTCCTACTGTAATCATCAATTAATGTAAAAAAATAAAGACTATGACAAATAGAGTGTGTTTGCATTAGGCCACATATATCTGTATGGACAAGCTCTAAAGGCTCTTTTTCTCTAGAGGAAGATGTGGGAAAGTTGTCTCTTTTATGCTTGGAGAGAACACAAATTTCAAAATTACAATCTTTCTCATTCATGGTAGGGAGAACAATGGCGATTGATTATTTCTAAAGCTGACTTAAACTCTTGAATGGTATGTGGCCATATCTAGAATGACATAGCTAAGATTCATATATTCTTCACACATTGTGGACAAAAGACTGTGAGAGATTTCGACTTCTAAGAGTCAAAGGAAATATCCTATTCTTGGTTTTTTCAACCTTTACTATCAGTCTTCTATTGGGAGGTTTTTTATAGATATAACATGTGTTCCCTTGAAATATTACATCATAACCATGTTCCATGAGTTTTCCTACACTAACGAGGTTATGCTTCAGATATGGAACATAATAAACATCAAGAATGTACTTCTGTTGATTTTGTTTAGTAAGAATTGGAACAATACCTTTTCCTTCAGCTTTAATGCAAGAACAATATCTAAGAGTAATTTTTGATGTTATGGAAGCATCAAGATAAGAAAGAATATTTTTGTTATTTGCCATATGATTGATGTAACCACTGTCTAGTAACCGAAGATCCTTGTTGTGAATGTCTTAGAAAGATTGCATGAAGGAAACATTGTTTTAGAGGATTCTCCTTCATTGTTGGAGAGATGGATATTGCCTCTGTGCTAATCTGACTGTATCTTTTTTCATTCATGTTCATAATGCCCAATTTTTTTATAGTAATAACACAGGACATTATATTTTCTAGATGGTCTGCTTCTTTTAGTTTGGTTTTGTGGAGGTATCCACTTCTATATTGCATGATGATGTTCTGATGTTCCTCTGCTTCATCATTTTACTTGCTTGTTGTTGCATCTATATCCTCTTCCTCTACCTCTGCCAAAAGAAAGTTGTTGTTTGAAAGCTTGCTCCATGGAATCTTCTGTCAAGTTCAGTCTTGTTTCGTGTGCTAGAAGTGGTCCAGTCAACTATTCTACTGAGAAAGTTGTAAACTCTTTGGATTCTAAAATGGCATTTACAATCATGTCATATTTCTTGGGAAGACTTTGAAAGAATTTCTAAACAATTTTCTCATATGAAATGGTTTCACCGATGAGCTTAATCTGATTGACTATTCCCACGACACTAGTCATGAAGTGATCCACATTTTTTGTGTCATTCATCTTTAGGGTTTCGAATTGTGATCTCAATGTCTGTAATTTCACTTTCTTCACTATATCATTACCTTGATACACAACATTCATGATTTTCCAAGCTTCGTGAGTTATGGATGCGCCAGTTTTCTAGTCAAAAATAGAGAAATCGACTGAGTTTTGAATCCAACATTTGGCTCTGTGTTTTTTCTTTCTAAGTTCAATCGCTGCATTCTTCTAATTATTAGTCATGGCTACCTGCGCTTCTTGATTCAGCTCTACATAGGGAGTCTGAAGTGTATCCCAACACTCTTGGGCTTTCAGAAACATCTTCATTCTCAAAAACCAAAACTCATAATTTTTTCCAACCTAAGTCGGGGTCTGTGGAAAAGCGTTG
This sequence comes from Pinus tabuliformis, assembly GCA_031772625.1. Taxonomy (NCBI): domain Eukaryota; kingdom Viridiplantae; phylum Streptophyta; class Pinopsida; order Pinales; family Pinaceae; genus Pinus; species Pinus tabuliformis. Next base: position 951,971,011 of record CM062817.1, read on the forward strand.
GAGGAAAGCCATTTCTTTGAATGCAAAATGTGTGTCTTTTATTTTAAATCTCCTTTTGAAACTTAACAAAAAAAAAAAAAAATCATTTTCCTTTCTAAGTTTTTATTTGAAAAAATCTTTTTAAAAAAATTCTCATTTACCTTCCAAGTTTTTATTAAAAGAACATTAAAAAATACCATACCCTCTTTTAAATACTCCCTTTAAAGCATAACATACAAGCATATCTTTAAAAGAATTAAAAAAAAAAAACATACATTTTTATTAAAAAAATGCCATTTTTGACTTTTTGAAAATTCTTTACTTGCGCCCTTTGATTTTACTAACGTAGCGGGAAGTGTCACGCCCCCAATTCTTTTTTTGTTAAATTGGCCAGGTGCGGCACCGCCTAAGTTATTAAGATGTTCCATCGTTAATAAACTTTACGAACTACACCTTAACAATTCATAATACGCATGAATTCATATTATTAATGTGCGGAAACCATTAACAATATAAAGATAATAAATCAACTCGACAATAATAATAATAATCAATCTTTTATTATATATGCGAAGTTACATGACCGGGAGCCGCGCTCAACCGGCATTCCATAAACAGGAGGGCGCCCGCCCGTGCAAGAGCGCGCGGCGGTCTGCCAAGACTCCACCACAATACAACTTACAACATATAACATACACCTCTTGTGTTGTTGGGTGGGCGGGCACACCCGTGCACGAACCCACCGCCAACACACAACAAGATATAATAATACAAGACTGCACAAACTCGGCGTTGGGCGGGCGGGCGCACCCGTGCACGACCCTTGCCCACGCCACAACCCAATCTAAGTGTGATACCCATATGCACCACTGAAACCTCTACACGACCCTCGCCCAGCTCGGCGGGCTCATCCACCCGAGCTACGGTAAACCCGCGCCTTCCCTAAGTGCGCACTACCCTTGTGCGACGAAGAGCGATGTGAGTTCGATTGGTTGATGCTCTAAATGAATTGCAGGTCGCCATGTTTATACACGCACTAGCTTGTGCGTTGTCTCCTGGCCGACGCTACAAAACATAACATTGAACGCCCCTTGCCTTCGTTTCTCACCATCGGCTCGGTTATGTTCATCGCCCATCATCCATCGCATATAAACATGGCTTCGCTCACCCATAACTCGCGCGCCTCTTATGCGATGGTGACCAACACTTAGTCAATTTTGCGAGTTGGAGGAGCACGCGCTCGGTATGAACCGCAGGGCATTACATCCTCCCCCACCAGAAGTCATTGTCATCCCAACAATTCCTGCTCTCCTCTTCAACTTCCTGCCCTACTTCGCGATCTTATTCTTCCATATCCAAAGTGAATCCTCCGTTTCCCAGCTGTCCTCCTTCGGTGCATCCTTCCATCTCCAAAGAAATTCCCGTCGCACGTGGCAACCAACTCCTGTAGTTCTGAGACTCAAAATCTTTTCTAAATCTAGTCCTGGTCTGTCCACAATCCCGGCTGGTCCTCTCGTTGGTTCAACCCTCTCTGGATGGTCTGAATCAAGTTTACATCTCTTCAACTAACTCACATGAAAAACTGGGTGTTTCATGTTCATATGGCGTGGAAGCTCCAGCTCGTAAGCAACTTCCCCCACTCTCTTCTTCACTTGGAGTGGTCCGTCATACTTCCGCGTCAGTTTGCTCGTCGTCCCCTTAGCTGGCTGAAACTGCTCCCCGGTAATCCTGAGAAACACCATATCTCCCACACTGAAGTGTGCCTCCCGTCTTCCATGATCAGCATACTTTTTCATCCTCCTTGCAGCATCGTGCAAGCGTAACCGTGCTAACTCCAAGGTCTCCTCCCAAGCCTTCATGAACTTCCTCGCATGAGGACTTCTCAAGAAGCCTCCTGTCACTACGGTATGCGGTGCAACCGGCATCTGCCCATTTACCAACTCAAATGGACTATACCCCATCGTGGAACTCTTTTGAATATTGTAGCTAAACTGAGCAATATCCAAGAGTTCAGGCCAATTCTTCTGATCAGCCGTCACATAATGTCGCAAGTAGTCCTCCAGCAATGCGTTGATCCTCTCGGTCTACCCATCTGTCTGCGGATGGTAACTCGAACTCATCAACAACTCTGTCCCGACCAACTTGAACAATGTGGTCCAAAATCTCCCTGTAAAACACGGATCTCTATCCGACACAATACTCAACGGCATCCCCCAATACTTCGCTATGTTCTTAAAGAACAACTCCGCAGTCCGCTCGGCTCCACAAGGTATCTTTGTAGGAACAAAGACAACATACTTGGAAAAATGATCAACCACGACCATAATCCCATTATACCCCTGAACCTGTGGTAACTGAGTGATGAAGTCCATCGAGACACTCATCCATGGCCTCTCTGGAATCGGTAAAGGCTGCAACAATCCTCCTTGTCTTTGAGTATCCGATTTGTCCAGCTGACAAATGACGCATGTATGTACATACTCCTCCACATCCTCTCTCATCTTCTCCCAAAAGAATCCTCTCTCCAACAATGCCAAAGAACGACGCTGCCCTGGGTGGCCAGCCCACGGAGAATCGTGGCACTCCTTCAAAAGGTGCCTCCTAAGTCCGAATGACTTTGGAACATAGAGTCGGTTTCCAAAGAACAAGAACCCGTCTCGTAGAAAGAACTTTTGTGTCTTCCCCTCCTTTATCCGCTTCACTATATTCTGCACCAAAGTATCGGTTTCAACACTTCCCTTGATCTTATTTTGCATCTCTTCTGACATCTGAACTCGACTCCTACTCCTTGCTTCCCGGTCTTCTGCTTCCTCCAATGCTGCAAGTTGTCCCTTCCTGCAAAGGGCATGTGCTACCACATTGTGTCTACCTAGTCTATACTCGATAGTCATGTCGAATTCTGCCAAGAAGTCCTTCCAATGAGCTTGCTTCGTAGAATGCTTCGGTTGTGATGCAAAATAACTTGCTGCAACGTTGTCAGTCTTGACAACAAACGGCTTCCCAATCAGGTAATGCCTCCACACATGAAGACAATGGATGATGGCAGTCATCTCCTTCTCATGGACCGGATACCTTCGTTCTCTATCCTGCAACTTCCGACTCTCATACGCCACCAAATGCCCATCCTGCATAAGAACTCCTCCTATGGCAAAATCTAAAGCATCAGTGTGTACCTCAAACGGTCTCTCGAAGTCAGGCAACTTCAGTATCGGTGTTGTAACCATCCTCTTCTTCAAGTCATCAAATGCCTCTTGACATTTGTTCGTCCAACTCCACCTCTTGTCTTTCTTAAATAAGTCTGTCAGTGCCGATGTCACCTTGGAGTACCCCTCTACAAACTTCCGTTGGTAGTTGGTCATGCCCAAAAACACTCTCATCTCATGGACATTCTTCGGTTCAACCCAGTCCTCGATCGCCTTCACTCTGCTTGGCTCCATCCATATGTACCCTTGACCAAAAATATACCCAAGGAACGGAATCTCGGTCTGAGCGAACACACACTTAGACTTCTTCAAGAACAACTAATTTGCCCTCAGTGCCTCAAATACCATCGCCAAGTGCTTCTTATGATCCTCCATGTTGTCACTAAACACCACTATATCGTCCAAGTACACTACTACGAACGAATCCAAGTATGGTCGTAGAACATCGTTCATCAAAGTGCAAAATGTAGCAGGAGCATTACACAAACCGAATGGCATAACAAGGAACTCAAAGCTACCATACCTTGTTACTATCGCGGTCTTCTTCTCGTCTCCTTCAGCTATCCGCACCTGATAATACCCATGCCTCAAGTCCATCATGGAAAACACTCGGGCTTTCACAAGCTTGTCAAAGCAGTCAACAGCCAATGGCAAAGGATACCTGTTCCTTACCGTCTGCTTGTTCAATGCACGGTAATCACAGCACATCCGTAGCTCATTTTAATCCTTCTTCCGCTGGAACAATACCGGAGCTCCATAAGGGGACCTTGAAGGTCTAATGAAACTTGCCTTAGTTAACTCCTTTAACTAGCATTTCAACTCCTCCAATTCAGGCCCAGACAATCGATAAGGTGCTTTAGCCGGGGGTTGCTTTCCTGGCTCAAGCTCAATGTTGTGGTCCACTGCACGCCTTGGTGGAAGTTTCTTTGGAAGCTCATCAAGCATCAAATCCGCATACTTGGTAAGCACATCAGATATCTCAGCTGGAATAGGCATCCCCACTCCATCACCTTCAACATCCTTGAACATCACCGCATATGTCTCCATATTTGAGTCCTTCATAGCCTTCTCCAAACTCAGTGCCGAAACATGCTGCACCTTGACTTCCCTTCTTTGCTTATGAGTGGGCAAAGTCCAAGTTTGTGACTGTCCAACCAGCACCACCTCATCACAGAAGGGGACAACAATAGCCTTGTTGCCCTTCAAGAAATCTTGTCCGAGTATCACATCAAAGTTGTTCATCTCCATCACCGTGAAGTCCAACTGACCTTTCCAGTCTTTTATCTGCACAAGTACATCGTGTACCAAACCTGCCACCTTAGCTCTAGAGTTCACTGCCTTCACCTCCATATTCGATGGGGTGATCGTCAGTCCAGCCTCTTTTGCTAATCATGTCATCATAAAGTTATGTGTGGCACCCGTGTCCACCAGAGCTTGAATGGTCTTGCCATGAACCATCAAGTCAACGAAACCCAGACTGTTCATCCATGATTTCTCCATAACCTTATCAGCTTCACCTGTCATGAGCAACCATGCTCTATCAGGCTTCACCATTTCGTCTTTGTCACGAGCAACCTTTGCTCTGATACCACCTGTCATGCCCCCAATTCCTTTTTCGTTAAATTGGCCGGGTGCGGCACCGCCTAAGTTATTAAGATGTTCCATCGTTAATAAACTTTACGAACTATGCCTTAACAATTCATAATACACATGAATTCATATTATTAATGTGCGGAAACCATTAACAATATAAAGATAATAAATCAACTCGGCAATAATAATAATAATCAATCTTTTATTATATATGCGAAGTTACATGACCGGGAGTCGCACTCAACCGGCATTCCATAAACGGGAGGGCGCCCGCCCGTGCAAGAGCGCACGGCGGTCTACCAAGACTCCACCACAATACAACTTACAACATATAACATACACCTCTTGTGTCGTTGGGCGGGCGGGCGCACCCGTGCACGAACCCACCGCCAACACACAACAAGATATAATAATACAAGACTGCACAAACTCGGCGTTGGGCGGGCGGGCGCACCCGTGCACGACCCTTGCCCACGCCACAACCCAATCTAAGTGCGATACCCGTATGCGCCACCGGAACCTCTACACGACCCTCGCCCGGCTCGGCGGGCTCATCCACCCAAGCTGCGGTAAACCTGTGCCTTCCCTAAGTGCGCACTACCCTTGTGCGACGAAGAGCGATGTGAGTTCGATCGGTTGATGCTCAAAATGAATTGCAGGTCGCCATGTTTATACGCACACTACCTTGTGCGTTGTCTCCTAGCCGACGCTACAAAACATAACAATGAACGCCCCTTGCCTTCGTTTCTCACCGTCGGCTCGGTTATGTTCATCGCCCATCATCCATCGCTTATAAACATGGCTTCGCTCGCCCATAACTCGCGTGCCTCTTATGCGATGGTGACCAACACTTAGTCAATTTTTCGAGTTGGAGGAGCGCGCGCCCGGTATGAACCGCAGGGCGTTACAGGAAGGGTGGTGAGGTTACATGCTAAATCCTTTCTCAACAGTGAAGGCTAGCGTTAGTGCTCTAACGCACACAACACATAAGAAACTCGTGTGTTTTTGGAATTACGCAACTTTGTAACTTCTAACACAGTTATATAATGAGCCTTCATGCGTTATAATGTTGTGATCACAATTAGTAGGACGCATAATAGCTTCAACCAAGAAAAAAATACTCGGCTTGTATTCTTCTATCTTAAAGAGTCTTGTTCTCTCTCTTCACTCACGTTGTTGCTCTCATAGGGAGACTTTTGCAAACTGTTATTATCTTTGCTACTTTGTCAAAGAGTCTTACGTAGTTTAAGCTCTGATACCATGACAAAGAATGAAGCCGAAAAGTGGAGCAAAGATTCTTCTTCTCAATATTCTCAATGACTAAATAAATTACATTGTAAACATCAATAACAAATGACCAAAGTAAAAATATACCTATGGAGTAGAACTCAAGTAAAACTGAACTATCTATACCACCTAACAGATAATAGAATCAAATGTGATAACACCAAACCAAAAACTAAGTGACAGTGAGATTAATATATAAACACGTTGTATGTATATATGTGTACGTATATATGTGTTGAGAACTACGTGAAACGAGAAAAGCCAAACTATGTGGATTTTTGTGGGTAAATGCAAAGGAAGATATTCAGATCTACGATCATGAACTGTGGACTATGGGGAAGTTGGATCATCTGAGAGGTCATAGAAAATGAATCGAGGATCACCGAGGGAAGAAATAGTGTAGCGCTCACTCAGTTCATTTAGGTAGGTAGTGTGGAGCCGTGAGTCATGGAGTCGATTTGGGAACTGGAAGCAACATTGTGGATCAAATAATGCATTGGAAGAGATAATGTGTGGGTAAATGAAGTCATTAGTAGCAGAGTTGTCCCGACAAACAAAGTCTACAGTGTAGACTGCTGAGAGCTCGGAAGTAGCATCGGAGGTGAAGGGAAGTCTTTGTGCAGCGAGGTGCAGTTTGACAAGTGTCGGGTAGAAGTCATGGCTGCTATGTGTTAAGTTGCTTGGTGATTGGTGAGTCGACTAGTGTGGCTTCTAAATCAGTTGATTGATTGCCTCTGCGTTTTTTCATCCTTACCATGAGAGCTTACCATTTATGTGAGTTTGACCTGGTCAGAGCATAGTGAAAGTGCACACCTACAAAGGGTTGATATCAAGAGGTTGAAAGGTTGAAAGGAAGGAGAGTCGCTCCATCTACGATCACATCCTGAGGAGGAGTTGCGATTGTTTTATGTATTGCATTAATTTCCACGACCATGTCAATCTGCAAAGAGATTTATCATTTTTTTTAATAATCCTTTGGACTGTTCCAGAGTGGGAGTGTTAGAAAATTTTAAAGGGATAGAGGAGCGGTTGCGGCAAGTCAAAACTTCACTAGTGACAAACACATCTCAACTATAAAGAGGCTTAATTGAAACATAAATTAACTGTACAACAAAATAGAGTAAAAACCAAATGGTTGTAGTAAATTTTCTCCCAGAAAAAAAAAAACACAAAACTTACCGTGATTTACACTTCAGTGGTGTTACAGAGTAAGTGTCTGTAAAACTCTGTAAAACTTGTTTTCACTAGCCCACTAATATTTCCTCCACGATTTTCTCCTCACTACCTCTCAAACATACACACCTGACTCCTCTTTGCTTGCTCAACCATACAAAATAACTTTTACATACATATTTACCTCTAAATAGAACTTAGACATTAATACATGACATAGCCAATTGTTAAGACATAGGATGGGCGATTTTCCATAATAAATGGTTTTCTGAACTTGCAGGTGTTGTGGAGTGTAGGTAATAGTCACGAAGTGAGTTTTTTCCAATACATATTTACCAAAATTCATTAAGTGCCTTAAAATCTCTATTGTATTGTGCAATGGTCAGCATTGTACTTCTTCTCAGAATTTAGTCCTTCAGCTTGCAAACAAAATCGCAACCCTGGAGTAGTTAACTAGGAAAGCATGGTGTTTGTCAGTGTATTTAAGGGGGTGGTTGGAATTAATATTTCCAACATTCCCCCTTAATGACAATTGATGCCACTGACAATTCCCAAACATTCTTTGAGATAAACAAGACTTTCACATGCCAATGGCTTTGTGAAAATATCAAAAAAGTGTTCCTGTGACTTGCAATGCTGCAACACAATTTCTCCATTGTTAATCAAATCTCTAATAAAATGATATCTAGCATCAATGTGCTTGGTCCTCTTGTGAAAGACATAATTCTTTGACAATGCAATTGTGGAAGTGTTGTCAAAGAAAATAAATGTCGTTCCCTCTTGGTCATGGCGAAGATCACTCAACATCCTTCTCATCCAAACTGCTTGATACATTGTTGATGTTGCAGTGACATATTCAGCTTCTGCTGTTGAAAGTGACATTATTGGCTTCTTCTTGGAGGCCCATGAAATGGCTCTGGAAACCAAATGAAAAGCATATTATTACGTGCTCTTTTTGTCATTCACAATGCCTGCCCAATCACTGTCATTGTAACCAACCAGCCTGAAATCATTTGTTGCGGTGTACAAAATACCATACTGTTTTGTCCCATTGAAATACCTTAGAATCCTTTTCGCTACTTTCCAATGTGTTTCCTTAGGTGTTTCCATAAACCTCGACACCAAACTCACTAAATACATTATATCGAGCCTAGTGGTGGTCAAATACATCAAGCTGCCTATCATGCTTTTGTATAATGTAGGATTGGCATTGATGCTCCAATCTTCTTTGCTCAAATTCAACCCCATGATAGTTGGAGTTGGTGCAGACTTGTTGTTCTCCATATTATCCCTCTCCAAAATGTTTGTTACATACTTTTCTTGGGAAATAAAAATACCATTTTTTCTTTTCTTGAATTCTATACCCAAAAAATACCTTAACAACCCCAAGTCAGTCATTTTAGAATAACTCTTCATGAATTCTTTGAAATCAGCAATGAGGAAATCAGCACTGCCTATAAAAAATCAAATCGTCTACATATAAGACAACGGTAAGAATCTTACCATCACTGTCTTTGATGCAGAGAGTAGGCTCACTGTCACATTTGCAGAAACCATTATCCAACAAGTAAGTGTCTATTCTACTATACCTTGCATGTGGTGCTTGCTTCATCCCATAAAAGATCTTTCCTCAACCTATAAACCTTGTCTTCTTGGCGTTCTACCTCATAGCCAGGTGGTTGTGCAACATACACCTCCTCTTTTGGCACTCCATTCAAGAATGTTGATTTTACATCTAATATACTTTCCATTTACATTGCACGAAAATTGCCACAACTGTACGCAGTGTCTCCATCCTTGCAACTGGTGCAAACATCTTATAATAATCTCTTCCATGTTGTTGGTTGTATCCTTTAACAAATAGTCTTTCTTTATGACTTTCAATATTTCCCTCTACGTTGTTGTTGGTCTTATAGAACAAATTCATTCCAGTAACTTCTTTTCCTTGTTGAAGGTTCACTAACTCCCATGTGTCATTCTTTTCTATTTCTTCTATTTCTTCCTCCATTTCCACAACCCATTTTTATTCTTGGACTGTATCCTCAAAATGGGTTGCGTCATCTACATGAAAAAATCATCCAAATAAGGAATTTAGACTAGTGCTACTATCAACTTCATATGTCTCATAAATCTCATTTAAATTTATGAATTTTGTTCTTCTTGTGCATGCTAAAGATGGGCTAGACATGTCACTTGGTGTTTATTTTTTGCGGCATGCTTGGAGAAGCACTCGCTTCACTACGTGACGTTGTCCTATTATTTGTTAATGGTTTTAATTTCTATTTTCTTTGTTGAGATTAAATAGGAGTAGAGGGAGTCACTGTTGAGGAATTTCTTGTTGCTGTCAGTTCCTCTTTGTCCTCGTGTGTTATATATTCTTTCGCATTGACTGTCCTCTCTAAACTTCCATCCCATGCTTCCTCTTCTATGAACTACACAACTATGTTGATTATGACCTTCTTGGTTTATGGATTGTAGAGCTTGTGTGCCTTGGATTCATCACTGTATCGAAAAAATATGCATTTCTCCCCCTTGTTGTCCAACTTCTTCCTCAACTCATTCAGGACATGTGCATACATCACACATCCAAATACTCTCATGTGAGTGACACCATGCTTTCATCCACTCCACTTCTCTTCAGGAACCACGTTTTGGATGCTTTTGGTTGGACATCTATTAATGATATACGCTGCACATGTGATAGTTGCAGCCCAATAATATTTTTGCAAATGATTTTCCTTGAACACACTCCTTTCCATTTCCATAATGGTCATATTCTTCCTTTCCCTGACACCATTTTTCTGAGGTGTATGCCTTGTTGTAAATTGCTTTGTGAATTCCATGCTCCTTGCAAAATTGAAGGAATTCATTTCATATGTATTCACCACCTCTTTCAGTCCTAAAGACTTTGATGTAGTGTCAACTTTGCTTCTCAACAAGAGCTTTGTATTGACGGAAGTGTTCAAACATGCCACTTTTATGTTTTAGGAGATAGACCCATGTCTTCCTTGTGTAGTCATCTATGAAGGTCAATACATAATGGCTACCACCAATTAATGGTGTTTGCATTGGTCCACATAAATATGAATGGACAATCTCCAAAGGTTCCTTTTCCCTTATTGAATTTGTTGTGGGAAATGTCTCTCTATGTTGTTTGCCCAAGATACATCGTTCACATAGGTTGTCACGATTTTCTATGTGTGGAAATCCCTTCACCATGCCTTTCCTATGAAGCAAATTCAAACCTCCAAAATTGAGGTGACCAAAACCCAAATTCCATAACCACTTTCATATTTGACCTCTACCTAATAGTTCACTTGTGTGACAACCGCATCTTTTCTTCCATCCTCTTGTGAGCTCATTGATAGTTATGCTTGTTGATGAGCCCCAATTTTTGGTAACAATTTGGGCTCATTTGGCCTACTTACCTTGCTCAACCCTTCATCTTTTATCACTTATGCATTCATTTCTTGGTATATTCGTGTTATTTGTAGGAAGAAGGGCATGCATTATATCTATGTGGCTAATACATGATGATTTCAGGTTTTTTGGCATTAAAGGGAGCAAAGACCACGCAGAAGGAGACAAGGAGACAGCAAAGGTGGCATTGCAGGTTTATAGGGAGGTTGTCTACAGCCTTAAATGACCTCCCTCGTGATCTCCACCCTAACTCCGAGCTCCAACAGCTCTCCCCACCGAGCTTAAAGGCAGCCAACGGATTCTACAGGCAGTTTACAGCAGTTTAACTTTCAGTTGGACAGCCAAGCTCCACGTATAAAGGAAGCCAGCTGGATCCTCATCATGTATAAATATTAAGGTCGTAGCCTTTGATAGGAGCTTTTTGAACTTTTGAACTACTGTTGCAATTTCTAAGCACGAGCTACAGCTCGGTTTTTGCTTTTTGTAAGCCAGTTTTGGCATGATGTTAGATTCATGATTATTCAATAAAGGCAGGCAGCTTTGGATTCAATTCTGAGTTTTTAAGGGAGCTATAGCTCTCAGGTTAGGGCCCAACCTGAGAGCAATAGACCTCCTTTTCCTTGTATTGTTATTTGTCTTTCCTTTCAGCACTTTATTCCTCTGTTTTGACATGCATTTAGAAATTACAGTCTGCTGATTTGATTTCTTTTATGTGATTGAGTAGGATTAGTTTACGGTTCAAGTGCTTTTAGTTGCTTAGATTAGAGTAGGAGGATCAGCATTCATTAGAGCTCCAAGAAAAGGTTGACAGTGCACTCACTGCCATCTCTGTTTAGAGATTGGGGGTGAAGACCGTACCAACCACCAAAAAAACGCAGTCTTATACTTTCATTCAAGCTGCAACACAGTCATTTCAATTGTAGATCCATCCATGCATTCTGATCTTGAGCAGTACTTCTTCATTCCAACTCCATGCACGATTCTTCTCTGAAGTTTACATTGCTGTTCGTTGATTGAATAACACAGTTAGGATAGGTTGATGAATTCTCGGTTTTGTGCAGATTTGTTTCATTTACACTGTGTTGCATCACTCTGTTATCTTCTTCTTCTTCTCAACCGCGCCTAAAGCCACCTACCCAACCTCTGTTCAGCTCGTTTGCCTTCCAACACTTCTACTGTTCACGTAGCTCCATCTTTTTGGACTTTTCATTGCTTCCACCCTTCTATCCACCAACCAACTGTACCCACTCTTTCCTCATCTCATATCTCTGTCCCTGAGTCATCATAAGCTCCCTTTCCATCCTACCTACCTACCCATACAACTCCTCCACTCCTCCATCACCCAAAACTCCAACCACAGAACATCCTGTAGAAGTTAGCAGACTTCCTGTAGAAATCCCGAGCTTCCTGTAGGATCCCCTGCAGACATCCTGTAGAAACCTGCAAACTCCGGTTGCCGAGCACCTGAACGATGTGGACTTCTGTGGAATGACGTTAGGGATCCCCTGGAACCTCTCCTAGCCCTCCTGACCTTTCCCAAGATTTCTTTCCCTTCGAACTACCCCTGCACAGTCAAACCCTAATAAGAAACAAAATCATAATAACTCCAACCACTTAAGCAAAAATACAAAAACAATGTTCTTTTCAGTAGAAGTAGCTTAAATTCATGCATCTCATATCACTAGAAGTAATGGCATCATTTCTAGAAGTTTGCACTCCCACCATTGCATCATAGAGATTAGACTAGTCAGATTAGGGTTTACTAGGGTTGCCCTGTTTTGCTGGCTTTCAGTTCATTATTGCAAAGTAGGTTAATTTCCTTTGAGATAGCCTTCATCCATCATTTAGAAAGCTTCTTCTGAGAACATATAGAAGTTGGCTTTAGCCCTAGCGGACTTGTGCCAGCTGACCAAGTGACAGCTGCGACAAGAGCTAGTACTTGTGCATACAGCACCGTCGCTTCCAAGTTTGTTACGAACTACCGGGTTGATAAAATTAGAGATAAGAAGCTCCAGGAGTTGTAGCATTATTGCTACAATACTGGAGCCCACCATATTTTTGGCGCCGTTGCCGGGGAAGCGTCAGAGTATTAGTAATTGTTTATTTTCTTCTATTTTCTTACTCTTGCCTTCTGCTACGTAGTTTATTTCATTTCCATTCTGCAAAAGTAGCATAGACATTTCCTGCTTTCATAGATTAGCATTTCCTGCTTTCATAGACTAGCATTTCCTGCTTTCATAGATTAGCATTTCCTGCTTTCATAGATTAGCATTTCCTGCTTTCATAGATTAGCATTTCCGTTCTGCCATTTCATTTCTGCAAGCGTAGATTAGTGTTTCAATTCTGCAAGCGTAGACTAGCATTTCCATTCCTGCAATTTCATTTGAGCAAAGTAGATTAGTTATTTCCTTCTTTCAATTTAATTCTGTATCTTTATTTCAGTAAGATAGTTAGTTGTAGATCAATATGTTTCAGTTTTGCAGGTACCAAAGAAAAAAGACAAAAGCAATCAAAAAAAAAAAAAGTCTTTCCATTTCATGCCTCGTAGGAATCGAGATAAAACAGGCAAATTCTTACCCAACACCCCCACCACATCACCGAGTCACCCTTCTCTCTTCTTCGGTGACAGTGATCCAGAAGAACCTATAGGTGAACCTCCTAAGATATACGAAGATCCTATAGCAGAAGAAGAATTAGAGACCATCCCATCTGAAGCTATGGCTGACAATAGAGGAGAAGATGAGAGAATAGAAGGTGCCTTCCCCATCCGAGAGACCAATGGAGAGATGAAAATGAAGAACATTAGCCCCTCCGCTTTACCCTACTTCCATGGACTGACTACTGAAGATCCTGATACCTTCCTGTTTGAGTTTGCTGTCCTTTGTAGAACCTATGACTATACCGAAGATGAGCAGAAGCTGAAACTCTTCCCTTCCACTCTTAAGGATGCAACATTACGCTGGTTCATGGGCTTACCTGGGAATAGTATCACTACTTGGGCTCAGATGCAGCAAGCTTTCAATACCAAGTATCGGGACTACTGTAGGTCTAAGGAAACCAAGGGAGAAATCTTTCGGATGACCATGGGAAATGATGAGTCCTTAGAGGATTATGAGGAGAGGTTCCAACTTAGCTATAAGTGGGCCAGGTGCACACTTGACCCTGAATCCCTCAAGTTGGTCCTGCTCCGAGGAGTCCCTGAAGACCTCTTAGATACCCTTCACATGTTAGCTGGGGGGGATATTTACCAACTGCCTTATGAGGACATCAAGACTGTGTTTAGAAACCACTCCAGGGCAGCTCGGAAACGAGGTAGAGGAAACCTCCTCTCAACTGGTGTCCCTTTCTCCAAACATGAGTTTGCAAATCAATTGGAAGATCTTAAGAGTGAGGTGAGACAAACCATTGCCATGCAGCTGGACACATTCAGGATCCAGCAGAAGAAGGAAGAAGCTGAGAGAGCCTTGGCTATCTTCTGCCCTAGATGTACCAGGAGACACCCTAAGAACGAATGTCCATTGCATTCGGTTGAAGTGTGTTTCGTTTGTGAGGAGGACCATCGCACAAACCAATGTCCAACCTTACCTGGATTTAAAGCCATGTACCAAGGGACAGAAGCTCCCACTGAACCCCTCTATTACCTCAACCAAAGGAGGCCACAAGGACCTAGACCTTACCAGCAGGGGATGCAAGGGGCACCTCAAGCTTATTACAGCCCCAACCAATCGACTCCTATGCCTTCCTGGGGTCCCCCTGCTCATCCTTCCTAGTCTATGCCTCCTCCATGGTCTTACCCACCTCAGTACCCTACTCAACCCACTACTCATTCATATCACTCACATGCCCAGCCACAGCCTCAGTGGAATGCACCTCAGTCGGGGTGGAGGCCCCAATACAATACTCCTCCTGCCATTTTGCCTCCACCACCAGTTCAACCTCAACCCTTACCTCCTGCTCCTCCAAGGCAACCTCAAATACCTACTCAACCGAACCCGAACCCCAACAATAGACAGGCCCAGCAGGTATACACTGGGGAAACATCATGCCCTACTTATGTTGTGGAGATCCAGGAGATCAATCTTCGATCTGGAAAGACTCTTCCGGATCGCCAACCTCCTCCCCCAGAGGATGAGGAAGATAAAAAGGAAAGTGAACCAAAGGCTATTCCACCCTTTCCTGAGAGACTAACAGCCACCACACAACCCAACCCAGAGGAGGATGAGCTCCTGGGTGAGCTCAAGCAGTTGTGTGTGAAAATACCACTTCTCCAAGCCATCAAGGATGTGCCAATATGCAACAAACTGGTTAAGGAAAAGTGTTTTAAACACCCAGGCAGGCGAAAGAGAGATGCTTCAACCATCAATGTCTTAGGACAACTGTCTGACCTTATGTTAGGACAAGTCATCTGCCCAAAGTATCTAGACCCTGGGAGTCCTGTAGTAGATGTCCACATCAATGGCATCATCATACCTCACACTTTGATTGATTTGGGGGCCGCCATTAACGTGATGACCAGGGATACCATGCTCAAACTCAATCTTCAGGGTTCCTTGAGGAAGACCTCGACAGTTCTACAACTAGCAGATCGCTCCACTGTGACTCCCGAAGGGATTGTGGAGGATGTCTTGGTCTCTGTCGACTCTTGGGAATACCCTGCAGATTTCTTGGTTCTGCAACCCAAGGCAAAGCTTAATGGATATCCTCTTATTTTGGGAAGGCCTTGGTTAGCCACTGCAGATGCTTACATAAGTTTTCGTGCAGGAAATATGACCATCAAAAATGGTCCTATGTCCAAGCAGCTAGTCCTATACCCTCCTGCCCAACCTTCCTTAGAGCATGACTTACCACTTTGGTTGGAGGAAGGAGAAGAGGATGAAGTGTACTCAGCACCTTTGTGCACCCTAGATACCACTAGAAGAGACCCCCCAACCGAGGATGACTTGATTGAGACCTTGATCCAGAATCCACCTTCCAGTGCACTATCCTTAGAAAAATTGGTGGAGGATGCCCAAGCCAGCACCTTAGTGGATCTTTGTACGACCAACCCGGTCACTCCCAGAGTCAAGAATGTGGAGTTCGGCCCTGAGAGAACGTTAAAGATCAGCTCCTCCCTATCTCCTTCCCAGGAAAAGGAGCTGTGTCGCTTGTTGGCCAGTCACCTAGATGCTTTTGCTTGGAGCTATAAGGAGATGAAAGGAGTCCATCCCTCTGTCTGTACCCATCACATATACATCAAAGAGGGTTGTAAACCGGTTAGGCAACCTCAGAGGAGAATGAATCCAGCCCTTAAGGACATTGTCAAGGAAGAATTGCAAAAACTGTTGGATGCCGGATTCATTTACCCCATCTCAGATAGTGAATGGGTGTCCCCTCTGGTGTTGGTTGCCAAGAAGAATGGGAAATGGAGAATCTGTGTGGACTACCGAGAACTGAACAAAGCTACCAAGAAAGACCATTTCCCTCTACCTTTCATAGATCAAGTGTTGGATGGACTGGCAGGAAAGAAGTTCTTCTCTTTCCTGGATGGGTTTAGCGGGTACAACCAAATCCAAATCAGCCCGGAAGACCAAGATAAGACCACCTTCACTTGTCCTTGGGGTACCTTTGCCTACCGAGTTCTTCCCTTTGGGCTATGCAATGCTCCTGCTACCTTCCAGAGAGTTGTCTTGAGCATCTTCTCGGAGCTGGTCCATGATGCAGTGGAAATCTATATGGATGACTTCACTCCTTATGGGGCCAACTTCCAGGAAGCATTGTCCAATCTGGGAAAAGTCCTAACCAAATGCATTGAGATGAACCTGTCCCTTAGTCCTGAAAAATGTGAATTCCTGATGACTGAAGGGACCGTGCTAGGCCATACCATTTCTTGCCAAGGGTTACAGGTGGATCCTAACAAAATTGCTCTCATCAAGAAGGTTCCACCTCTTGAAAAGGTAAGGGATGTTCGGAGTTTCTTAGGATTAGCAGGGTATTACAGGAGATTCATTAAAGACTTCAGCAAGCTAGCCTCGCCATTGTTTGGCCTGTTGGCAAAAGATGTGGAGTTTAAGTGGACTGACGATTGTCAGAGGGCTTTGAATGAATTGAAGGACAAGTTGGTGTCAGCCCCAATCTTGAGGGGTCCAAACTGGGCCCTACCTTTCCACATCCACACTGATGCCTCGAACAAAGCCATAGGTGCAGCTTTAGGACAAGTTGAACAAAAACTTCCATATGCCATTTACTTTGTTAGTAAAAACTTGTCCAAAGCTGAGCTGAATTACACTGTAACTAAGAAAGAGTTTTTGGCTGTGGTCCATGCACTGAACAAGTTCCGACATTATATCACTGGCTATCAAAAATTTGTACATACAGACCATGCTGCAATTAGATATTTAATGAATAAACCAGATGTGAATGCTCGTATTATTAGATGGTTACTTTTGTTGCAGCAGTTTGATTTGACCATTGTTGACAAACCAGGTAAAGAAAATGTTGTTGCTAACTTTTTATCTAGAGTGGATTTGTCTGCAGATGAGGATGGAACAGTGGATGACCAGATGCCCGATGAACATCTGTTTGCTATCTCAGCACTCTCTCCATGGTTTGCTGATATAGCAAACTACCTTGTTTCAGCACAGTTCCCTCCGCACCTATCTTCAAGAGAGAAGAGCAGAATCATCAGAAAAAGTGCCTCATTTACTTGGATCGGGGGCAATCTGTTCAAGCTTGGCCCCGATCAGATCTTAAGGCGTTGTGTAAGGGAGGAGGAAGTCTTTGACATCCTCCTCACCTGTCATGATGGGCCTTGTGGAGGACATTTTACAGCAAAGAGGACTGCCTTCAAAATCCTGTAGGCAGGCTACTATTGGCCCACACTTCATCAAGATGTCAGAAGATATATCAGCCAATGTGACCAATGCCAAAGAATGGGGAAACCGACTCAAAGGGATGAGATGCCTCTCCAACCTCAAGTGACTCTTGAGCCATTTGAGAAGTGGGGTATGGACTTTGTGGGTCCAATCAACCCTCCTTCGAGGCAAAGGTCCTACATCATTGTGTGTACTGACTACCTGACAAAGTGGGCAGAGACTAAAGCAATCAAAGCAGCAACAGAAGAAAAGGTGGCCGAGTTCTTAAGAGAAAACATCTTCTACAAGTTTGGCTACCCAAGAGAACTGGTCACCGATCAAGGGAGCCAGTTCACATCCAACCTGGTTGAAGACTTACTAGCTCAACACAAGATCAAGCATAGGACTTCCACCCCCTATCACCCTCAAGCAAATGGGCAGGTGGAAGTCACCAATAGAGCATTAGAAGGGATCTTGACTAAGGTGGTGAGCAGCAGCAGAAAGGACTGGGCAGATCGCCTGGTTGAGGCCACATGGGCTTACAACACAACCTGGAAGACCACCATCGGCTTCACACCTTATGAGCTGGTCTATGGGAAGAAAGCTTTGCTGTCCATTGAATTTGAATACAACACTTTGAGGATGGCAGCTCAGCTGGACCTAGATCTCAGCCATGCACAACAAGAAAGGTTATTGCAGCTGAATGGACTGGATGAGCACCAGATGCAGGCCCTCCTTCACTCGGAATTGGTTCAACTTCAGAGAAAGGTGTGGCATGACCAACATCTCCATGACAAGCAATTTCAGCCGGGAGATTGGGCCTTGTTGTATGACTCCAGATACAAAGATTTCAAGGGGAAGCTGAGAACCAGATGGCTAGGACCATATGCAGTGGAAAAATGTCATGAAAATGGATCTGTTCTTATTCGGACCATTGATGAGGAAGCCATCCCCATGCTTGTCAATGGGCATCGATTGAAGATCTACAGGAAGCCTCTCTCAAGACAAGAGTCCATCAAAACTATGGAGAAATCAGTGTTGGTCATAGAGAAGGGTTCTGCCTCTCCTTTGGGCATACCCTGAAAGATCTAAATAATAATAATAATAATAATAATAATAAAGATCCTTGGGTGAAAACCTTTCTGAGGTGCCCAAGGCAGGTGGTAGGGGTAAAAACCTCATTGAGGCGCCCCTATTGTCTTTCAAAAAAAAGGAAAAGAGATTTGAAAAAAGATCCTTGAGTGAAAACCTCTCTGAGGCGCTTAAGGCAGATGGCAAGGGTGAAAACCTCATTTGAGGCGCCCCTGTTATCTTTCAAAAAAAAAAGAAAAAACAATAAGAAAAAAACAAGGTCAGCAAATTCATAATGTAAAGTTACATGGAGGTTGCAGGTGTACTATGGAGGAGAGGAAGCCTCTCAACTCAAAGCTAAGGATCCTTATCATGCTGTCAGGAGACCTCACCAGCACCTCCTCTAAGAATACTCATTTTCTCCAAGGTATGTGCAATTTTATCTCGGCCTGAGTCTTCTACAGGAAGACGCAAATTTTCTACAGGAAGACGCAGATTTTCTACAGGAAGGTGCAGACTCTCTACAGGAAACGCAACCTTTCTACAGGAAGCTTTGTATTTCTACAGGAAACTTCCTGTAGAAGTTCAGGACGGCCCAGAATCCATTTTATGAGGAGATCTAACGACTAAGGATCGGTTTGGACGCATGCAAGCTATTTTTATCTCCCTTGCACATTGTTGTCACCTCGTCCTGCCATCCTTGTCGACATGCAACGAAGTTACCTGCACCAGCAAAGCAGATCGATGAGTTATCAAGAAAAAGCAATTTTTAAATGAAAAAACGCTGAGATCTCATACCATATCCATCCCAGTCATCCAGAAGCCCTGGGAGCGTGATTGGGAGGCCAGATCCTTCGTCGTGCAGCATGCACCCAAGGAGGAAGAACTGTTACAAGACATCCCGCGGGAGTCCTGTAACAGTTAAGCCCGCTAGAGTGTATACTATTCACAGCGCTGGCCATATGCAATGGAAACGCGGACGCATGCAGCCAAGCATCAACTCCATCGTCGGCAGCCTGTAAACGTGAACCTCCGGGCCTATGCAAATTCACCAGCAGCAGATAGATCCATTCATCATCGTCCAAAACCCAAAAAATCGTGTTGCAGCCGCGCAGGTAAGTGTCTCGACCCTTTCTTCCGTCAGATTGCATGAATTTTACTTTGAATTGCTTGCAAAGTGTGAAGTGAATGGGTTGAGCGGCTGTATGGCCAGTTGACTGGCCACGTCGACCGGTTAATGGTCCAGTCAGATGTTTGAGTGGCTGCCGTGACAAAAGGAATGGGCAGCACACACGTGAGAACAATCCCCGTCGGGGAAAACGGATTTAGCAGAAGAAACGACGGCGGATCTGCTGGAGGGATGATGCGGTAGTAAGTGAACTCGTAGACAAATGATGGAACGACGTCATCCAACGGTCCGGCGGGGACAGCTCACCCCCGCGCCACGGATTCCGCCGATTCAAATCTAATCGGCTAGATTGCCCGCATGCATTTATCATTCACCATTTGAAGCTTGAGTGAACATTCGGATCCCTCTACAGTTCGAAACTCCGAGCCTTTGGCTATCAGAACAGCTGTGAAGCAACACCGAGAGCGCAGACCAACTGTAGTCTTCCCCAGGAATCACACGCTGCTCCTACAGGAAAGCTATTTCTACAGGAAGGCAGGTTCCTCACGTAAAAAGGTGGCAGATAAAAAGGTAACCCTGAACTCTCCATGCAATTGGTTTTTAAAGGTGGCAGAATCGTCGTCTACAGTCTGGTCGTAAAAAGTTGTTGCAAGTGTTGTCTGCTGTGCATAGACTGTCGTTCTACAGGATGTCAGTGTAATTAAACTGTGTTAAAGTCCTCAGGGATAAGTTTTGTGGTTTATTTGCATGACGGAAGCGTAATTCTACGCTCTGTCCCAAGAAGCTAAACTTCTTCCGCATTCGCCACCTCTAGCAATAGTTTTTATCATGCCGGGTGGGTTTATTAGACGGGAACCCACTGATTCATCAAAGCTAAGAGAAAACCAGGAGGTGGTGGAGCTCTTCACACGGGTGCAATGGATATCCTTTTGTGACAAGTTGCAGGGTTATGACGATGAAGTGGCAGAAGAATTTTTACAAGCTTTGAGGCCGAAATCCAAAACATTGGCCACCGTGAACTTCGGGGGCCTAAGCCTCAAGCTCACCCCGCAATATATCAGTCGAATTACTGAACTTCCAATGGGTTTGCCATGGGATAAGGAAGAAAGGAAGTTGAGCCAGCAGACAAAGAAAGAATTCTTTCCACCTGAGGAGGAATTCTCGGAGGACAAAAATGGGGTGCGTAGAACCAGTTTGATGCCATCATGGAATGAAGTTAGCCTACAAATCATGAAGTATATAACCTGTGAAGGCCGTTTTAGCATTGTGTACGGGTATCACTTTCGGTTGCTCACTGAATTGAGGCACCAGATTGATCTTCCTGTAGAAAATAAACTGAGCATCCCTTATTTCCTGCTACAGTCTCTAATTGAGTGTGCCACAAAGTTAAAAGAAGGCATACCAGATCAGGTATCCCACCATGGATTGATCAAACTTCTCGTGGAGGATGCGCTTCATTCATATAAGGTTCCCCTCTCATGGGAAGCATTCAGAAATTTGACAAGAGATGGAGACATAAGGATGTTGACCGAGGAAAGTGGTTCCTCCAGCAGTGAGGAGAAAGAAACAGTGGCCGCGGGAAAGAAAGAAACAGGCCAGAAGACCCCGACCACAGTGCAGAAGAAAAAGCAAGAGAAGAAACAAAAGAAAAAGGATGCTGAGGAAAAAGGTGACACACCCATCTTGTCAGCAAGAGAGAAAAGGTTGCAGAGCAGAATGGACAAAGCTGAGAAGGTCCACATCAGCACAAGTACCTCATCAGCACCCGCAACCAAACCAAAAAGCAAAACCCATGCAGCAAAGCAAGCCAAGGTGGTGACACCTGTGTCTACAGGAAAGCAGAAACAGGCTTCTACAGGAAGCCCGAAAATTATTGAAAAAGGGGCTTCTACAGGAAGCCCGAAGATTACCAAAACAAGGTCTTCTACAGGAAGCCCGAAATTGACTAAAACAGGGTCTTCTACAGGAAGCCCTGAAAAGGTGAAACCCAAGGAGAAGAAAGCTGATATTCGTGAAAGGGAGGTAGCAGCTGTGTTGGCCGCCCTCAGCACGCCACCTAAGCCAAAAGAGAAAAGGAAGAGGGAGACCCCTCTATACTTTAAAGCTCGAAGGAGTGTTAGGATAAAGACGGGCAAGCCACAGCCCCCGTCCAACAGCCCGGTTATTATTGAAGATGCCCCTACATCGCCCAAGGAAACGTCCCCCTCGAGGATATCAGTCACCTATGAGAGGGGGAGCCCAAAGAAAACTACGTGGCAAGAAAGGTTAGACCTGTTGACTGAAAAAGCTCGGCTACAGGAGGCTGAAAATGTTCTACAGGACACTCTAGCCCGGCTACAGGAAACAGAGAAGAGGGAAGGAGAAGGACCCTCATCACCACCAAGGGAGGGTGAGGTAGAGCCACCTAAAGAGGCAGAAAAAGAACATATACCAGAACCCAGCCCTCAGCCTAGTCTGAGTTCATACTACACCTTTTTAGAGGCGGGCAAAATCATACCGCAGAAATTTACTGTACCCCTGTTTTTTGCATTAGAGGAAGAAAGAGTCCGTACACACACGTGGATGAAGATCGCCAAGTCAAAGGGTGTGGCAGACATAGGTCCCTTACAAGAGCAACTCAAGGAGGTCAGAAGTGAATTAGCTATGGCTAAACATGTGGCTAATTGCCAAAGAGTGTACCTACAGGAAGAAAACCAGAAGCTAAGATTGCAGCTACAGGAGCTGAGGGCAGGGGCAGGTACATCCTCCAAAGACACCACAGAAGAACAACAAGGCAAAAAGGAGCTGACCACCGGTCTTGAGGAGCCAATGACACTTCTACAGGAAGCATAACAGCAAGCACAAATTGAAGTGCAAGCTCTAAAAGAACAGCTGCAGCAAAAGGAAGCACAATTGGCCTGCATGGCCAGTTGGGCCATGGAGGCAATACAGTGCAGACAACCTGCAAAATCCTATGGTTTGTACTTGAAAGACCAATGGCTGCAGTTCCAAATAAATACCTTGGCACAGAGAGGTATTTCTCATATCCAAGACCCACAGCAATTTTCTGAGTTGTGCAGTACTAGTTCGTCAGAAGATAAAGCGAAATTAGCAGAGTTCTACCTCCACAATTTGGCCTTGCCTAATGAAGTTTCCTGGGATCCCAATACTGCCTTGGGTGATATGCAATTGATGGCATTCACTTCATGGTTGAACCATGAGGATCAAAGAGCAGCTGAAGCAAAATCGGTCATGAACCGAGAATTGAACGAGCCATTGTTCATTCGAGCAGAACCAGAGGATCCAGTTGCACTCATCTCAGCACACCAACACTTGTCTACTGATCCCATAGCTTCCTTGAGATATATGGATCAACAGGCCCAAGCCATAGCTCATTTTGAAGACATGGAAAGACTGGTAGGAGAAAATGCTGCCCAAGCATGCACACGCAGATGGAATACATTGGCACACAGTTTGAAAATCCGAGAGTACCATACCCCAACTTGGATGAGGGAAGCTTTGGTAAGGGTAGACCTTTACAAGAAATCCATGCAAAGCCTTCAGGATAGCTGGATTGGCCTTAAACTCAGCCCACCACTCCTGCTAGGATTGACTAAAGGCAGCACAGAGGAGGATGACAGTGAACAATGGGAAGAGGTGAACAGGAAAGCTGGGTTTCATATCAACAAGGAGGACACTACCACAGAGGCTTGGGATGTAAGGGTAGCAGTAAAAGCAATGAAGGATGAAGAGTTGGACTAAGTTGCTCAAGGATGAGCAAATATTTTAGCTGGGGGGTGATGATGAGCCCCAATTTTTGGTAACAATTTGGGCTCATTTGGCCTACTTACCTTGCTCAACCCTTCATCTTTTATCACTTATGCATTCATTTCTTTGTATATTCGTGTTATTTGTAGGAAGAAGGGCAGGCATTATATCTATGTGGCTAATACATGATGATTTCAGGTTTTTTGGCATTAAAGGGAGCAAAGACCACGCAAAAGGAGACAAGGAGACAACAAAGGTGGCATTGCAGGTTTATAGGGAGGTTGTCTACAGCCTTAAATGACCTCCCTCGTGATCTCCACCCTAACTCCGAGCTCCAACAGCTCTCCCCACCGAGCTTAAAGGCAGCTAACGGATTCTACAGGAACAACAGTTTACAGCAGTTTAACTTTTAGTTGGACAACCAAGCTCCACATATTAAGGAAGCCAGCTGGATCCTCATCATGTATAAATATTAAGGCCGTAGTCTTTGATAGGAGCTTTTTGAACTTTTGAACTACTGTTGCAATTTCTAAGCACGAGCTACAACTCGGTTTTTGCTTTTTGTAAGCCATTTTTGGCATGATGTTAGATTCATGATTATTCAATAAAGGCAGGCAGCTTTGGATTCAATTCTGAGTTTTTAAGGGAGCTATAGCTCTCAGGTTAGGGCCCAACCTGAGAGCAATAGACCTCCTTTTCCTTGTATTGTTATTTGTCTTTCCTTTCAGCACTTTATTCCTCTGTTTTGACATGCATTTAGAAATTACAGTCTACTGATTTGATTTCTTTTATGTGATTGAGTAGGATTAGTTTACGGTTCAAGTGCTTTTAGTTGCTTAGATTAGAGTAGGAGGATCAGCATTCATTAGAGCTCCAAGAAAAGGTTGACAGTGCACTCACTGTCATTTCAATTGTAGATCCATCCATGCATTCTGATCTTGAGCAGTACTTCTTCATTCCAACTCCATGCACGATTCTTCTCTGAAGTTTACATTGTTGTTCGTTGATTGAATAACACAATTAGGATAGGTTGATGAATTCTCGGTTTTGTGCAGATTTGTTTCCTTTACACTGCATTGCATCACTCTGTTATCTTCTTCTTCTTCTCAACCGCGCCTAAAGCCACCTACCCAACCTCTATTCAGCTCGTTTGCCTTCCAACACTTCTACTGTTCACGTAGCTCCATCTTTTTGGACTTTTCATTGCTTCCACCCTTCTATCCACCAACCAACTGTACCCACTCTTTCCTCATCTCATATCTCTGTCCCTGAGTCATCATAAGCTCCCTTTCCATCCTACCTACCTACCCATACAACTCCTCCATCACCCAAAACTCCAACCACAGAACATCCTGTAGAAGTTAGCAGACTTCCTGTAGAAATCCCGAGCTTCCTGTAGGATCCCCTGCAGACATCCTGTAGAAGCCTGCAAACTCGGTTGCCGAGCACCTGAACGATGTGGACTTCTGTGGAACGACGTTAGGGATCCCCTGGAACCTCTCCTAGCCCTCCTGACCTTTCCCAAGCTTTCTTTCCCTTCGAACTACCCCTGCACAGTCAAACCCTAATAAGAAACAAAATCATAATAACTCCAACCACTGAAGCAAAAATACAAAAAAAATGTTCTTTTTAGTAGAAATAGCTTAAATTCATGCATCTCATATCACTAGAAGTAATGGCATCATTTCTAGAAGTTTGCACTCCCACTATTGCATCATAGAGATTAGACTAGTCAGATTAGTGTTTACTAGGGTTTCCCTGTTTTGTTGGCTTTCAGTTCATTATTGCAAAGTAGGTTAATTTCCTTTGAGATAGCCTTCGTCCATCATTTAGAAAGCTTCTTCTGAGAAAATATAGAAGTTTGCTTGAGCCCTAGCGGACTTGTGCCAGCTGACCAAGTGACAGCTGCGACAAGAGCTAGTACTTGTGCATACAGCACCGTCGCTTCCAAGTTTGTTACGAACTACCGGGTTGATAAAATTAGAGATAGGAAGCTCCAGGAGTTGTAGCATTATTGCTACAATACTGGAGCCCACCACTTGTGCACCTTCTTCTTTCAAATATGATCTTATTTTTAGGGGAAACATTATATTGTTTGACATAGGAACCTTTGCAATCGACTGTCTTCTTGGAGGCTTATCCAAAATTGTACACTTATCGTTCTTGAAAAAGACATTGTAGCCCTTTTGCATAAGTTGTCCAATGGTTATGAGGTTGTGCTTCAAACTAGGGACAAATTAAACATCTGAGATGAATTTCTTCTCCCCCTTCTTTGTTAGGATATTAACTCTTGCTTCTCCCATGACAGAGACTTCGCTATTAGCCCCTAATGTCACTTCAGATTTCACACTTTCATCTAGATTGAAAACATTTCAATTTTCCCTCACATGTGGTTGCCACACCCTGAATCTAGATGACATATATCACTTTGTTTTTCTTGTTGTACATTACAAGCTAAAAACATGTTATCATGTTTCTGATTTTCGTTTTTGAAATTTACACTTGGTTTGTTACTAATGTTATATTGATTCATTCTACATTAATTTGCATAATGACCATACTTCTTATAGTAACGGCATTGGACATGAGATTTATCATACCTATGACCTTGTGCTTGATTTTTTCTTGGGCCTTGAGTTGGATTTTAATTGCTGCCCCTTCCACTTGAGCTTGAAGGGTTTCTTCTTCCACCTCTATGTGGGCTTCTTCCTCTTATTCTAGCATATGATCTTCCTCTACCTCTACCTTGACCAAATGAAACTTGTGTCTTGAAGGCATGCTCCAGTGAGGAGATTGTTACTTTACTCAATCTATGTTCATGAGAAATCAGTGATGCATGAAGCTCATCCACTAAAAACATTGAGATATCCTTTCTGTCTTCTATGACCACAATAATGTCATCAAGCCTTGCTAGCATACTTCTCAAAACTTTCTCAACTATTCTCCTTTCCTCAGGTGTCTCACCATGAGACCTACTTTGAGTAACCATCCCAATTACATGTGTTAAAAACAAGTCTACATTCTCAAACTCTTTCATACAAAGTGTCTCAAAGTATCTCCCTAGCATTTGTAGCTTTGTTGTCTTCACTTTTTCCATGCCTTTGTAGGCTATCTAGAGGGTGTCACATGCTTGCTTGGACTTCGTTGTTGCTGCTACCCTTGGGAAAATACTTTAATAAATAGCTTGAAAAATGTAGAAGAGGGCTTTTGCATCCTTCTTCCTGTTGTCCCTCAACAAATCCATTTCTTCTTGAGACAACATATTGTATGTTGTTGCATCTGCTGGTTCTTCAAAACCATTCTCCACCAAATGCCAAATGTCTTGAGAAGAAAATAGGGCCTCCATTACAATAGCCCAATAATTATAATTTTTGCCATTAAATTGAGGCGTATGAGGATTAATCAATCTTGTGCTTGATGTTACCATTTCTAGGTGAAAAAAAAAAAGTTCTACATGTTGGTAAATACGCTTCAAAATTATGCCGTCAAAATATTTTATTTTTAGTTGCTAGTAAAAACACTTGTTTTTACACTAACAAATTCTAACCCTTTGTCATACCATGTTAGAAAATTTTACAGGAGTAGAGGAGAGGAGTGTAGCTCATAAATCCGATGCAGAAAGTCAAAACTTCAGTTGCAACAAGCACATCTCAACTAAACAGAGGTTTAATTGAAACAAAAATTAAACACACAACAAAATAGAGTAAAAACAAAATGGTTGTGGTAAATCTACTCATGAAGGTTTAAGGCCATATAGAATAAACCAAACTTTGGATTATATTATAAATCATATGTAAATACATTTGCATGATAAATTGGAGGATTCTCCTCCATGAAAAAAAAACACACAAAACTTACTGCGATTTATGCTTCACTAGGGTTGCAGAGTAACTATCTGTAAAACTCCATAAAACTTGTTTTCACTAGCCCACAAATATTTCTTCCATGATTTTCTCCTCACTACCTCTCAGAAATACACAATCGACTCCTCTCTACTTTCTCAACCATACAAAATAACTTTTACATACATATTTACCTCAACATGGAGCTTAGACATTAATCCATGACAAAGCCAATAATTAAGACATAGGATATGCAATTTTCCATGATAAATGGCTTTTTGAACTTGCATGTGTTGTGGAGTGTAGGTAACAGTCGTGGAGTGAATGTTTTCCCATACATATCTACTAAAATTATTTAAGTGCCTTAAACTCTCTGTTGTGTTGCGAAATGGTCAGTGTTGTACTTCTTCTCAGGCTTTAGTCCTTCCATGTGCAAACAAAATCGCAACCCTGTAGTAGTTGGCTCAAAAAGTATGACATTTGTCAGTGTGTTTAAGGTGGTGGTTGGGATTAATATTTCAACCATTCCCCCTTAATCACAAATGCCACCATTAACAATTCCCAAACATTCTCTGAGATAAAAAAAGCTTTTACGTGCCAATGGCTTTGTGAAAATATTAGCAAATTGTTCTTGTGACCTGTAGTGTTGCAACACAATTTCACCACTGTTAATGAACTCTCTAATAAAATTATATTTACCCTCAATGTGGTTGTAGAAGTCATGGTTGTTATGTGTTATGTTGTTTGGTGATTGGTGACTTTACTGGTGTGTCTTCTAAATTAGTTGATTGATTGCCTCTGCATTCGTCCATCCTTACCGTGAGAGCTTAACATTTATCTCAGTTTGACCTAGTTAGAGCACAGTGAAATCTCAGACCTGCAAAGGGTTGATATCAAGTGGTTGAAAGGAAGGAGAGTTGCTCCATCTACGATCACATCTTGAGGATGAGTTGCAATTTTCTTCAGAATTGCATTAATGTCGGCGACTACATCAATCTGGAAGTCACTTTATCATTTTTTTTAATAATCCATTGGAGCGTGCTAGCGTGGGAGAACGACAATAATCCTACCATCTATCTAATGTTTGGAGGAAGCCGAGCCTAACACAATGTGATTAGAGGGTTTCCAATTTTTGATTCTCAGAAGGCGATCAATGCCTGAAAAGTTATTTCATCTTTGAATTGAAAACTCATATTTATGTTCCAGATCCACAATTTGAGATTGTTCGTGCCAAAACAATCGCTCCAATATGTTACCTAGAGAGACCCAGTGACTGCGACCTAGTGAGCGCTCTCCTAGTGATGTTTTCCATCGAGTGCAAAGTGAAGTTGTGTGACCTGATGTGGCTTCTTATTCCTCAAATGTGATGGAATTGAGGTGTTTCTTGTGAGGTGTAGTTGATGGATGTGGAAGGCCTTGTGCTTTAGTTGTTATAGAGAGTTGACTCTTATCAAGTTAGTCTAGTTTTATTATTGTTTCACCTATTCATCTAATGCATTGTTGAAAGTAGAAGGATATTATGGGTAGGAAAAGCGAATTAAAACAACTTCGAAGATAATTAAAAAAATTATCAGAAGGATCATAGGTCAGAGGCTGCATATGAAATTCCAAATACATATTTGAATCACCTCGAAATGGAAAGTAGTGAGATAGTTTATGATGAAGGTGTTGTTGAAAGTATCCTTGTTGCTAATAGTAAAGTAGCATGTGATAGTAAGGAAACTCATGGTGATTCAATATTTAATGAAGAATGTGCTAATACTTATGAACCACTATATGATGATTACATTTTTTCAAGCGAATGTTGGTTACAAATGTTGCAAGAGAAGAAACTAATAGATGCTTCATTATGTGGAAAATTTTAGTGTGCAGATATTAGCAGTGACAAGGAAGAAATATCAAAATTTAAATAAGAGTTACAATTCATTAAAGCATGGATTGAAACACCATGTCTTGGTAAAACTTTCACCAAAGTCACATCTACATATGAAGAATCAATGAATGTCGAAGACTACATGAACAATGATGAAAGTAAAGAGATTTATGACATTCTAATACATTGGAGTCCCGAAGAGATGAAAAATTATTATAATTTAATGTCGTAGCATTCCAAATACATGGTATTGAAGAATGTAATGATAAAACACAATAACCTACTTATCAATTTTGAGAAAAATTCAAGCCACAAGAATTTGATGAAGTACTCCCACAACCCAATCATATCCTAGAGTTAAAGAGGAATAAATTAAGGAAGAACTATTATTATTTAACATCAAGAAAGGTAAAAATGAAATTGTAAGGTTAAATTGTAAAGCCTCACTGATGTTAACACGTGTCGGCAGGATGTAGATCCTATTTATGAGGAAGTTGTTCCAACTCTTCAATAGACTTGTAATTACTTAATTGTATGAGCTTTATTCCTGATGAAAATGAGTGCTCAGTGCAAACTTGTAATTACTTAATTGTATGAGCTTTATTCCTGATGAAAATGAGTGCTCAGTGCAAACACTCTCCAGGTTGAGTTGGCTTCACCTGGAGTTGCACATTTCTTTCATGTCTTGACCCTCCTTAATTTTTAGTATTAGCCACAATCTAGAGGCATAATCTTGCTGGAAAATTACACAATCATAGCCAAGATTGGTATACTATTGAAAAAATACACATTCTTTTTAATTAGAATAAATTGTATTTAGAAAGTACAATTGTTTGCAGGTGTCCACTTTGAGAGTGTAAATTCATTTGACACATTGGAAGAAGAACAATGTAATGAATGTGAAATGTCCAATATTGAAGAAGATCATTTCACACTCATTCCACGATTCTTCCAGAAACTAAAAAACTCAATAATAAATTAAATTATTTTTTCTATCAAATATTTATGATTTAATTCCATTGAGACAAAAAGAGTTGATCATGTAATTCATCCTAAATAATGATCTCAATACAATATGAGTCACAAAAGCTTGATTTTACAAATTTAAA
The DNA here is from genome assembly GCA_031772625.1 of Pinus tabuliformis. Classification (NCBI taxonomy): domain Eukaryota; kingdom Viridiplantae; phylum Streptophyta; class Pinopsida; order Pinales; family Pinaceae; genus Pinus; species Pinus tabuliformis. The sequence continues at coordinate 952,001,267 of CM062817.1, forward strand.
GCAACTATTAAATGAAAAAAGTCTAATATCCCAATGTCATGGAACAATATTAACCATATTTAAATTTAAATGGATGATATTATTATAGTGAATTTCATTCTTTCTTATTACTCCATCAAGAAATAGACTTAATCCACTTGATTTTAAAATCTAGATTAAATATCTATGATTACTAAGAAATGTAACATTTTTTTATATTCACCAATAACAATACTAATCACAAATAATATAATAAACCTAGATTTTATCAAGGCACTTTGGTTATTGCAAGAACAAATTTATATGCTTATATACAAGTATTTATAATTACCACTTAGCTCTTCAACATAGAATTTTATTTTTAGTTCTCATAATTTACCAAAATTATCTCTATTATTGCCATCGATAATAACATGCTATATTTATAAAATATGTCACTACTATAACCAACCACCAAACTTTATAGGGAACAACCAACCACCCAAAGAATTAAACCAAATCCCAAGTCAAGACCCTTAATCTGATGGATAAAGATTTACAGATGCATGATAATTATATGCAAAATGATGATTATAGTTGAGGTTAAAATCACAAGAAAATTTAAGACAAAAAACTACTTTTTCAATAACACTTACCATTTCATATAAATATTTTACTATATTTCAACGATTAATTAAATTAAAATATTTAAAAATACAATTTAAACAACAGCTAAAACAATAATAATAATTAAATAATAATAATAATAATAATAATAATAATAATAATAATACTCATACTTTTAATTTGATAAATATAATATTTATTTCACATTTTTTACTTCACTCTTACTTATTTCTTATTTCATTGTTATAAATACTTCTCTCTACTTCATTATTTCTATATTCTATGCACAACTTCTTTGTTTACTGCTTTTGGTAGATATTGCACTTGTGTCTTCGTTTTTGACTTATTATTTTGGAGAATGATTGTTTTAAGACATAAGTCACCTTTATCAACAATTTGTAATTTATTTATTGAAGATTTACTTTATATGAAAATGGAAATTGAGTAAATAAATCAGTTTTGAATCTAACCCAGTGACACTCACTTCGAACTACTCGTAAAATTTAAAGTCGTTTAAAGATTAAAGTGTTAAAAAAACATTTTGAAAAAGCTAAATTGATTTTTTTTTGATAAAAATTTTAAAGACAAACTATTATGATCATTTTAAAGAAGTAGTTTGCATTTTAATCAAAAGAGGCTTGAATTCGCATTATTTTTTTCTAAAAATTTGTTATTTTTCCTTCATGTCATTAGTTACAACCCAACTAGATAACCTTGCTAAGAAATTACACAATTCTAGTCATCATTACTATATTATAGACAAAATAGTTATTTTTAGTAATTACAAGAAATTGTATTTAGAAAGTACAATTTTTTGCAAGTGTTCACTTTGAGAGTTTGAATGCATATGAAACATTGGAAGATTGTGGAATCAATGTGAAATTTCCAATGTTGAAGAAGGGAATTTCACACTCATTCCGCACTTCTTCCAAAAAAACAACACTTAATAATAAATGCAATTATTTTTTCTATCAAATATTTAAGATTTAATACTATTGAGATAGTTCTTTCATACTAACCATATCATCAGTTTCATGAACCACATTATTTGGTTTGATACCTAGACCAAAAAACTATTGATCTCATTAAATAGTCGTATTTAAAATTAAATTTGGTAATCTATGAATGGTATGGAACAAGATTAACAATATTTAAATTTAAATGTTTGTTATTATTAGAGTGAATTACGTAGAAATTATGATTTGCGTAGAAATATTTATTATTGTTATTATTGTTAGAAATTAATGGAGAATAGGTTACGTAGTTATGATTTGCTCTTTATTTGACATTCAGTTCCTATTAATTAGGAATCTGTTTTTGCCTATGTATCTATTTAATTCCTAATGATTAATGAATAAGTGGAAGCGAATGCACTTGCTAGTGGGAGCTCCTGGTGATCTGCACCTGTGAGCTCCCGTGTGTTTGTCTAAACTTCTGTCTTCTGCATTTCTTATCATGGTATCAGAGCTAGATCTGAACCTGTGTTGTGAGGAGGTGCATCTGGATGTTAAACCTATGTAACAGCTGCTTGTTAAGAGGAGAGGACGTGGATCGAACCGGTGACCGACACCTTAAGCTTCAAGACTGTCATCTTGTCGGGCGATAAATACAGGTTGGGTTTCAACAGAACCGTTCATTAGAGGCAGAATTTCGCTATCCACAGACGGTTCCTCGTCAATAGACTGGTGAACCGCAGGCCGTGGTGAGGTTCGTGTCTTCGAGGAAGGGATGGACTCCGGTTGTGATTGGAGCCAGAGATCATAAAATCGGGAGGAGATGTGTGCCAGTGAATACGCTGTGTTGCCTGGAATCTGCCGGAGAGTCGTGATAAACTTTCTGCGTGGATTGTATGCCATTTGATGTAACTCGATCGAAGACCATTCCCATTCAATTGATGAAGTTGCAGAACTCTGTTTTTTGTGCAGAGTTAGAGAGTGACCACTGAAGGTGATTGTAATGGTCGATGTGTGGATATGATCATGTGAAATGGTATTTGGGTTCAAATGAATTTGGTTGAAAGGAGATTCCATTAAGAGTTTCGCCAAACCAGAGAAGCCGAAGAGCTACAGCCTGAGGAGTTGCTGCTGAGGATCTGTGCTCGGAGGCCGTGTTGAAGGAGCTGCTCCATTATTATCTAGAGGCCGCCTTCGATCTAGCCTGCGATTTGCAAATTGCGCTGCACGAAGGAGCGCAGAGAAATTGCCAAAGTGGGTCTTCGCCTCTGCCTTAAGATCGAAGCTGTCAATTGGGCTGGTGATCTGTTGGAGGTTGCGTTTTGGAGAAGGCCCCGAGGGAGCAGCGTAAGGCAACAGTGTGAGAACATTGCTCGATCCCTTGAAGGATCTGTGATCTGCACTACTGCTGGGGCAGCCTGTTTTTTTTCCAAAGATGAATTCTCAGATGGTAGATTATTTAAATGAAAGCAGCAAATTGGATGGTTCCAATTACATAAATTGGAAATTTAAGCTTCAGACTTTGCTTGAAGGTCAGAATACCTACAGCATTGTCATCGGTGATGAAGGTAAGCCAACTGTTGCAAATGGTGGAAAGAATGCAACAACTCAAGAATGGGAGAAAAGGGAGCTGAAGGCAAAGGTCCTACTAAAATTGTTAGTTAAAGATTGCATCATTCCTCATATTCGGGATTGCAAGACAGCGAAAGAGATCTGGACAACTCTCAAAGACATGTATGAAATCAAGAACACCAGCGAAACCTTGTTCCTCGGGAAGAAGATCCTCTCAATCAAGATGGAGGAGAATGAGTCTGTTTCGTCATTCTTATCTCGGATAAAGGAAGTTAAAGATAAACTATCTGATATCGGTCAAACCGTGGCAAATGATGATCTGGTGACAATCACCATGAACGGTATGACAGATGACTATCAAATGTTTATAACTGGATTGAATGCAAGGGAAAAGCCTCCAAGTTTTGAAGAGCTTACTGGAATTTTGCTACATGAAGAGGAAAGGAGGTCGTCTCTCAAGCCTCAAGATCCAGATCTTGCATTGATAACAAAGTTCAAACCAAAAGGGAGAGCGATGGTTGATCAGAGGAGGGGAAACACATCAGAAATGACACCACAAGGTATGACCTCGTATAGAAATGACTCTGCTCCTGAATGTTTTTATTGTGGTAAGATAGGCCATATTGTTAAATTTTGTCGCAAGAAGAAGGCAAATCAAGAGAGGTACAATCAGAAAAGGCATGCAGGTCATTTGGCAGATGCAGATGCAGATACAGACCCAGATCAGAATCTGGATGTTAGACTATTTATGGCCGAGGGCGACACTACTACTGATGAGGATGAATCAGATATTTGGCTCGTGGATTCTGGAGCCTCCTCGCATATGTCAGGTAAAAAGAAATGATTCAGAAATTTTAAAGAATCCAACACTGGAGTAAAAGTCTATATTGGAGATAATAGTGGGTACGAAATCAAGGGACATGGAGATGTCCTTGTTACTCTGCCTGATGGTAAGATCAGGAATATATCTGATGTGTGGTATGTTCCTGGCATTAAGAAGAACCTGATTTCTGTGTCCAAGATTACAGATCAGGACCTCAAGGTAGAATTTTTTAAATCTTATTGCATTATTAAAGATTTGTTGGATCAGATGAAGCCCATTGCTACAGGTATTCGCATAGGAGGACTCTACAAGTTGGATGTGAAAAGTATGCCTCAGCAAGCCTTGATGACGTCAAATAAGTCTGCTGAAAATCTGTGGCATCATGGTCCTGGGAGAACTCTGCTTAACTGGACAACTAGAATGAAAATAGTGTTGGGTGCAGTCTGTCGAAGTAGCTTTTCGAAGCGCAATTCTCTCAGAACACGTCAAAGAGAACAATATGCGAAGTTGAAAGCAGATTGCCACACAATGGGTTCATCTGTAGGGAGTGGGGTTATTTTAACTACACCACGGATAAATCAGGATGGCAGTATTATTCACAATCCAGAATATCCTGAAGGAGGAGGCATTGCTCGTGAATCTTCTGCAAGTACAGATAGTTATGCAGACTCTAATACATCTATGATAGAAGTCAATCTGAACCAGACAGAGGTGGAAAGTTTGGTCCAAGTGGGTAGAAAGCATGATATGGACAGAAATGGAGATGATTGCAAAATGGAAATAGCAAGTAGCATGCCTATGGACAAAGAGATCATTCAGTGGATGATTATTTTACACCAAATAGGTTTAGATGTGGTCCATATGGATAGGACACTGAAGTTCTACGAGAATTCAAGCAATTTAGCAAAAATTTGGGATATTCTGGCAGTATATGCATGGATGGACAAAAAAATTGGTTACTGTCACGGAATGAGTGACCTTTGCTCTCCAATGGTTGTCCTTCTTGAAAATGAAGCTGATGCTTTTTGGTGCTTTGAACGTTTGATGCAACGAATGCGAGGAAATTTCAGATGCACCGACACTTCAGTTGGAGTGCAGAAGCAACTTCAGAAGGCAGATATTGGAATTGCAGTGGCAGATGCAACTGATGCAGCTAGAAGTGCGTCTGATATTGTGCTTACTGAGCCAGGGCTGAGTGTTATTATTAGTGTTGTTTTAACAAGTCGGGCAATCTTTCAGAGAATGAAGAATTACACGATATATGCTGTGTCAATCACTATTCGTATTGTGTTGGGTTTCCTCCTTATTGCCTTGATATGGCAATTCAAATTTTCTCCATTCATGGTTTTGATCATAGCCATTCTGAACGACAGTACAATTATGACCATTCCTAAGGATCGCGTGAAACCATCCCCTCAGCCTGATAGCTGGAAATTGAAGGAAATTTTTGCAACTGGGGTTGTTTTGGGAACATACCTTGCAGTAATGACGGTGATATTTTTATGGGCTATTCACAAGACTGATTTCTTTTCGGACAATTTTGGAGTAAGGTCTATCAGTAATTCTCCCCATGATGAAACATCTGCGCTATACTTACAAGTCAACATTGTGAGCCAAGCTCTCATTTTTTGTGAGGAAATGGTGGGCATGCTTCAAATCGCAATGGTCTGTGTGTCCATGCCCCCTGAGCAACGCCCGAAGATGAGTCATGTTGTGAAGATGATTGAAGAAATAAGAGGAGAACAATCGCCTATGCATGAATCCTTCAATTCGCTATCTCAATCTCCTTCGGTGTCCAAGGACACAGGAATTACAATTCACTAAGCCACTAGGAAGACTGAAGTTTGATTTGTTTAGGGACATTTTAGGTGTGTTTAAAAATCCCTTTCTCCATTAAGGGGGGATGTTAGAAATTAATGGAGAATAGGTTACGTAGTTATGATTTGCTCTTTATTTGACATTCAGTTCCTATTAATTAGGAATCTGTTTTTGCCTATGTATCTATTTAATTCCTGATGATTAATGAATAAGTGGAAGCGAATGCACTTGCTGGTGGGATCTCTTGGTGATCTGCACCTGTGAGCTCCCGTGTGTTTGTCTAAACTTCTGTCTTCTGCATTTCTTATCATTCCGCACTTCTTCCAAAAAACAACACTTAATAATAAATGCAATTATTTTTTCTATCAAATATTTAAGATTTAATACTATTGAGATAGTTCTTTCGTATTAACCATATCATCAGTTTCATGAACCACATTATTTGGTTTGATACCTAGACCAAAAAGCTATTGATCTCATTAAATAGTCGTATTTAAAATTAAATTTGGTAATCTATGAATGGTATGGAACAAGATTAACAATATTTAAATTTAAATGTTTGTTATTATTAGAGTGAATTACAATCTTTGTCATTAATTCCTAAAGAAATAGACTTCATCCACTTGCATTTGAAATGTAGATTAAATATCTATAATTATTAAGTAATGTAAAAAAAAAAAAAAAATCATCAAAATTAATAATAATTCCAAATATTCTAATAAATATAGCTTTCATCAAGGCACTTTGGTTATTGCAAGCACCACTTTATATGTTTATACAAATATTTACAATTACTACTTATCTCTTCAGTATAGAAATCTATTTTTTATTCTCATCACTTACCCAATTTTCTACCATAAGAACAAGTTATATTTCCCTAATTTCCAGTCAATACAAATAAATCACACCACTATTATAATTTAAGATATGCAATAAGAACCACCACAATACCCTAGCTTCTAATCAATACCAACCAGTCACCACACTTTAGATGGAAAATCTAAAAAACCCAAGCATTAAACCAAATCCCAAGTCAAGACCAATAATTTTATGGATAAAAATTTACAAATAAATGGTAATTATATGCAAAATAATAATTAATCTCTCCAAATCTATGATTTTTTTTCTTTAATACCAATATTGCTATTTAGAAGAATATCTCCAGAATTCTAGGCTTTTAAAGGGATGTCCTCCCTTCAAAATATTTGGGAGTTCCTCTAACTGCTAAACCTTTGCACAAGAGCATTTGGCAACCGGTGATTAATAAGATGCAAGATGAAATCAAGAAATGGACTATTAGATCTTTAAACTTTGCTGGTAGGTTGGTGCTTATAGAGGTTGTTATTCAATCAATCCCAGTTTTCATGTTATCAGCACTCACAACACCAAAAGGAGTCTTGTAACAATTCAGAACCATACAAAGAGATTTTCTTTGGGGTAAGGGGGAGGAAAGAAAGAAATGGGCCTTGGTAGCCTGGGAAAAAATCTACAAACCTAAAAACCATGGCGGTCTTGGATTGGATGATCGGGGGATTGTAAGCAAGGTTTTAGGGGCAAAAGTATGGTGGCGTTGGATAAAATACCCAAAGGCTCAGTGGGCTGGTATCTGGAAAGAAAATTATGCTATCACTTGGCAAAATAATAATCATATAAGGATGTTTGGAAGTATAAAGGGCTCAGACATTTGGAATAAGGGCTGGGAGAACAAAGGCTTAGTACAAAAAAATAGTTTTTGGGAAATCAGAGATGGAGATCTAGCTTTATTTTGGAAGGATAAATGGAAACAAGAACCTATACTGTTAAGAGAGACTTTCTGGACCTCAAGAAAGAGACATAAACCAAAGGGTTATCTAAGGTAAAGGATTTTTGCGATCAAGCCAACAGTGCAGGAAAATGGAGAACCTAAAGGAACATGGATTACAGGGATGACAACCCCTTGAAAGAAAAAGCAGAGGCACTTATGAAAATGTTGGAACAAAGGAATACTTTAGTGACAGAGGATCATGACCAACTTAGATGAGGCAACAATAATGAGGGTACCTTTAATCTTAAGGAGGCAAAACACATTCTCCTTGAGCTGGATTCCCATGCTCTGGATAGGATCTGGCAGAACCTATGGAGGCATCAAGGTTGGATGAAGATTAAACTCTTCAAGTGGCTGGTTCATCATAGGAAAATTTTGACTTGGGATAACATTCGAAAGAGGGGCGTTCTGGGGCTTTCCGAATACCAACTTTGTGAAACCCAAGAGGAAACAATGGAGCACCTTCTCAATGTTTGCATTTTCACCTCTAGGTTGTGGGATACTTTTTCCACCATTTTCCAACAGACTGACAGGGACAAAGAGATTATTATCAATACCTTAAACAATTGGAAATGAAACTTTTCTAATTATGAATTTCTTGGCTCAGCTTGGGCTCTTACAACAAGCTTCATTATATGGAACGTCTAGAAAGAAAGGAATAATAGAATCTTCAAAAATGAAAAGAGTCCCTTCCAACGCCTTTTTGAGCATATCTTAAAATAGCTTAAGGAGATGGTGGGCACTAAAGAGCGAAATCCCCCTAAGAATCCACCTTCAGAAGCTGAAATGCGGATTCTTCATCAGCTAGGTTTGCAGGGGCTTATTCCTCAAGGCCTACCTAGCAAGGTAATGAAAATGGATACTGAGCAGGTTTTTTGGCATCCTCCCCCTTAGGGTTTTTTGAAATACAACATTGATGGGGCTTCAAAAGGCAACCCGGGTACTGCTTTCTTTGGAGGGGCGTTAAGGGATGAAGAAGGAAGTATTATTTTCATCTTCCATTGCCATTTAGGAAGGGCCACTAACAATATGGTGGAATTAATGGCTATGGAGCAGTGTTTAGATTTCCTGGAGCAAGATAACCGCCAAAATGTGATTGTGGAAGTTGATTCTGAGTTAATCATTAACTCAGTCAAGAGAAACAACTGTGGCACAGTGCCAGAAAAAGTCTCAAAACAGTGGAGGCTGATCCAGGTCTTTCAATGGATTCAACTTCACCGCCAGTGCCTTCGTACAGTAAGTTTTAACCATGTGCGAAGATTAGCCAATAAAATGGCAGATACTCTGGTCAATCAAGGAGTGATTTGTACCGAAAGCAATGTCACGATGGGTTGGCAAGATATGCCTCAGAATATATTAAAGGCTCATTTTCACGACCAGGCGGATGAAGACAAGATAGTGTTTCGAAACAGAGCCATGGAGGCGGGGTCTAGATGACTTGGATTCATTATGACTTGCGGTTTTTTTTCACAGTCTCCTCTCGTGTGGGATGCAGGCCACTGGTTAAGTAGCTCGGCAGACTCTGTTTATTAGATGGTCGGTCGGATGGTTGGAGTATCATCTTACATTGGTTCATGTACAGGCGTAGAGGGGATGGTGCGAGGGGCTAGAATCTTAGCTTTCTCGACAGCCTTAATACCCCAGGTTTTCTTTCTATGGACGCAAAACCGCTCTCGCGGTGGTATATGGATTATTGCAAGCCTTTCAAGCAGGAAGCAGTTTTTCCGAAATGGATGTGATTCCACTCATAAAGCTACACGTGGCCTAGGGGCGGGACTAATTACCGCCCTGATCGCGTGCTAATGTTCGGAGTTTTAGACCTGTGCGATATGATCCTCAGCTGTCGGATTAAGCAAGGCAGATCTACGGTCAGGAACGATCAAGCATATAGTTGTGTCTAGGTCGTTAAGCACCATGCTTCTAAGTACTACGAAATCTTCCACTGTGGTTGGATCAGACGAGGAGATATGATGGTTGAGATTAAGGATGCAAGTCGGGATGAGGAATATATTCCGTACTTGTTTTGTTTCATGGCGGGAATCGATGATTTTCGCACGTTATACAGGTTCATGGGTTATTTAGATTGATATCTATTTTCCTCTTCGGGTTTGATTCTAAATTTAAAGTGTATGTTTGTTGTTGGCCCGATTTGAATCTCGTCCGTCGGATTTCTGTGCGAAGATCGTTCGGCCTCAGTATTGTCTATCTTTTGAGGGTATTAATGTTTTGTTTGTAGGGTTCGGGGTTTTTGCCTTTAACTTGATACCCTTGGCAGTAAGAGAATAGTTTTTCCTTGGTCCATAGTTCCTCACGGACTATTGTATTTTATGTAATTTATTTTTTGAATTAATGAAATGCAAAGTACGACTCTTGCTTCAGCAAAAAAAAATATGATTAAGATTAAAATGACAAAAATTTTAAATAATAGAAAAAAAATGCTTTTTCTATAACACTTACTATCAAAATACTTTATTCGAAATAAACCAATTCATCTGCGAATTAAATTAAGCTATTTAAAAATACACTTTAAAAATAAAAAATAATACATAACTACCACAACCATATCAAACAGATAACCTCAATCCATGCCTTCTAATTAAAACAAATTAAAAAAAAAAATAACAAAATTTCTTATACCTACTCTTCATTTCTTCATTGGGCAAATACAACATCTATTTCACCTATTTTACTCCACTACCGCTTATTTTGTTCTTATAAATATTTCGCTATATTATGCACAACTTTTATTGCTCTTCTTTGATACTGCACGTGTGTCTTCTTTCTTGACTTATGATTTTGGAGAATGCTGGGTTAAAAAGGCAAGTCACTTTTATCAATAATTTGCAATTTCTTTATTGAGAATGGGAATTGACTCAATAAAAGAAATGCATAGATTTTAAAAATGTTCACATCCACTTAACAACCAAATCCGTCCATTAAATAAATTCATATTTATCCCCTTATTTCGTTTAATTCTTTAATCTTAACATGAGTTTATATTTTATAAATAATTCCAAGTGATAGTCTTATTAGGCTAGACTCAAGACTTATTTCGATCGAGGTCAAACAAAGTAGTCTCATTGGGCTAGGCTCAAGACTTATTTCGATCAAGGTCAAACAAAGTGGAGTCTTCGGCCTCAAGAGATGAAAAACCTAAATTTTGAATGCCTCGACCAACCCTCTGTGTAACATTTAGTGGCCGGTTGTGGTTGCCACACAATATTATTTTTTATAATTTAGTGGAAGATTGTGGTTGCCACACAATATAATGAAAAATATAGATATTAAGAATTTTTTTCTTTTACAAATCAGTATTTGAATTTATTATTTTGAGAGAAATATTGGAAGTTAGTACGAGTCCATGTGTGATTTCTCATTTTTTTCAATGTAAATTTGATATATGCGTTTAAAAGTAAAATAATAATAATAAAAAACTTTCTAGACGAAATAATAAATGAATACAAAAATATGCAAAATAAAATTAATCTTAACCCAATTAATCATTCTACTCATTCACATTATTATAACTAGGTTCAGTGAATTTGTTTAAACATTTGTAATGCGGAGGTTAGTTGCTTTTATAAATTGGAAATTAGTTAGATTTATTCAATCATTCATAATGTGGAAGTTTGTTTTACCAAATAAAATGTATTATTGTTTTTATTGAATAGATCAAAATATCAACTTTAATCAAAATTAGTTTTTTTTTATTTTTAACTTGAATATGTACACAACCAATCACTTATAATTAATATAAAAATTATCTTTTTATTTTGGGATATAAATCATAAAGCACTGTATTATTCAATTTATAAAAAGAAATATAACACAAACTATAACATACTATAACATAATAAAGTCTTTGTGAGATCTATATCTTTTGTATATTTCCATAATTATTGACATAAAATTGTAACTAGCTTGTAATATTGATCATTTTTAGGCATAAATTTTTATGTGCTAATCTTAAGGGGATATATAATGATCATTTCAAAGATGGGGTTTTAGTTTTAACCAAAAAGGAACTTGAATTGGAATTATTTATTTCCATAAATTTGATATTCTTTTTTATTTTTCCTCAGGTCATTACCTACAACAAAGACTCATAATATTTTTGGGAATGTACACAATAGTAGCCATCATTGGTATACAATAGAAAAAATACACATTTTTTACAATTATAAGACTTTGTATATAGAAAGTACAATTGTTTGCAACTGTCCACTTGTGGAGTTTGAATTCATATGAAACAATGGAGGAAGCAATGTGGAATGAGAATGAAATGTCCAATATTGAAGAAGGACATTTCACACTCATTCTACATTTCTTCAAAAAACAACAACACTCAATAATAAATGAAATTATTTTTTCTATCAAATATTTATGATTTAATGTTATTGAGATATTGTTCTATCTGATTAACCACATCAAAAATTTAATGAATCACATTAAATGTTTCTAAAATTAGACCAAAAAAATGTTGACGTGATTAATCCTAAAGAACTATCTCAATACAATATGATCACAAAAGTTTGAACTTACACATTTAATGCTATTATTAAATAAAAAAATCCACATTTAAATTTAAATTTGGTAATCTCTTAATTGTGTGGAACAAGACTAACTATATTTAAATTTAAATGGGCGATATTATTAGAGTGAATATTACTCTTTCTTATTACTCATCCATGAAATAGACTAAATCCGCTTTCATTTAAAATCTAGATTAAATATCTATGATTATAAAGAAATGTAAGTTTTTTTTAGATTCATCAAGATTAATAATAATCCCAAATATTCGAATAAACATAGCTTTCATCAATGCACTTTGGTTGTTGCGGGAATGACTTTATATGATTATACAAGTATTTATAATTACTAATTAGCTATTCAATATAGAATTCCATTTTTTATTCTCATCATTCACCAAACTTATCTTTGCCACAACTATTGTCCTCTAGGATAAGAATAAGCTAGATTTCCCTAATTTCAAGTCAACACAAATAACTCACACCACTACTATAGTTTAAGATCAGAAATAAGTTTTTAATCAAAACTAGTAAATTATGTCATTGCTATAACCCACCACCACCCTTTTGAGGGAAAACCCAACCACCCATTGCACTAAAACAAATCCCAAGTCAAGACCAATAATCTTATGAATAAAAATTTAGAAATGAATTGTAAGTATATGCAAAATAATTATTATAGTTGAGGTTGAAATGAAAAGAAAATTTAAGTAATAGCATAAATTACTTTTTCCATAACACTTGCCATCTCATGTAAATACTCTATTGTAAATAGACATTTCATCTATTAATTAGATTAATCTATTTACAAATACAATGTAAACAATCAAGAACAACAAGGTAGACAACCATATCATTAATTATAATTGATACTAGCATATAAGTGTCAATCAATACCATCTATTTGAATCAAATCTAAAATAGGAATAATAATATCTATAATGTGTTCATTATTTTGTCTAATTAAATCAAATTTAAAATACTAATAATAATAATTTCAATAATAATATTTATAAAATGTTCATTGTTTTTTATGTTATGTACAACTTCTTAGTTTACTGCTTTTCATTAATATTACACTTGTTTCTTCTATTTGGACTTATTATTTTGGATAAAAATTAGTTAAAAACGAAAATCACCTTTATAAACAATTTGCAATTTCTTTATGGAAGCTTTACATTACAAAGAAATTATAAATTGAGTCAATAAAAAGTATGCCTAAGTTCTAAATATGTACACACCCACTTAACAACCGAATCTAACAATCAAATAAATTCATATTTATCGGATTGTTTCTTTTAATACTTTAATCTTGACACGACTTTAAATTTTATAAATAGGCAAGTGATAGTTTGAGTGGGCTAGATTCAAAACTGATTCCGATCAAAGGTCGAACAAGGTCTAGAATCACAAGGAAGATACTATGAGCTTCATTGTCGCTTTCTTTATTAAACATCTTATTATCATTCATGCCACCATGATAACTAATGTCCTCGGCGTCATGACACGAAAAACGTAAATTTGCAAGGCCTCTTCGTGGGGCTGCGACTATGAGTAATTTTTTCCCTTTCACGTGAAAAAGGGTGAAATGTTCAACCGACTTTTTGTATAGTATTTAGTGGCATGTTGAGGTATTGGAAGTAATTTTTTTTTATGTTAAGTAAGTGTTATCTTGATTTCTCAAGAGTAAATCTAGAAAGTGTTGATTCTTATGTAGTGAGATAGAGTTTGTGATTTAGATATGTAAAAGTCAATATTTTATATAATATATATGTAATTGTTATTAATAAATATCACCTCAATCTCTAACATGGTATTAGAGCCTATTTGGCTTGACTCCCTCGGACAAGAGCCATGTAAATTTGTGGAAACCCTGAATTGTATTCAGGTAAATAAATATAGAGTAGGAGATTGTATTGTATGAGTGAATTTTTTTATTTTTTGATTGTAGATTTGTTGACCGTATCAAAATTGCAGCGGATAATCTTGATTTGTTCGAATTTGATTTGGCGAGGTGATCAGGCAGGCAGGCGTTATAGATGTCGGGTCGATCACAACCCGAAGTTTGGTGACTGTGATGTCAACGACCCAGTGACCGGAGAAGGGTTCACCGTAATATTTAACAAAGGAAGAGACGAAAATAAGACTGGTGCAGAATCAGGCTCTAACCCTGAAATTTAGACAGCGAAAGACGAGCATGGAAAAAGGGAATTTCAACACAAGCAGAGAAAATGGTTATGTTGTCTGAATCCCAGCGTTGGGGATAGTAACAACAGATATATATTCTTTAAAGTTTTATTCCCTAGTCTACATTATGTTTCAGATCATCATCATCCAAAAGGGGTCATCCAGTTATGTTTAAGAAGATTTGAATCTTGACTGCACAAGCAAATCTGATGGACACGCATTCGCTGGTGGTATAATGCAAATTTGTCAAACTGAAAAACTCTGAAATGAACAAGCCATTGCAAATGCTCAATTCTTCAAGGCTTTTGATAGAGATTTGGTCAAATGGTCGTCTAAATACCATGAGATCCGACAACGATGTGACATCGAGATCAGTGGTTTGGGCGACATTATTTGTTATTTGTGGCCGTGGGGAGGCGGATCCTAATTTTTTGCTTCTATGGGGTCGAGATCTCTGCATCAGATCTTGTTTTTCTTGTTGCAGGCTCATTAAAAATGGCATGGCAGAGCTTGGATAATGTGAATCACTTCAGATGACTATGAGCTTTGTACACTGTAGATCTGTCTCCGGATGGCGACATCCGTGTGAGAGAGAAATTATCGTATCGCTTTGTTGAAATCTAATTTCAACGCTGATTGTATATCACCAGAAACCATTGAGCAAACCCGCCGGAGAGCTCTCGGGTCCATTTTCCGGCGAAGGGAATCTCCGTACTCTTGAACCCGAGAAAATCTGGAGCAGACGCGTGGCTCTCCCCTGACATCAGCCAACGTAATTTCTCGGGCGATAAAGTTAGGTGACAAACGACCTTCCGATATTGTTGTCCACCGTCCGATTCGCTTGAATGTTCTCCGCCGTTGATCACCTGGAGCTGCACACGAACCTGCATCAAATTAAAACTATTGCGTGGAGTAAATTAAAAGCATGGTTGACCATACGTTTTAATTAATGAAATGTCATAGTGGTAGGTAGAATATTGAAGTTGTTTTTTGGAGCACGTAAGTTTTTTTTATGAAAAGCGAAAAAAAACCATGTGTGGTATGTATTGAAAGCACAGCAGTGCGAAGAAATGATAAGGGAACAGGTTGTAATGTTTCTGTGTGGTATTGTAAAAACAGAGGAGTAGCAAAAACCATGTGTGGTTTTGCACAGCAGTGCATAAAGAAAATGGTGGAGCGTGTTTTGTAAGCCTGTGTAAATTTTGTTTTTACAGCAGTATGTAAAAGAAGGTTTTACACCAGTTAGTAATATGTTTTTACAGCAGTAAATGTTAATGGGAATTTTTCCAGCAGTGTAAATTCTCATATGGAGACAGAGTAAATGTTTATTTTGTTTTAATGAATAGAAGTCTTTTATGGTGTTAAAATACACTGTTCCTCAGTGAAATTTTTGAAGGCTTCCCTGCACAAAAGATCCTGGAGTGAAGGAAACAGAGCATTGTCTCTGTGTGTTGAGTTTTAGTTTTTATCTTGTTTGTTTTTGGTATTTTGCATCAAAAATACCCAACAGTGGTATCAAAGCTAGTCCAGGCTCTTTGAAGGGTCAAAGAAGCTGAAGGGAGAAGGTTGTTGCTGAAGCAAAACTTCTCAAGCAGACAGAAGGCTCAGTCAGGAAAATACTCAGGTATTTCACAAAGTTTTTTTGTGTTGTTGGAGAAGCAGTCAGTTGTTTTAAACACACAGTCAAGGAATGGCCAGCACAAGCACTGGTATGGGTATGTTTAACACCCAGCTCCCACAGTTTAATGGGAAGAACTATGACTACTGGTCAATAACTATGAAAGCCTTGCTTGCTTCCCAAGACTTATGGGAAATAGTTGAAGATGGTTTTGAAGAACCAGCAGATGAAACTGAGTTCAATGCATTAACTCAGGGAGAGAAGGATCTGCTGAAGAGCAATAGGAAGAAGGATTCAAAAGCCCGTGTGTTGTTGTATCTAGCAGTAGACCAGAGTATATTTCCAAGGTTAGCAGCAGCTAAGACAGCAAATGAAGCATGGGAAACCCTTAAGACAGCCTATCAAGGCATGGAGAGAGTGAAGACAGCAAAACTACAATTGCTGAGAAAGGATTTTGAGAACTTGAACATGAAGGAGTCAGATAACATTGACTCATTCTTCACTCATGTGATTGGTGTAATCACACAAATGAGAACTCATGGAGAAACCATTGAAGACAGAAGGATTGTGGAGAAAATATTGAGGGTCTTACCCTCAAGGTTTGATGCCATAGTCACCACCATTGAAGAGACAAAGGATCTCTCAATCTATTCAGTTGATGAGCTACATGCATCACTGATAACACATGAGCAGAGGTTGAGTAGGAATGAAAACTCATCTCTTGAGCAAGCCTTCAAGACCCAGATGTCCTTTGGAAGAGGAAGAGGTCAAGGAAGAAGAAACCGAAGAGGAAGAGACAGAAGCCAGAACAGAGGTGGAAGGAACAGCCCATCAAATGCACAAGGAAGAGGCAGCAATCCAAATCAGAACCAAGGCCAAGACAGCAGCCAACAAAGAGAACAGTATCATGCTCAAGGACAAAGGTATGATAAATCTAATGTTCAATGCTATTATTGCAAAAAGTATGGACATTATGCTAGTGATTGTAGAAAGAAACAACATGATAAGAACAACAGACAAAATGCAAATGTTACAAGAGAAAACAGAAGTCAAGAAAATGTCCTGTTAGCTTGTAACATGGCTGAAACACATAGTGAGGACATATGGTTTTTAGACTCAGGTTGCAGCAACCACATGACCAGAAACATAGCCTTCTTTTCTGCCCTAGATAAAAATGTGAAGTCAGAGGTCACACTAGGAACTGATAGTAAAGTGTCTGTTATGGGAAAAGGAGAAGTAAAAATATTTTCAAAACAAGGAGAAAGGAAAACCATAGCAGATGTATACTATGTCCCCGGAATGAGATGTAACCTATTGAGTATTGGACAGCTTGTCCATAAGGGGTACAATGTTTTCTTTAAAAATGATGTATGCACCATCATGGACATACCACCCAGCAAACGATGCATTGCTGAAGTGAAGATGACAAGGAACAGGATGTTCCCTCTCAGGATCCGGGCAGACTTGAAGAACAAGAAGGAAATGGCAGCAGTCACCCAAGAGGCCTTCCAAAGCGTGCCAAAGGATGAAAATTGGTTATGGCACTTGAGATTCGGGCATCTAAATTTTGGAGGTCTAAATTTGTTGAGCAGAAAAGGAATGGTAAGGGGATTACCATTGATAGAGAAGTCGGACAGCCTTTGTGAAGGTTGTATATTGGGCAAACAACATAGAGAGAGTTTTCCATCAGGGAAAAGTATAAGGGCAAAGGCACCCTTAGAGATTATCCACTCAGATTTGTGTGGACCAATGCAAGCTCCATCATTAGCTGGCAGCCTATATTTCTTGACATTCATTGATGATTTTACAAGAAAGACTTGGATATATTTCCTCAAGAACAAAAGTGAAGTCTTTGAGAAATTCCAAAATTTCAAAGCACTTGTGGAGAACCAAAGCGGGCTGCACATAAAAGTATTGAGAACTGATAGAGGAGGTGAGTATATCTCAAATGAATTCCTAAATTTTTGTAGAGAAAATGGAATACATAAGCAATTCACAACTCGGTACACCCCACAACAAAATGGAGTTGCTGAAAGAAAGAACAGAACCATCATGGAGATGGCAAGGAGCATGTTGAAGGCAAAGCATTTGCCAAATGAGTATTGGGCTGAAGCTGTACATTGTGCAGTTTATATTTTGAACAGGTGTCCTACAAAAGCAGTCTTGAACAAAGTGTCAGAAGAGGCATGGAGTGGGAGAAAGCAAGGAGTCACCCACATGAGAGTTTTTGGGTGTGTGGCCTATGCACACATACCAGATCAGCTAAGGAGGAAGTTGGACAGCAAAGGGGAGAAATGCATCTTCATTGGATACAGTGATGAATCCAAAGCCTACAGGCTGTACATCCCATCTACCAAGAAGTTCTTTGTAAGCAGGGATGTTCAATTCATTGAGGAGGAAGCTTGGGATGGAAGCATAGAGAAAACAATGAATGTCAAGAACTGTTTGTCTCATGATGAAGATGAAGAGGAGGTGGCTGAAATGCATCCCCAAACAGCAGCGCCAACACAAGGACAGCAAGGGACACCATTGAGGATAAATGAAAGTGCTTCTCCAAGCACACCACAAGCAGGAAATTCAAGTGCATCTTCAAGCACTTGCACACCAAGTGAAAGAGGTAAGAAATTTAGAAATCTAAGTGACATTTATGATGAAGGAATGAATTCTTTGTTTGCCTTGTATTGTCATGTTGATGATACTATTCATTTCGAGGATGCAATTAAAGATAAGAAATGGATAGAAGCTATGGATGAGGAGATGAATGCCATAGAGAGAAACAAAACATGGGATTTGGTTGAGTTACCAAAAGGCAAAGAAGTCATTGGAGTTAAATGGGTCTATAAGACCAAGAGCAATCCTGAAGGTAAGATAGAAAGGCACAAGGCAAGGCTAGTTGTCAAAGGGTACAAGCAGCAGTATGGAAGAGACTATGAGGAGACTTTCGCACCGGTTGCAAGAATGGAAACAGTGAGAGCAGTGTTGTCCATAGCAGCTCAAAAAAAATGGAAAGTCTACCAAATGGATGTGAAATCAGCATTCCTAAATGAAGTGTTAATGGAAGAGGTCTATGTGGAACAGCCTCTCGGATATGAGAAGAAAGGTGAAGAACACAAAGTGTGCAAATTGAAGAAAGCTCTTTATGGGCTGAAGCAAGCGCCAAGAGCATGGTACAGCCGGATAGATTCATATCTCTTGGATAATGAATTTGACAAATGTGAAGGAGAACCCACAGTCTACATCAAGGAAAAGGATGGTAAAATTTTAATTGTTGTCTTGTATGTAGATGATGTTATTTTCACTGGAAATGATATGTATCTTATTGAGAATTTTAAATCAGTCATGAAGGATGAATTTGAAATGACTGACATGGGTTTCTTGAGATACTTCTTAGGCATAGAAGTAGATCAAAATGAAAAAGGAATTTTTATATCTCAAGCAAGATATGTAAATCAAGTTTTGGGCAGATTTAAGATGGAAGAATGCAAGGCAGCAATCACTCCCACAGTGATGGGATTAAAACTCAGCAGAGAGGATAGCAACAAGGATTTTGATCCTAGCCTGTACAAAAGCATTGTAGGCAGCCTTATGTATTTAACAGCAACTAGGCCTGATTTAATGTATGCTCTTAGTTTAATTTCCAGGTTCATGGAGAGGCCAAAAGAGGCACATTGGCAGGCAGCAAAAAGAATTTTAAGGTATGTCAAAGGTACCAAAATGTTTGGAATTTTATATAATGCCTCAGAACATTCAGATTTGCTTGGACACACTGACAGTGATTGGGCTGGAAGTGTAGATGATCGGAAGAGTACTTCCGGTTATGTTTTTAACATGGGTTCAGGAGCCATTTCATGGGCTTCTAAGAAGCAGTCCAATGTAGCATTGTCTACAGCAGAGGCTGAATATGTGGCAACTACAGCAGCAGCATGTCAAGCAGTGTGGATGAGAAGAATGTTGAGAAGCTTACGCCAAGAGCAGGCAAAAGCGACAGTGATTTTTTGTGACAATAGCTCAGCTATTGCATTGTCAAAGAATTCAGTGTTTCATAAGAGAACGAAACACATTGATACAAGGTTTCACTACATCAGAGAATTGGTGAACAATGGAGAAATTGTCTTAGAACATTGCAGGACTCAAGAACAGGTAGCAGACATCTTGACAAAGCCTCTGGATCAGAAGAGCTTTGAATTTTTGAGAAAGTGTCTGGGTATGACCAAATGCCCAGCTGTTGAAATTAAAGGGGAGTGTTGAAATCTAATTTCAACGCTGATTGTATATCACCAGAAACCGTCGAGCAAACCCGCCGAAGAGCTCTCGGGTCCATTTTCCGGCGAAGGGAATCTCCGTACTCTTGAACCCGAGAAAATCTGGAGCAGACGCGTGGCTCTCCCCTGACATCAGCCAACGTAATTTCTCGGGCGATAAAGTTAGGTGACAAACGACCTTCCGATATTGTTGTCCACCGTCCGATTCCCTTGAATGTTCTCCGCCGTTGATCACCTGGAGCTGCACACGAACCTGCATCAAATTAAAACTATTGCGTGGAGTAAATTAAAAGCATGGTTGACCATACGTTTTAATTAATGAAATGTCATAGTGGTAGGTAGAATATTGAAGTTTTTTTTTGGAGCACGTAAGTTTTTTTTATGAAAAGCGAAAAAAAACCATGTGTGGTATGTATTGAAAGCACAGCAGTGCGAAGAAATGATAAGGGAACAGGTTGTAATGTTTCTGTGTGGTATTGTAAAAACAGAGGAGTAGCAAAAACCATGTGTGGTTTTGCACAGCAGTGCATAAAGAAAATGATGGAGCGTGTTTTGTAAGCCTGTGTAAATTTTGTTTTTACAACAGTATGTAAAAGAAGGTTTTACACCAGTTAGTAATATGTTTTTACAGCAGTAAATGTTAATGGGAATTTTTCCAGCAGTGTAAATTCTCATATGGAGATAGAGTAAATGTTTATTTTGTTTTAATGAATAGAAGTCTTTTATGGTGTTAAAATACTCTGTTCCTCAGTGAAATTTTTTAAGGCTTCCCTGCACAAAAGATCCTGGAGTGAAGGAAACAGAGCACTGTCTCTGTGTGTTGAATTTTAGTTTTTATCTTGTTTGTTTTTGGTATTTTGCATCAAAAATACCCAACACGCTTCCCCATTGTTGTCAATTCTTCAACGTGCAGAAATGATCGGTGGTGAATGTCGAGTGGGAAAATCTGGCAGTGAATCTGCACGAAATAACAGAAAATTCATATCATTTTTGATGCGGGTAGATTAATGGGAAGCAATGGTGCACAAACGTCCAATGGGTACTCTGATTCAATGGGTCGTTCACAGTTGGAGTGTATAACATGCTGACGAACACTCAGTTTTTTTGAGACCCCAATCAGTGGAAATGCCCTTGGAATTTGAGCCAAAGAAGTTGTAAATTCTTGCCTCGCAGGTGTGAGTGAGCATGCTCAAGGAGAAGGCTCACAACTGCAATAATTTCAAACCATACTGCTGGTGTATCTCAAATTCAAGACTAAGTGGATTTGTTTATGTTTCTACAGATGGATGCAATTGTAGATCTGCATATCAAAAAGGGCATATGAAAATGGTACGGCAATATCTTGGGAACCGAAAATGATGCAAAAATCCAACGTGGTTAATGCAGACCTCCAAGCGCTCAATTAAAATGGCTATGGTGGAAAAGGAGGTATTCTAAGAGCCCATAGTGCAAAATCCATCGTGGTTAATGCAGACCTCCAAGCGCTGAAATAAAATGGCTATGGTGGAAAAGGACATATTCTAAGAGCCCATAGTGCGTCAATTTTTTAGTGTTTATTTTGGGTTTATGTGTTTAGGGTTTGATAGGTAAATTATCGGGAATTTATTGTAATTATAGGAAAGATACATATTTCAAGTTAATGGTTATGAACATTTTAAGGTGCTTAAGAACATGTTTAAGAACATATCATTATATGCTGATGGGTCTTGTTGTGTTTCAGGCTTTAATAGTATCAATTGTAGGATCTTTTTTTGAGAATGTAAGTGTGTATGTGAAAAAGGTTAGTTGTATGATGGCCTATTGGATAAGTTCAATATATAGACAACTTACTTATATAACTAGAAGTAATTATTTCAATGCATACTACTAGTATGAAAGCATGTCAATAACGATATTGAGTATCTAGGTTATTTTTGTGGTAGTCAAGAAGTGTCAATTGTACAAAGTTCATCAATCATGGTCAAAGGAAGTTATGTTTTAAATGGAGGTCAAGTGATAGCTCTAAAATGTGTGTTGGAGAAAGAGAAATGACCAATTAGACAAATCTCATATTATTGTTGTAATATGTGTTTTCCATGTAAGAATTAAGGGAGGGTATTGGAATAAGTGAGATTCCCAAGAGTTAGTCTAGGATTTGTTGATTCCTATGTAATGAGATGGAGTCATGATATAGATGTGTCGAAGTTAGTGTGTTATGTCCTATATCTCTGTAATTGTTGTGATGAATAAACATATCATACTTTGTGATTTGTATTGTGTTATGTCCTATATATGTGTAACTATTGTGATCAATAAATATATCATATTGTGTGATTTGTGTTGTGCACAATATCTTTTTGCTCATCTTTCAATTTCGAACATGTGGTTTCCTCACAATACTAGCTTTCATAAGGAAATCATAGATATTATGATTTTTTTCTTTTACAAATCAATTTTTTAATTTATTGTTTTGGGAGAGTCATTTCGCACCTGAATATGAGGAACATATGCTTTTAAAATAATAATAATAATAATAATAATAATAAAACAAAGTTGTAGACAAGATAATTAATAAATATATAAGTATGTAAAATATAATTAATCTTAACACAATCAATCATTATAGTCACTCACACCCTTAGCACTAGATTCGTTGAATTCGCTCAAGAACTGGTAACGAGGAAATTAATTGCATTTGTAAGATGGAAATAGTTGGATTAGTTCAACCATTCGTAATGTGGAAGTTTGTTTTACCAAAGTAAAATTGATTAAGATTTTTATTGAATGGATCAAAGTATTAACATTAATGAAAATTAGTCTATTGTTCTTTAACCTGGAAATTAGTTGCATTAGTTCAACCATTCATAATGTGGAAGTTTGTTTTACCAAAGTAGAATTTATTACAGTTTTTATTGAATGGATAAAAGTATAAAGTTTAATCAAAATTAGTTTATTGTTATTTAACATAAGAAAGTTTACAATCAATCACTTATAATTATTACAAAACTTCTCTTTTTATTTTGGATATGAATCCTACCAGACTCAATTTATAAAACGAAATATAACAAAGACTATAGCATACTATAAGATAATAATGATTTTGTGAAATATGTATCTTTTGTATATTTTAATAATTATTGGCATAAAATTGTAATGAGTTTGCAATATTGAAGATCTTTAGGGATAAAATTTTATCCAGTAATCTTAAGGCGAACTTTTATGATCATTTCAAAGAAGGGATTTTCAGTTTAACCAAAAGAAACATGAATTGACATTATTGGTGTACCTAAATTTGATATTCTTCTTTATTTTTCCTTCAAGTCATTAACTACAACTACAACCAAGATGGATAACATTGGTAACCTTGCTGGTAAATTACACAATAGTAGCTATCATTGAGATACTATAGCAAAAATATACATTTTTTTAATTAGAAGAATTTGTATTTAGAAAGTAAAATTGTTTGAAAGTGTCCCATTTGAGAGTTTGAATTCATATGAAACATTGGAAGAAGAAAGGTGGAAAGAGTGTGAAATTTCTAATATTGAAGAAGAACATTTCACACTCCACATTTCTTAGAAAATCAACAACACTCAATAATACATGCAATTATTTTTTCTATCAAATATTTAAGATTTAATGCTATTGAGATCATTCTTTATGATTAATCACATCATAATTTAATGACTATTATTAGTTGGTTATGTGATGTCCCCGGTAATTGTAAATATTTAATTACCGCAACCAAACAAACTTGATGCTAGTAATTGACTTAGGAAGACCAAAACAATAATTTGATATTTGTTTATGTTTAAAATAATATGATTAAGCTATGTAGGAATTAAATATATTGGACAATGCGAGTTACATATTAATATTGATCACATGTCAGGTAGTTAGGTCATGTGGTTACCTACCCATCACTACTCCTTGAAGATTTATTCTGAAGGAAAAGGAACCAAGAGGGTATGAGGTACCCGAGATGAATAGAGGAAAAGAACTGTGAACATAGGGAATCCATGCTAAAATGTCAGATGGATTGTTCAGGCCAGACTAGGATAAGTCTGGTTAGGACCAGAGAGCCTCAATGAGAACTGGATGGTGGTTATATAATTTCTTGCATGTGAGAAATAGCTGGGGGGGAGATTCAAAGAGGTTGATCTCTTGGTTGGGAGGGAAATCAACATTGTTCTTTCAAAAACTGGAACAAGTCTTCTATACTGACTAATGCAGACCACAAATAAGTATTTACTATTAATTGAAAGCAAACATGAGTACTTAATAGTTTATCAGTGGTTGTATTATTTTTTCTTATGTTTATATTTCACTCACAGTGAATATGAAATTGAGTGAAAAACTAGAAATGATGGAAATAGTAAGAGACAGAAAAGAAGATTGTACATAAATGAGTAAATTATGCATTTTATTTTCAGAAAATATGTTCCAGAATTTCCTAAGTAGAATTACCAGAATGGATATAAATTTATATTAATTCATACAACACTGCTAACATGTATAAACATTTTCCTGTAGAAAAACCAATTAAGTAATAATGTCTTAAAAGAGATAATTCAACAACATTAAGGAGAAGATTGTAATAAGTTAAATAACAAAGATTTCACTCGACCACCAAGCTCAAAAAGGAAACTCAGAACATTTAATTTATCAACATTGTATAAAATACATATGAGTTCTTATATTCAAAGAACTCAAACATCTCGGTCCATAAGAAAATTCACCAAGGGTTATATGGAAACTGCGTTCTATGGAAAATATACGCCGAGGGAGAAAATCTCATATTCCGAAATAAAACCCTCATTTTAAAAACCTGTTACAACTAGGTTCTTTCCATAGGAAGATCCCCTCTATTGAAGTAAACAAAATTCTAGAACATAAATCTAATAGGGACTCTTTCACGAAAAGAACTTAGTGTTCGGAACATGAATCAAAAACCCTGGGATCACTACGAAAATACCCTTGATTCTTGAGATAATAAATTACTTTAAGGATTAAGGAAAACGCTTCAAAACAGTGTGAATGCTATCATAACATACAAAATTAAACCAAGCCCAGAACTGGACCATTATCAAACCCTCCACCAATTAGTCTCGAATTACAGTTGTCGGCCAGTAAAGGGTGAATAACAAATAAACAAGACTCAGAATTAAACACTAAGCCAACATAAGGAATTGGTGTGTCAGTGTACACTTTACCCAGAAACAAGCCGAAAATGTGACTGAAATCCTTTCCATAGTAGTTTTGTAGGAGGTTGGTAGGGTTTCGATCCAAATCTTCCAAGGCTGGAAGGTAGCCTTCCACCAATAAATCAATGTGTTAAAACAATGGAGGGAACAAACTTGTAAATATGAACTTTGTTGTAAAATAATTACCTAGACATTGTGGTGAAGCCACTACTATCGATTGAACCAGTTCC
This sequence comes from Pinus tabuliformis, assembly GCA_031772625.1. NCBI lineage: Eukaryota > Viridiplantae > Streptophyta > Pinopsida > Pinales > Pinaceae > Pinus > Pinus tabuliformis. Next base: position 952,026,831 of record CM062817.1, read on the forward strand.
CACTGCCAAAAGGAGGAAACTATCCCAGTAACCATGTAATGCGAAGCTGGCAGTCATTCTTTTTTGTGGTTAAAAAGGTACCTGCACAAACATCTTTCAACCAGAAGAATCATAAAAAATAAAAATAAAAAATTACCTGTTGACCTCTCATGTTGAACCCCAAGAAAAGAGGACCTCTATGCAATGGGGAATTATTTTGAGATCGTTTCTGCAGCAGGTGAAAGTAACCAAGGAGACTGGGTTCTTTTTCCTAGCATCCGATGAGGATGAGTAGCGGAGAACAATGGACGGAACCCCCATCATGAGGATCATGTAGCACAACTATGGAGGATGAGTTACGGAGGACCGTGGATGGAACCCCATCCCAAGAACTATGTAACACAATTGTGGAGCACCTGGAAATTCCAGAACTCTGAATCCGCCAAGCCTAAGGTTGGGTTAGTTAGTTTATGACAAGGATGTGTATTATAAGCCTATATATATGTATACTTATAATTTCACTAGGATTATAAACAAAAAACTGCTTGACTTAAATGACAATTCCAGTATCAAACAAAAGCTTTGTAAGAAACCAAAACTCGTAAGGTCAACGATAATAAAAACCATGTAATATATATTCATTATTGTAATGATAAACGTTAAGTTCCTATTTAATAGTTATGATGGTACTCGAAAGTTTTTTTTGAGATATAAAAATATGGATAAATGGATTCATGACAAGTGGTATTATAGAAGTTAGGTTGGGTGATAAATGAATCACATTAATTGTGATGTGCATAGAGAGGGAGAGAAAGAGAAGAAACTAGCATGAGGAGGACTAGAATCACACACTAAGACCGATGACGGGAACAACGCCCTTTCCAGAAAACAATCCTCAAGTATGGATACAGTTGGGGGAAGAGTCCTGTAATACCAACACTGCCATTTTGGAGACTCTGCAAGAATTGAAGAATGAGATGGCTTGCTTGAGGGAAGATAATGAAAGGTTGATGCAAGAACATGAGAAGATTATGAAAAGTCTATTTGAAAGATAGAATCAATGACAACCCATTCCCATCCCTGAACAGGGAAACAAGACACGTGATCAAGAATTCAGAAGTGGGCACCTGGAATCGGAAGGCATCAAAGACAATTAGGAGGAAGAATCAGACAATGTATCTTATCATAAAACACACAAATGACAGAAAATCGAGTTACGGGGGGATTATGAAAGATAAAACATACCCTCTTCGATGATGAATAGGAGAAGGTTGTTGAAGCTTGACTTGTTAATATGAATAAGTACTTTCAATTGTATGAATATGACCACAATCTAAAAGCTCGCCTAGCCATCTATCAATTACATGGAAAATCCACCCTATGGTGGGAGGAGGTAAAAAAAGTGCATGAAATTAATGAAAAAAATGTGACTTGGAAAAAATTTCAAAGGTACTTTAAGGAAAAGTAGTTAACCAAAAGATTTTATGCTGAAAAGGAAAAGGAGTTTCATGATCTCCAATTAGGACAGTTGTCAATGGATGAATTCCTAATGAAATTCATATCCTTACTGCTATATGTTCCTTACATATGGGAACAAAAAGGAAAAGGTACATCGATTTATCAATAGTTTGCCATTATTTATGAAGGAACATCTAGAGTTTGATATCCGAAGAACATGGATGAGGTTATAAGAAAAGCTCACTTACACTATCAACAAACTTGGCAAAAGGGGGATGGAGGAAAGAGATGGACTCATAAAAAGGGATCCAAGTTTCCACCTAGCAGTAAAGGAAGAAAGACCATTGCTAGTAAAGGACCCTATAAAGGGGAGCAAACCAGAAATATGCATAGAAACTAACAAAGGTTCAAATTCCCAAATGAATCCAAGCCAAATGAAAAATCAAATAAGTGTGAGGTTGAAACAACGACCAGACCCTTAGTACAATGTTGGGGATGTGGAGGACCGCGCTAAGTTAAACATTGTCCATACTATAAAGGAACTAATCAAGTTAAGCATCAACAGTAGGAGATGTGGCGATAAGTATTCTAAAGATCAATGCTGCTCTCGAGGATCAACAACTTGACTACCAACCCACGATGATAGAATTCGAAGGTAAGATCTTCGACCAAACTGTATCTATTTTAATTGATCCTAGAGCTACTTTGAGTTATGTAAGTCCCGAAGTAGTTGAAATTTTTTTCCTACAATCTATTAAATTTAAGAATATGTGGTTCATTCAACTTGCTACAAGAGAAAAGAGAAGGGTGTTGGCTAAAGTCAGTAGTTTCCCTTTGAAGCTAGAAGGCTAGTCCATTATGGCATACTTGGATGTTTTACCTCTAGGATCATATGATGTCCTAATAGGTATGTAATGGCTGGAGAAATGTTGGTCCCTCAATAATTGTAAAGATAAAACTATTAATTATGTTGATGAAGAGGGATTAAGACAAGAAATTTAGGGTATAAAAAGACCATTGAAAATAAGACTAGTAACAACTTCTCAATTAGAAAAATGCATATGAAAGGGACTCTAAATTTATGTTATACAGATAGGATATTCAAACTCTAAGGAAAAAATTCTTAGCTTAAAAATATACCCGTGGTACAAAACTTTCCGGACATATTTCCTAAAGAGATACCAACACTGTCTGCAAAGAGAGATATAGATTTTACTATTGCGTTAATTCCTGGAGCTGCATCAATATCTCGAGCTCCGAACTGCATGAGTGTACCAGAAATAATGGAATTAAAGATGCAATTACAAGAGCTACTCGACCAGAAGTATATTCGTCTGAGTGTATCACCTTGGGGAGCTCCCATACTCTTCGTTAAAAAGAAGGATGGAACTTACATTTATGCATAGATTATAGGCCATTAAATATGTTGATAGTTAAGAATAAATACCCCTTGCCCTATATTGATGAATTATTTGAGCAGGTGAAGGATACTCATACAGAGGAGCCTCGTGATGATGATGATGATGTAAGTACTATTGATACTTGTGTTTCATTTGAGCATTTGGTAGATGGATTGTATGCAGGGATGGGCAAAGTCAATTTGCCGATGCAGGGGAGCATCTTACCATGGATTACTATGATGAGACCTTGTATGGAGAAGCAAGGATTGTTGATTTTTGCAAGACTTGTTGGGGTTTTTTATGACCTTATGGTAGAAGGTACAAAGGCCCGTGACAAGGCTGGAACTTGATGATCGTTGCGGATGAATGGGTCATGCTTTAGTCACATTGGTTAAGTGCCCGGCATGACTCATGGACAGATTGGAGGGCACACACACTTGAGTTACTTTCGTGGACTTCTCGTGGCCGAGACCAAGAGCAAGTCTTGGTGGAACCTTTAGTGGGGGAGCTATGATGGAGAGACTGATGTGATGATGATATGGTTGGGTGACAGAGTTCACTAGACCGAAGATTGCATACTTGGATGAGGATGACCGATTGTTGTGATGGGTCTACTTGGTTGGGCTACATGGGCAACTTAGTCATGGACATCAGGTTGGAGACGTGGAGCATGGTAGTCTTATGAAAGGACATTATGCGGGAGCACTTGTAGAGGTGTCACTTATGGACATCCAATGAGGAGTGCCAAAGCAGGGATGTTGTGCAGGTAGATTTGGTGGTGTGACATGGAGATGTTTTACTTATGAGCTGATGGAGAGGTTGTGCACTCTTGTACAACAAGGCCATGGACTTGGATGGAGTTGTGAGCAGACTATGGAGCATTCCTACTACATGGCGAGCTGAGGCATCTTATAGAGAGCTTTGGGCCGAGACTTGTATGCTTGCTGAGATGTGGGTTGGGGATGGTTTATGGAGCTCATGATGACATGAGATTGTTGTGGCTTTTTGGGACTTCATATATGGTGGAATTTGAGGATCTGATGCATTGAGGAGCTAAGGTCAGAGACTTTGATGTAGGTGCATACTTTCAAGTACATGCATGGGTGTGGCTTGAAAGAGTGACTTGATGTGGAGGATCGATATGAGACACTTTGGAGTGATGGAGTTATAACAATGATGATGCCTTGGTGGCAACACTTGGGCATGGGTTGAGCTGAGACTCAACCACCTTTTGACATGGGAGCTGATTGATCTATGGTCATGGGCAACACATGGATAGATGAGACAGGTACAACTTGTTTCTATGGCAGACTTTAGGGATGGCACATTGTGGATATGATGAATGATTGCTTCATGGACCTAGATATGGCACATCGAGAGTCGGTTTGATGATATGGTCTCTTCATATGGAGGAGATACACATATAGATGATGATGTTGGGATAGATGTGGCTGATTTCATGTAGCACATTGACACCAAACATCATGGACAACATGTTGCAGATGAGATGAGGACTACTTCATGGACCTGAGCATGGCTTACTTGTATGGAGATGGATTCTTTATCAAGTTGAGGATGTGACAGGATGTTTTGCGAAACAACTGATGGTGGCATGAGGATGTTCACTCTCATGATTTGAGCATGACAGTTGGACTGATCACCCGACCAATTCGAACATGGGGACACGTAGTGTATAGAGATGTGTTGGCATTATGTTGGAGTATCATGGGAGCAGTTCACATGATGACACATGATGAGGTCGACACGAGATGTTGCAGTAGGCATGTAGCTTGGATGGAGGGGCCAACCTTCCATGATGATGAGAAGCATGTGGAAATTGTGATAGGATGGTTGATGATCATGGATTGAGACGATATCTGATGCAAGACATACCGATGAGGTGTATACCTTGGTATGGGGAGCTTGGTGAAAGATGGTTGTTGAGGTGAGACATGATGGAGATGGAGTTCTACATATGTTGCAGGGGTGTTTGCAGTATGTGGAGGAGTTGACATCATGGATATTGACGATCTTGGTGGATGGCTACTAGGATGATATGTTGTCGAGGAAGACAACGATTTCATGTGGAGGAGGATGTAACGTCCTCGGGTGTGCAGTGCGGTTGGGCACCGGGCAAGCCGGGCACGCGCGCGGGCGAGAGGCAAGTTAGGCCGCACGAAGGTTGTGCAACAGAGCTACGACAATAACTTGGGACGATATGCAATACAAATGAATGTGCGATGACACTTATACCCAGTTTAAGCATGGAGCGATGCACTTGGAGGCCGACGATGATGGAGGGTGGGCCGACTATGGTGTTGGGCGCTTGAACGTGGTTAAGGGGTGTGCGCATGAAGGTTGGGTGGTCAACTGGGTAGCCCCACCCACACATTGTGATGACTATATATGAGTGCCGTTTTGGAGTGTTCAAAGGATTCATCACATTCGATCACTGCAACATCGCACAAGAGAGTAGTGTGCAGGTTCTAGTGCGCAATAGGAGAAGGAGAAGGCGCAGTTCATATGCGCCCATCCTTGGGCTAGTCGCACTGTAGAAAAGAGGAACTTGGTGTTGGGGGAAGGTGCAGGCGAAGGTGTGCCCGGTGATCAGGTGAGGCTTGCACAGTGAACGTGTGGCGCCCGTTTGTGCTAAGTCTTGGCGTGGGTGTCTTGGTGGCTCGAGTGAGCGCCCGCCCATTGTGAAAGTGTTCACGAAGGTGAACAAAGGTTGGAACCGTATGTCGTAGAGTTGGGCGGACAGTACTACGTTCTGTTCACATGATTTGGGCATTTTCCAAAGGTTGGTAAGTGGGACTGCATGTGGGCAGGTGTACACGGTTTGGGCATTTGTGACCAAACGAAGAGCAAACCGGCGAAGACGTGCGACGAGGTGAATGACAGGTTGGTGAGTCATGCGGCGACCATGCGGAGGTGCCGACGAGCTAGGCAACCGAATTTTCCAAAGTTGGAAATTTGGCTAAGTATAAATTTTGGGTTTCCCAAGGACTTAGCCTATACTTTGTAAAAGTGGAAAACTATACATATATTGACATTCGGGCTAACTCATATTGCAGGGAGTTGCCCCCCCTTTATACTGTTGTGCATTTCTCTTGTATAATGTTGTTGATAATGAATGTGTATGGGTGTTCATTAGTATAAAGGCACATTAATAATACTTGGTAACAAAAATAAAACTAAATATGGAATGTTAAGGCATAGTCCATGAACATAAGTATTAGTGAAAAGAAAGTGTTCAGTGGTGCCGCACCTCGCTATAAGCGGTTGAAAGACTACTGCAAGTGTAGGGGCGTGACAATTCATAATGTGGAAGTTTGTTTTACCAAAGTAGAATTTATTACAATTTTTATTGAATGGATAAAAGTATAAAGTTTAATCAAAATTAGTTTATTGTTCTTTAACATAAGAAAGTTTACAATCAATCACTTATAATTATTACAAAACTTCTCTTTTTATTTTGGATATGAATCCTACACTGTATTACTCAATTTATAAAACGAAATATAACAAAAATTATAACATACTATAATATAATAATGATTTTGTGAGATTTGTATCTTTTGTATATTTTAATAATTATTGTCATAAAATTGTAATGAGTTTGCAATATTGAAGATATTTAGGGATAAAATATTATCCACTAATCTTAAGGTGAACTTTTATGATCATTTCAAAGAAGGGGTTTTAATTTTAACCAAAAGAAACATGAATTGACATTATTGGTTTACCTAAATTTGATATTCTTCTTTATTTTTCCTTCAAGTCATTAACTATAACTACAACCAAGATGGATAACATTGGTAATTTTGCTGGTAAATTACACAATAGTATCTATCATTGAGATACTATAGCAAAAATATACATTTTTTTAATTAGAAGAATTCGTATTAGAAAGTAAAATTGTTTGAAAGTGTCCCATTTGAGAGTTTGAATTCATATGAAACATTGGAAGAAGAAAGGTGGAACGAGTGTGAAATTTCTAATATTGAAGAAGAACATTTCACACTCCACATTTCTTCCAAAATCAACAACACTCAATAATACATGCAATTATTTTTTCTATCAAATATTTAATATTTAATGCTATTGAGATCATTGTTTATGATTAATCACATCATAATTTAATGACTATTATTAGTTGATTATGTGATGTCCCCAGTAATTGTAAATACTTAATTACCACAGCCAAACAAACGTGATGCTAGTAATTGACTTAGGAAGACTAAAACAATAATTTGGTATTTGTTTATGTTTAAAATAATATGATTAAGCTATGTAGGAATTAACTATATTGGACAATGCGAGTTACATATTAATATTTATCACATGTCAGGTAGTTAGGGCATGTGGTTACCTACGCATGACTACTCCTTGAAGATTTATTGTGAAGGAAAAGGAACCAAGAGGGTATGAGGTACCTGAAGTGAATAGAGGAGAATAACTGCGAACATAGGGAATCCATGCTGAAATGTCAGATGGATTGTTCAGGCAAGACTAGGATAAGTCTGGTTAGGACTAGATAGCCTCAATGAGAATTGGATGGTGGTTATATAATTTCTTGCATGTGAGAAATAGCTCGGGGGGAGATTCAAAAAGGTTGATTTCTTTGTTGGGAGGGAAATCGACATTGTTCTTTCAAAAACTGCAACAAGTCTTCTATACTGACTAATGCAGACCAGAGATAAGTATTTATTGTTAATTGAAATCAAACACGAGTACTTAATAGTTTATGAGTGGTTATATTATTTTTTTCTTATGTTTATATGTAACTCATAGTGAATATGAAATTGAGTGAAAAACTAGAAATGATGGAAATAGTAAGAGAGAGAAAAGCAGATTGTACATAAATGAGTAAATTATGCATTTTATTTTCAGAAAATAAGTGCCAGAATTTCCTAAGTAGAATTACCAGAATGGATATAAATTTATATTAATTCATACAACACTGCTAACATGTATAAAACATTTTCCTGTAGAAAAACCAATTAAGTAATAATGTCTTAAAAGAGATAATTCAACAACATTAAGGAGAAGATTGTAATAAGTTAAATAACAAAGATTTCACTCGACCACCAAGCTCAAAAAGGAAACTCAGAACATTTAATTTATCAACATTGTATAAAATACATATGAGTTCTTATATTCAAAGAACTCAAACATCTTGGTCCATAAGAAAATTCACCAAGGGTTATATGGAAACTACGTTCTATGGAAAATATACGCCGAGGGAGAAAATCTCAGATTCCGAAATAAAACCCTCATTTTAAAAACCCCTTACAACTAGGGTTTTTCCATAGGAAGAAACCCTCTATTGAAGTAAACAAAATTCTGGAACATAAATCTAATAGGGACTCTTTCACGAAAAGAACTTAATGTTCTGAAAATGAATCAAAAACCCTGGAATCACTACGAAAATACCCTTGATTCTTGAGATAATAAACTACTTTAAGGACTAAGGAAAACACTTCAAAACAATGTGAAGGCTATCATAACATACAAAATTAAACCAAACCCAGAACTGGGGCGTTATCAAACCCTCCACCAATTAGTCTTGAATTACAGTTGTCGACCAGTAAAGGGTGAATAACAAATAAACAAGACTCAAATTAAACACTTAGCCAACATAAGAAATTGGTGTGTCGGTGTACACTTCACCCAGAAAGAAGCCGAAAATGTGACTGAAATCCTTTCCGTAGTAGTTTTGTAGCAGGTTGGTAGGGTTTCGATCCAAATCTTCCGAGGCTGCAAGGTAGCCTTCCACCAGTAAATCAATGTGTTAAAACAATGGAGGGAAAAAACTTGTAAATATGAACTTTGTTGTAAAATAATTACCTAGACATTGTGGTGAAGCCATTACTATCGATTGAACCAGTTCCCACTGCCAAAAGGAGGAAATTGTCCCAGTAACCATGTAATGCGAAGCTGGCAGTCATTATTTTTTGTGGTTAAAAAGGTACCTGCACGGACATCATTCAACCAGAAGAATCATAAAAGATAAAAAAAATTACCTGTTGACCTCTCATGTTGAACCCCAGGAAAAGAAGACCTCTATGCAATGGAGAATTTCTTTAAGATCGTTTACGCAGCAGGTGAAAGTAACCAAGGAGACTGGGCTCTTTTTCTTAGCATTCGATGAGGATGAGTAGTGGATGACCATGGATGAGGTTATAAGAAAAGCTCGCTTATACTATTAGCAAACATGGCAAAAGGGGGATGGAGGAAAGAGATGGACTCATAAAAAGGGATCCAAGTTTCCACCTAGCAGTAAAGGAAGCAAGACCATTGCTAATAAAGGACCCTATAAAGGGAAGAAAACCAGAAATATGAACAAAAACCAACAAAGGTTCAAATTCCCAAATGAATCCAAGCCAAATGAGAAATTAAATAAGTGTGAGGTTGAAACAACTACCAGACCCTTAGTATAATGTTGGGGATGTGGAGGACCGTGCTAAGTTAAAAATTGCCCATACTATAAAGGAACTAATCGAGTTAAGCATCAACAGTAGGAGATGTGGCGATAAGTATTCTGAAGATAAATGGTGCTCTCAAGGATCAGCAGGTTGAGTACCAACCCACGATGATAGAATTTGAAGGTAAGATCTTCGACCAAAACGTATCTATTTTAATTGATCCTAGAGTTACTTTGAGTTATGGAAGTCCCAAAGTAGTTGAAAAATGTTTCTTACAATCTGTTAAATTTAAGAATATGTGGTTGGTTCAACTTGCTATAGGAGCAAAGAGAAGTGTGTTGGCTAAAGTTAGTAGTTTCCCTTTGAAGCTAGAAGGTCAGTCCATTATGGCATACTTGGATGTTTTACCTCTAGGATCATATGATGTCCTAAGAGGTATGTACTGGCTGGAGAAATGTTGGTCCCTCATTAATTGTACAGATAAAACTATTAATTATGTGGATGAACAAGGATTAAGACAAGAAATTTAGGGTATACAAAGACCACTGAAAATAAGACTAGTAACAACTTCTCAATTAGAAAAATGCATATGAAAGAGATGCCAAATTTATGCTATACAGATAGGATATTCAAACTCTAAGGAAAAAATTCTTAGCTTAAAAATATACCCATGGTACAAAACTTTCCGGACATATTTCCTAAAGAGATACCAAGACTGCCTGCAAAGAGAGATATAGATTTTACAATTGCACTAATTCCCGGAGCTGCCTCGGTAGCTCAAGCTCCGAACTGCATGAGTGTACCAGAACTAATGGAATTAAAGATGCAATTACAAGAGCTACTTGACCAGAAGTATATTCGCCCGAGTGTATCGCCTTGGGGAGCTCCCATACTCTTAGTTAGAAAGAAAGATGGAACTTACATTTATGCATAGATTATAGGCCATTAAATAAGTTGATAGTTAAGAATAAATACCCCTTGCCTTATATTGATGAATTATTTGAGCAGGTGAAGGAGCTACTTTATTTTTGAATATTGATACTAATTCTGGGTACCATCAAATCATGAAAAAATAATAGGACATAACCAAAAAATCATTTAGAACTTTCTATGGGCATTTCAAGTTTTTTTATTGTAGTTCGGATTAACGAATGCACCTGCGACATTTATGTGTTTGATGAACAATGTTTTTCATCAATATTTGGATAAATTTGTGTTGATTTTCATTAATGACATACTAATATACTCTCGAAATGTAGAAGAACATAAGGAGCACTTACGAATTGTTCTAAAAACCTTAAGGGAGCACTAGTTGTACGCAAAGTACAACAAATGTGATTTCTTTAAAGAGAAGATTTAGTATTTAGGACATGTCATCACCAAGGATGGAATTGCGGTGGACATGGAAAAAATAGAAACCATAATGGGATGGAAAATACCAAAGAACGTAGCTGATATAAGATCCTTCATAGGTCTGGTCGGATATTACAAGAGGTTTGTTGAAGGATTTTCCTCGGTGGTGTATCTTATTACATCCTTGCAAAAAAAAGAAAAGACTTTTACATGGACCTTAGATTGTAAAAAAAAATTGACTGATTAAAGCACCTACTTACGTCTGCACCTATTTTAAGTGTTGCAGAGCCAAATAAAGAGTATGTTGTTTGTACAGATGCCAACAAGGAAGGTGTAGGGGCATGCTGATGCAAGAAGGTAGAGTTATTTCTTACAAATACCAGAAGATTAAGGAACATGAGAAGAAGTATTCCTCTTATGACATGGAGCTGGCAGTAGTCATCCATGCATTAAAAATGTGGCCACATTATTTACTGGGTAAGAAATTCTTGCTGATGACAGATCATCACAATTTAACTAGTTATTTCATGCAACCTACCCTAAACTCTAGACAAGCTCGTTGGATAGCCTTCCTGAGTGAATTTGATTTTGAAATCAAACAATTAAAAGGAAAGGAGAACCAAGTCGCGGATTCCTTGAGTCTAAAAGTGAATTGTATTTATGAAGTCTCTTTTAGTGAATTTCATACCACCTTCAAAGAGAGGATTAAAGAAGCAGCATGGCGGGATTCGGAATACAAATTTTTATGCCAGCAAGCTAAAAATTTGAACAACAGTGAACATCAACTGGAATATGAGGTAAATCAAGAAGAAATGTTGATTTGTTGTGGAAGAGTGTATGTACATAATCAGAAAAATATTAAACAACTAATATTAGACGAGTACCATAAAAATCCTTATGCAACCCATCTTGGGTATCAGAAGTTAATCACTCCACTCCGAAAGGAATATTTTTGGCCCGATATGAAGAAATAAGTAGCTGACTAACTATCCCATTGTCTGGAGTGTCAGCTAGTGAAATCGGAGCACTAATATCCAGTTGGACTACTCCACCCATTACCTATTTCAAAATCGAAGTTGGAAACCATTTCCATTCATTTTATTACAAGATTACCTAATTTTGACAGACAGAGTGACTCGATAATAGTGGTAGTCGACAAGTTGGGCAAGTCTGCTCGTTTCATACCTATACAATTTACTTTCAAGACTGTACAAATTGCCAAGATATTTATGAAAGAAATTTTCAGGTTGCACGAAATACCAAAGGCTATAATTTTAGATCGAGATGTGAAATTCACATTTTCATTCTAGAAATCCTTGTTTGAGGGCTTGGGCACAGAGTTACATTTTAGCATGGCCTACCATCTTTAGATTGATGGACATACACAATGAGTGAATCAATTAGTGGAAGACATGTTGCGAATGTATGTAATGCAGTACCCATTTAAATGAGAGGATTACATACATCTAGTGGACTTTTCTTATAACAATAGCTACCATACATCTTTGCAAATGAGTCCGTTTGAAATGCTAGACGACCGCAAGTGTAAAATAGCCTCGAATTAGGGTGGTCCCAAAGACAAATTGATGCTAGGACCTGACATGTTAAATGAAATGGAGGATATTGTTAATAAAGTATGCTCGAACTTAAAAACTACCTAAAATCGACAGAAAAATTATGTTGGCAGGAAGAGGATATTTCAAGAATTTCAAGTTGGCGACCATTTTTATGTACATGTATGAGCCAAAAAGAGTACCTTACATTGGGGTGGGTGTGCTAAATTAATGCCCTGATTTTGCAGACCCTTCCAAGTCTTTGCTCGAATTAGGCATGTGGCCTATCATCTTGCCTTACCCAACCACAACATAACATCTTTCATGTATTAGTGTTGAAAAAATATGTATATGATTCTAGCCATATAATTAGTTGGCGAGACATACAATTAATTGGTACAGTCATACGAAAATTCGCTTATTACATTCAAATTGAAATAAGAACATTAGAGGAAAGCGAGCTAATAATTTTTTTGTAGGTCGAACCAGAAGGCAAGTTCCTAGTTGAGCCTCTCGATATTTTTGACCAGAGCGAAGTAACACTGTGAAGGCAAGTTATCACCCAAGTTAAAATACAATGGCAACATCATGGGCCAAAGGAAGCCACTTGGGAGGATGAACAAATTATAAAGGAGGTTTATCCAAGTCTATTTTGCAATGAATAAACATCGGGAGGATGTTTGATCTAAGGGGGGAAGATGTGATGTCCTCGGTAATTGTAAATATTTAACTACCATAGTCAAACAAAATTGATGCTAGTAATTGACATAGGAAGACTAAAACAATAATTTGATATTTTTCTATGTTTAAAATAATATGACTAAGATATTCAGGAATTAAATATATTGGAGAATACAAGTTACATATTAATATTTCTCACATGTCAGGTAGTTAGGGTAGGCGGTTACCTACCCATAACTACTCCTTGAAGATTTATTCTCAAGGAAAAGGAACTCAGAGAGTATGAGGTACCTGAGGTGAATAGAGGAAAAAAATTGTGAACATAGGGAGTCCATGCTGAAATGTCAGATGGATTGTTCAAGCTAAGCTAGGCTAAGTCTGGTTAGGACCAGATAGCCTCGGTGAGAATTGAGAAAAGTTGATCTCTTGGTTGGAAGGAAAATCGGCATTGTTCCTTCAAAAACTGGAACGAGTCTTCTATATTGATTAATGTAGACCACATATAATTATTTACTGTAAATTTAACGTAAAAATGAGTACTTAATAGTTTATGACGTGTTGTATTATTTTTTTCTTATTTCTATATTTCACTCACGGTGAATATGAAATTGCATGAAAAAATGGAAATGATAGAAACAGTAAGAGATAGAAAATCCATACTGTACATAAATGAGTAAATTATGCATTTTCTTTTTATAAAATAAGTGTGAGAATTTCCTAGGTATAATTACATAAATGGATATAAATTTATATTAATTCATAGAGTACTGCTAACATGTATAAATATTTTCCTATAGAAAACCCAATTAAGTAATAATGTCTTAAAGAGATAATTCAACAACATTAAGGAGAAGTCTGTAATAAGTTAAATAACAAAGATTGCACTCGACCACCAAGCTCAAAAAGGAAACTTAGAACATGTAATTTTTGAACGAAAAATACATATGATTTCTTATATTCAGAGAACTCAAACATCTCAGTCCATATGAAAATTCACCAAGGGTTCTATGGAAACTATGTACATCGAGGGCGGAAATCCCAGATTCAAAAATAAAACCCTCATTTTAAAAACCCCTTACAACTACGGTTTTCCCATATGAGGAAACCCTCTATTGAAGTAAACAAAATTTTGGAAAATACATCTAACAGTGACTCTTTCATAGAAAGAAATTAATGTGTTGAACATGAATAAAAACCCCTAGAATCACTCCAAAAATACCCTTGATTCTTGAGAAAATAAATAACTTTAAGGATTGAGTAAAACGGTTGAAAACAACATGAATGTTCTCATAATGTACAACATTAAACTAAGCCGATAATTGGGTCGTTGTCAAAAGCTCAACCGAATTAGTCTCGAATTATAGTAGCAGGCCAGTAAAGGGTGAATAACAAATAAACAAGACTCAGAATTAAATGGTAAGCCAATATAGGAAATTAGTGTGTGGGTGTACACTTTACCCAGAAACAAGCCAGAAATGTGACTGAAAGCCTTTCCATAGTAGTTCGTAGTAGTTCTATAGGAGGTTGGCAGGGTTCTGAGCCAAATCCTCCAAGGCTGGAAGGTAGCCCTGCACCAATAAATCAATGCATTAAAACAATGGAGGGAACAAACTTGTAAATATGAACTTTGTTGAAAGTAATTTCCTGGAGATTATGGTGAAGACATCACTATCGATTGAACCTGTTCCCACTGCCAAAAGGAGGAAATTGTCCCAGTAACCCTGTAATCCAAGGTTTGCAGTCATGTTTTGTTGTTGTTAAAAGGGCAGTTACAGGGAAATCTTTCATTGAGAAGAATCTTAAAAAAATAGAGAAAATTACTTGTTGACCTCTCATGTCGAACCCCACGCAGAGGAGACCTATATGCAACGTTAAATTACTCTGAGATTGTTTGAGCGACAAGAGAAGGTAACCAAGGAGACTGGGTTCTTTTTCCCACTGTCTGATGAGGATGAGTAGCGAGAACCGTGGATGGAAACCCCATCCCAAGAACTATGTAACATAGTTGTGGAACACTCGAAACTTCTAGAACTTCGAATCCTCCAAGCCTAAGGTTGTGTTAGTTAGTTTATGACAAGGATGTGTATTATAAGCTTTTATCTATATATATCTATATATATATATATAATTTCACTAGGGTTATAAACAGAAAACAACATGAATTAAATGGTAATTCTAGTATTAAACAAAAGCTTTGTAAGAAACCAAAACTCGTAAGGTCAACGATAATAAAAAAAAACCGTTTTTTATATATTCATTATTGTGATGATAAATGTTAAGGACCTATTTAATAGCTATGATGGTACTTGAAAGTTTTTTTTCCTTTTTTATTGTTTGTGTGTGATATAAAAATAAGGATAAGTGGATTCATGACAATCGACCAAAAAACAATTGATCTAATGATGTGATTACTCTTAGATAACGATATCAACGATATCAATACAATATGAATCTGAAATAACGCATTTAAATTTAAATTTGGTAATCTTACAATGGTATGGAACAAGATTAACTAGATTTAAATTTAAATGGATGATTGTATTAGAGTTAATTCCAATCTTTCTTATTACTCAACCAAGAAATAGACTTAATCCATTTGCATTTAAATCTAGATTGAATATCTATGATTATCAAGAAATGTAATATCTTTTTAGATTCATTAAGATTAATAATAATCCCATATATTCTAATAGACCTAGCTTTCATCGACACAGTTTGGTTAGACTTTATATGCTTATACAAGTATTAATAATTACTATTTGGCTCTTCAATATAGAATTCCATTTTTTATTCTCATTATTTACCCAATTTATCTCGGTCACAACTATTGTCGTCTACCATAAGAACATCCATAATTTCAATTCAACACAAATAAATCATACCATTCCTATAATTTAAGATCCTCAATTAGAACCATAATATTGCACTAGTTTCTAATCAATATAAATAAATTATGTCATTTCTATGGCCAACCACCACACTTTAGATGGAAAACACAACCACTATAGGCATTAAACCAAATCCCAAGTGAAGTCCAATAACTTTATGGACAAAAATTTACACAAGAATAGTAATTA
Source organism: Pinus tabuliformis (assembly GCA_031772625.1). Taxonomy (NCBI): domain Eukaryota; kingdom Viridiplantae; phylum Streptophyta; class Pinopsida; order Pinales; family Pinaceae; genus Pinus; species Pinus tabuliformis. The sequence continues at coordinate 952,042,760 of CM062817.1, forward strand.
TATGCAAAATAATGATTATAGTGTAGGTTAAAATGAAAAGAGAATTTAAGTAATAGAAGAAATTACTTTTTACATAACACTTACCATTAAATCTAAATAATCTATTGTAAATAGATCATTTCATCTATTAATTAGATTAATCTATTTAAAAATATAATTTAAACAATAAAAAATAACAACATAACTAACACAACCATATTAATAAATGTAGTTTAAAAATAAAATTTAGATAATCATAAATAACAACATAACCAACACAACCATATCAGTGAATATTGTTGAGACAGTTAGATAAAAAAAAAAAATTACTCATACTTACTATACATTTTTTCATTTGATAAATATAGTATCTATTTCACCTATTTTACATCAATGTTGCTTATTTTCTTTTTTAGAATATGCGCACTTTTTTTTTTTTTTTTTTTTTTTTGGTCATGATTGGTTAACTACGAAAGTCACCTTATCAACCATTTACAATTTCTTTATTAAAGTTTTATCTTATATAGGAGATTGGAAATTGAATGAATAAAAGAGATGTATAGATTTTAAATATGTGCACATTCACTTGACCACCAAATCTAGCTATCATATAAATTCATCTTTATCCAATTGTTTCTTTTAATACTTTAATCTTAACATGGATTTAAACTTTAAAAATAGTTCGAAGTGACACTGTGAGTAGGCTAGATTTCCAAGTGACAGTGTGAGTAGGCTAGATTCCAAACTGATTTCGATCAAGGTCAAACAATGTCTGAAAACACGAGGAATTGTCTCCTCTTCACTACCGTCGTCGGCCTCAAGAGATGAAAAACATAAATTTGGAAGGTCCCTTCGTGGGCAATTATGAGCAATTTCTTTCCTTTCACGTGAAAAGGGATGAAATGCTCAACCAACTATTTATCTAGCATTTGGTGGCATGTTGTGATTGCCTCATAACATTAGTTTTCATAAAGAAAACATGGATATTAATATTAGCCATCGTTAATATACTATAGATAAAATCTATCCAATATTAATATAAATAAATAAAATATAATTTTTTTTAATTAGAAAAATTTCATTTAAAAATACAATGGTTTGCAAGTGTTTATTTTGAGAATTTGAATTCATATAAAACATTGGAATAATAATTCACACTCATTCCAAATTTCTGCCACTAACAACAACATTAAATAATAAATGTAATTATTTTTTATATGAAATATTTAAGATTTATGTTATGGATTAATTATTTAATGAATCATATTAGTAGGTTCAAAACTTACACAAAAAAGATATTGATATAATAATGTAATTAATTTTTAAAAACGATATCAAGACAGTATATGAATCACAAACATTTGAGTTTATATATTTAATGTTATTATTAAACTAGAAAAGTCACATTTAAATTGAAATTTGGTAATCTCTTAATGGTATAGAACAACATTAATTATACTTAATTAAACTGAAGATATTATTAGAGAAAATTCCAATATTTCTTATTACTCTATCAAGAAATAGACTTAATTCACTTGCATTTAAAATCTAGAATAAATATCTATGATTATTAAGAAATGTAAGATTTTTTAGATTCACCATGATTAATAATAATCACAAATATTCTAATAAACCTAGATTTCATCAATGTTCTTTGGTTATTCCATGAATGACTTTATATACGTATAAATATTTATGAGTATACAAGTATTTATAATAACTACTGAGCTCTTCAACATATAATTATAGTTTTCACTCTCAGCTATTATGGTACACCATAAGAATAAGCTCGATTTCCCTAATTTCGAGTCAACACAAACAAATCAAAGCACTTCAATAATTTAAGATCAACACTAAGAACCATCACATTGCCTTAGTTTCTAATCAACAAGAATAAACTATGTCTTTTCTATAACCAAATACCACACTTTAGAGGGAAAAGCCAACCATCCTAGGAATTAAACCAAATCCCAAGTCAAGACTAATCTGAGGAATAAAAAAATATAAATAAATGGTAACTATAAGCAAAATGGTGATTATAGTTAGGCTAAAATGACAAAAAAATTTAAGTAATAAAAAGAATTACTTTTTCCATAATAATTTTCCTTTCATCTAAATATTGTATTGTAATAGACCATTTCATTTGTTAAAGAGATTAAGCTAGTTAAAAATACAATTTAAATAATAAAAAGTAACAACATAATTAGCACAACCATATCAATAAATATATCAACAATATAATTACTATCCACTTCAATCAATATCATCTAATTCATTTATTTAATAAAATTAAATAATACTTACTCTTCATTTGGCAAATACAATATCCATTTCACATGTTTTATTTCACTATTGTTTATTTCGTTGTTATAAATATTTCCTTCTGCTTCATTGTTTTTGTATGCTACTACTTCGTTTACTGTTGGTTGTTGATATTGCACTTCTGTCTTGTTTTTGGAACTATTGTTTTGGAGAATGATTAGTTAAGGATGCAAGTTACATTTATTAACGATTTGCCAACTTTCGAAATTGATTCAATAGAAAAGGAATGATATGGAAATAATAATGTACGGATGTTTTAGAATCAAAGGAAGATGCATGTTTTCAATCATGAAAGACTTCTTATATTTTATAAAGGTCATTTAACTTATATATGCTTTCATCATTAAAAAAAATATACCCGTTTGTTTCACCGAAAAAATAATCATTTCTCCATTTCTGCATGTCATGATTTTGTAAAGTGAAAGATTGAAGTACAAAATAACAATTTTTTACGATACTTTTGCACCAAATACTTCAAATGAATACAGTTTCCCAAATAGCACAGAATCAGTTAAATTATATTAAAAAATTATAATATCAGAGTTAGGGTTTTTGAGAATGTTTATGGTGGAAACTTTTATATGATGTTCTATTAAGTTTGAATGTGTCAAAAATACAATGAATCAACTTTATTAAACCACTAACCAGCATACAGATGTGAAACATTACCTGTAACACTGCCTCTGCAGTGCACACTCTGTCCTTCATACATTCCATGCAGAATATATATAACAAGCACACATTTAGGGAAGTTGAATTGAATCCTATAAAACATGAACAAAATCCTAATCTAGGGTTCGGTTTGCACTGTTTCTACATTAATCTCAACTCTCCCCCTTAATGGAGAAATGGATTTACAGATATGCCTAACACTTCCCTAAACAACTCAAATTTGATTCTACCAAGAGGTTTGGTGAAAATATCAGCAGTATTGTCACAACTATTACAATACTCAATATGGATTTCTTTTGACTGAACTTTCTCCCTGACAAAATGAAACTGTGCATCGATATGCTTTGTTTTCTTATGAGATACAAGATTATTTGCAAGTTTGATGCAGCTTTGGTTGTCGCATTTGATCACTGTTGCAACATCCTGTTCTTCTCCAACATCAAGGAGAAGTCTCCTCAACTAAACTACTTCACATGTCGTTGCACACACAACTTGATATTCAGCTTCTGCAGAAGACAAGGATATTGTGTTCTAGTCTTTGCTACTCCATGTAATGACCCCAGATACAATGCTAAATTCATAGCCCATTATGGATCGTTTGTCATCTACATTTCTAGCCCAATCGAAGTCTGAAAAACCTGTCAATCTAACATCACACGAATCAGTGTAAACAATACCAAAATCTAAGGTTCCTTGGAGATACCTTAAAACACCTTTAGCTGCAACCCAATGGCTCTCAAGGGGCTTTGACATAAATTGGCCCAATGCACTGACTGCATAATCCAAATCAGGGCTAGTTGTAGTCAAGTAGATTAGACTCCCAACCAGATGCCTATACAATGTCGCATTTGCCTCCTTAGATCCATCATCATTCTAAAGTTTTATGTTTTGTTGTAAAGGTACCGCTGCAACTTTGCACTAATACATTCTAAACTTTTCCAGTAAGCTCCTTGCATACTTACTTTGTGACAGAAAAGTTTGTCCAAAATCTCTCCACACTTCCAAACCCAAAAGATCGTGTAGCTCTCCAAGGTCTTTCATCTCAAAATCTTGTGGCATTTGCTCTTTCATTTCTTTAATGAGATCATCAACATTCCCTGTAATGATTATATCATCTAAATATAAATAAACCAAAACAATTCTCCCCTCTTTATCAAACACAGTATAAATATTAGGGTCATTTTTGCTCCTTTTATAACCATGTTGCAGGAAAAATGAATCAATTTTGTCATACCATGACCTGGGTGCCTGTTTTAGTCCATACAACGCTTTCTTAAACCTCCAAACTAAATGTTCTTCACCCTGTTTGACAAACCCCTCAGGTTGCACTAAGTGGACTTCTTCTTTTAAGTCCCCATTTAAAATGCAGATTTAACATATAGCTAGTGAATCATCCAATGGTGTTTGGTAGCTAAAGCAATTATCATTCTAATTATGTTAAGTTTATCTAAAGGGGCAAATGTTTCATCATAATCTATGCCTTCTTGCTATAAATACCCCTTTGCAACCAGCCTAGCTTTATACTTATCTATGCTCCCATCTTCTTTAAATTTAGGCTTATAAAACCATTTGCATCCTATGGGTTTTTTGCTTTTAGGTATTTTAATTAAATCCAAACTTTTGTTTCTGAGAATTTATTAATATTCCTCTTCTGTAGCAGCCCTCCATTCACTATATTGGCTGGCTTATTTATAACTAGAGGGTTCAACAACCTTCATCATACTAGTTATAAAAGATTTTTTCCTATACCTTGCTAGCAGCTAAGCTTTCCTACCCGATCTCCTGAGTGGTGGGTAGCTTCAAACCTTGTATGATCATCATTTTATAGACTTGGTTTGACAACTACATCATCTTATTTCGCTTCCTGTTGCTGTTGTCGCTGCTACTTCTGTTGCTACTCATTGCTATCACCAGATTCATCACTTTCTTCTTCCACCAACAAGGGCACATGGCAATCTTCATTAACACTCTCATGGCTTCCATCATTGACCTGCTCATGAAACACTACATCTTTGCTCACAAACACTTTATGAGTAGATGGATTAAATAGTTTGTAAGCCTTAAATTTTGTACAATACCCAACAAAGATACATTTGATGGCCTTTGAGTCAAGTTTCTTTCTATCTTCATTTGGGATATGGGCAAAGGCTTTGCAGCCAAAAACTCTCAAATGCCTAATTGCACAGTTATAACCAAATAAAGCTTCAAAAGGATTTTTGAAATCTAAACTTCTGGTTGGACTCCTATTCTTTAGATATACTACAGTATTAATTGCTTCAACCCAAAAGCCATTAGAAAGATTTTACCTTTCAACATGTTGCGAGTACACTCCACAAGGGTTCTGTTTTTCCTCTCTGAAACCTTGTTTTGTTGAGGAGTGTGGGGTACTGTATATTGTTTTTGTATCCCATTATCTTTGCAGTATTTGAGTACAGAAGATTTCTTGTACTCTCCCCCTTGATCCGAGTAGAGAATCCTGATGCTTTTACCTGTCTGCTTTTCAACCATACTTCTGAACTCCCTGAAGTATTCAAAATTGTTGCTCTTCTTCCTGAGGAAATACACCCAAGTAAATCTAGTACGGTCATCAATAAATAGTAAAAAAAGTATGCACCGCCTAACAATCTTATCAGCATAGGCTCGCATAGATCTCTGCGTACCATCTTGAGTATATCTCTCTTCTTTCTATCAGGATTCACAACAAATTCATCTCTATGCAACTTTCCCAGTGCACATGCATCACAACCTATATGAGATTTTAAAACAGGAAGACCTTCGACCATACTTTTTTTTTGTAAAAGTAATAGATCATTGAAGTTAATATGGCCAAACCTTTGGTTCCATAATGTTGATTTGGGGTAGCATCGGATGTGCTCTAGCCACGAAATTTGGTGGAGAGGTTGGGGCACATGAGATCTCCAATACCCAGAAAGGGTTTGGGTGGATTCTAAATATATCAGGAGATATTAAAATAATTAATATTTTTAATGGAGTCCCTAAGTTTAAACTTAGGGAAAATAAAATATTAATGAGTATTAATATGAACCACACTTGTTGCTTCGAAACGCATCGGCAAAAGAATTCTCTCATGTGATTTCTACCGAAAGACTTTGTTTAATATGAATCTGTGTTAGAGTGGTCCAAAAGACATGGGTCAAGCCAAATCTAATCTTAGCCATTGATTAGGGACTTAATCTTGGTCGTCTATATGTCAATAGGAAAAGTATAAGAGGAGGCTTCAGGGTCACTTGGAGAACACACCAGATGATAAGTCATTCTATTCTCTAGAACGGGGTTTGCTAAGAGATAAAGAATCAGTGATGAAGAGTGCAGTTGAAGGGCATTGAGTATATAGAGGAACAAAGAAGGTAGAGATTGTGCCTGGAGAGTAGCACAGCATCCAAGGAGCATGCCATAGAGCTAGCAAGGGCTCATGCAGGGCCACGCAGAGGTAGCCAAGTGCTGCGCAGAGCACCAGAGGGGCCAACGTAGCTGACGCAAGGCCTCCTGGGGCTGACGGAGGTGAAGAAAGGCTGACACGGGACCAACATGAGACAGAGAGGGGTTGACACATTCCAGATTGGGCAGACATTGGGGTTGCAGGAGCAGTTTTGTGCTGAGGAGTCGTTGGAGGGGTTTCCAGGGTTTCATCCAGGATATTTCTCTCAAACTGTGAGGTATCGATGCTAATGAAATTCTCTGATGGGTAGGCTAGTTACAAAACCCAAATTGTACTATGATATTGCTTAATAAGAAAACCTTTAGATAGCTGCACTGGTTTTCCCGCACTGAGTTTTTCCGAGTACATTGGTCCAAAAATAATGGTGTCATGTGGTGTGTTTGTTCTTGTTTCTTTTAGTTGTTGATCAATAATACGTTGAGCATGCACTGGTGTTTATTTTCAGTATTTAATTTGTAAATAACTTGTTAAAGAAAAATAACAAGTAGGTAGGAATAAATCAGAGAAAGTGCACAAAGGGTTTCTAAACTAAGTAAACTTATAAACTTCAACATGGTATTAGAGCATGATTGTAGATCATAGGAGAACTAAAAGACATCAGCCGAGCGGAGCAATAGAAGCAGAAAATAGTTGTTCTGAGGTGACAAAAGCTGTTTCTAGCAACGCAAAGGAAGTGTGACGCAGAGCCAGCCAGAGCCACACAGAAGAAGCTGGAAACTGTGCAAAGCATTAGAAAGGCCAGCGTCGCTGACACAAAGGGATAGATGTCTGATGTAGGGCATCCCAGGGTTGGCACAGACCCATCCAGGGTGACGCAAAGGCATCGTGAGGTAGAGAGGGGCTGACGCGGTTCATAGAGAGGCACCTGTTGGGGTCTAGAAGGCTGTAGGAATATTGCAGAGTGGAGCTGGTGAGGTACTATAGTCAAAACAATACCTGACACATCAGGGCTAGAAGTGTTGTTAACAAGGGTTTCTAGCCAAAGAACCTAGATCACCAATGTAGTTGCACAAGACGATCAGAGTAGGGGGCATCTCAACAAGCAGTGAAAGGATTTCCAAGAGGCAAATCAGGACTTAGAGAGAGTCCAGAAGAGAACATCTAGACGGGAAGTAGAGACTTAGAGGAGTCAAATAGAGAACTTCCAGGAGGGAAGTAGAGGAGCTTCATGGCACTACACGGGGTAAGAGACCAAAATAGACTGGACGTAACATCGAAATTCGCAGACTAGAAAGCTAGAATCTTATCATTGCTTGACAGGAATCACGTTGAGAACTTCGCCTTGAAGGTTATAGCTATCCCAGTTGACCCCAATGATAACGACAAGTATGAAGAGGTGATGGTGAGGGTCAAATGCATTATCCTTGACGGGGTTAAGGATCATGTGGTACCACATATAGTCGAGAAGGAAACAACAGTTGAGATGTGGTAGGCTCTCAAGAACCTGTACCATCATCCTTCTGTGCAGAGAAGAATGTTGCTAGAGAACGAGATGAGGTTGTATCAAATGAAGAAGGGTAAATCGATTGACTCCTTCCTCAGAGAACTAAATGAGATCCGAGATCAGTTGACTGCTATAGGAGCAACACCGGATCAGGAGCTCATGGTGAGGACAACCCTGAATGATGTCTTAAAAGAGTGGGAAGTCTTTGTCCATAGCATCTTGGGCAGAGGGACTCTCCTACTTTGGGACAAGATGTGGACATCCCTTTGCCAGGAAGAGATCATATGACAGTCAAAGACAAGTAGCAACAACGAAGGGATCAAGGTCAAGCACGAGGAGGAGGATGTGGCCCTAGCATTTGAGGGAAAGAAGAAGAAGCCGAAGAAGAAAGATCTATCCAAGTTCAAGTGCTTCCACTGTGGGGAGATGGGTCATTATGTGACCCGGTGTCCAAGGAAGAAGAGTAAGTGAGAGTCTTCCGAGACTAAGGCAGCACCAGCATTTCCCGAGAAGGAAGTTTCGACAGACGATGATTGTGCCATGAGTGCATGTTCACCACTTGAGTGGATGTGGGTAGTCATCGAGCTATAGTCATGTAGACTACAGGCGATGAGAGACAAGATCCTCAAGGTTCCCAGCCTCTTGGATTAGACCTTGCTATGGGAACCCCGACGAGGAGTAGCAAGATTGGCTGGGTGGGTAGAGATGGATGCGGATGGAGTGACAGAGAGAGTTGCAGTGCAGAAGTCCCAAGATAGCATAGATCTAGTAGGCTGTAGCAATGTGAGAGGCATAGGAGTGTTTCACCAATGTAGGAAGGAACAAAGAGGTGTGCAACAATGTGAGATGCAGGGAGTTGTTGCAGCAGCGTAGAGGTCAGAGAGGGAGCACTTGTCAATGGCAGAAGGAGCTTCAGCATCAGTGGGTGTTTCTAGCCCAACAAGGAGGTCAGTTGGTGTTGGGCCACTAATTTGTCATTATTATTATCACTTTTTGACACCTATTTCACCCATTTCTACCATGCTTTATCACGTCATTTATCATAATTTATCATATAGTTCCATTTTATAATTATTTATGCTCTTATGGATAAATACTATTTTTCTCCTTTAATTTTAATAAATTGATGATTATTATGCAAAATTTGACCAATGACGGTTTATTAATGGATTTGTTGTAACATCACTCATGATTTTAGCCTCCAAGATCTTTTCCAAATTGCACATTGAGGGCTTCCAAAAATTTAATATAAGGGTAGAAGATATTCCAAGGGATCATAGGATTGATGTGTTCATCGGGACTTTAAAGGATAACATCCAACATGATGTTCGCCTTTTCGAACCTAAATCATTGGAGAAGGCATTCACGTTGGCAAGAAAAATGAAAAGAAAAATTATGGCAACAAGGAAGCCTACCACTCACAACTATAAGGATGTAAGTGTCGTTTCCCCTGGCCTTTCATAACCTACGAGGTTGACAACCCAAAAATTGAAAGAAAAAATAGCAAAAGGCTTTGTTACAATTGTGATAGAAAATACACTAAAGGTCATAAGTGTGCTGAGAAGAAATTATTTTACATAGATTGTGAAGAGGAGGAAGAAAATGAACAAGAAACATCAAAATAAGAGGATATACACCATGAACAAACCTAGAGAAAGAAGAAATGAATCCGACCATATCTTGTAATGCATTGGTAGGAATTACCACTCCTCAAACTATCAAGATAGAATGACATATCAAGAAGAGAAAGGTAATAGTGTTGATTGATTAGGGAAGTATCCATAATTTTATTCATTGTAATATAGCCAAGGAATTGAGTTGCTTCCTATATCTAGCACCAGAGTATCAAGTGATGGTTGCAAGTATAAGAACCATAAATTGCTCTATAAAGTGCCATAATACCAAGCTATCCATGGGAGAATATGTATTAAATAACCCAATGCTTTCTATTCTAATGGGTGGTGTTGATGTTGTACTAGGAGTCCAATGGCTACAATCCTTGGTTACAATAGCTTTTAATTTTCAAGAACTTTTCATGAAATTTTTTTCAGAAGGAAAGGAAGTTGAATTAAGTGGTATTGCGGGGAATGAAAAATATTCTAAAGAAAGAACAACGAGGCGTAATTGCCCAATTATGTTCACTAGAGGTTCCTGCATCGAAATCATCTATTTCTCCAAATCTCCAAAAAATCTTGGACAATCGTTCCAAGGTATTTGAGACTCCCAAAGGTCTCCCACCTATTCGTGATCATGATCATTTTATTCATTTGGTTCGAGGAAGTGTTCCTTCAAACATCAGGCCTTACAGATATCCCTATGCCCAAAAGAGTGAAATTGAATGTATGGTTGCAAAACTGCTAGACGTTGGTATAATTCAACCTAGTCAAAGTTCTTTCTTTGCTACAGTAGGATTGGTGCACATGAAGGATGGATCCATGTAAACTTTTAGGGGTGAATTTTCGCCCTTTCATGAAATTAATTAAGGGGTTTTAAATTTTTAGTGGGTGAATATTTCGTATCATAGTACATTTTTACAAATCCCCTCAAATTTATTTTATAAAAAAAATAGGTATGGAGGTTAGCCCACCTTATTTTAAGGGAGAGGGTAAAAAGGGTAAATTTAGCCCTTGAAATTAGGAGTTACAACCTTCAATTTGCCCTAATTTTTAAGAATATGTTTTATTTAAGTGAATCCTATGGGCCAAATACCATATTTATAAAAGAGGTATGGTAAATTAATAAAAATATAAATAAATGAGAGGTATGGTAAATAAATAAAACATTTTTTATATTTACTCTATAAGTCACCTTATATACATGAAAAGGTGTAAACAAATAAAAATATAAATAAAGTGGAGGTATGGTAAATAAATAAACCCTCTTTTTATACTTACTCAAAAGGTATGGTAAATAAATGAAAATATAAATAAACTAGAGGTATGGTAAATAAATAAAACATCTTTTTATATTTAGTCCATAACCCTCTTTCTATTTATGAAGGCTCAAAAAAAAGGTTTTATTTAAGTGAATCCTATGGGCCAAATACCATATTTGTAAAAGAGGTATGATAAATTAATAAAAATATAAATAAACTAGAGGTATGGTAAATAAATAAAACAATTTTTTATATTTACTCCATAAGTCACCTTATATTTAAGGAAACTCAAAAAATGTGTTATATTTAGGTGAAACCTATGGGCAAAATACCATGGGTTAGACTATTATTAATACCATGCAAAACAAAACATTATTAACCCTAATATTAGTATTACTAAAAATAAAAATGGCACATGGTATTGACCCATGGTATTCATGTCGAATGTAGCCTATTTAAAGGGGGGATTAAACCATCATAGATCCATCTTTACTCTGCATCTACTAAGCCCTGAGAGGGATCAAATATCGTGATATGAAAGCTACCATAGAGTGGAAAAATACCATGAGAGGGATCAAATATCGTGATATGCAAACTACCATAGAGTGGAAAAATAATTGATCCCTCTCGAGGCTTGGTGGATCAAGAGTAAAAAGGGATGTTGGAATTTAGTGTATGTGAAACATTTTAACTTGGTTAAAATAAAAAATAAAATAAAAATCAATTATTAATTTTATTAATTTTTATAAATTACTAATAGCAATTTTTAAGCTCCAAGATTATGATAACCCATGGTATTGACCCATGGTAATACCATGGTATTCATGTGAGCATGGACTATTTAAAGGGGAAATTCTATCGTCTTATATCCATCTTAATTCTGGGTCTACCAAGAGCTCAGAAGGATAAATAGATTTCATCCCTCTAAGAGTGGTAGATGTCACTACTACATAAAGGGCGGTTTTAAGACAATTTTTGAGACAATTTTTTGGGTAATTTGTCTTAACTTGAGACAAAAAAAAATGTGTATTGTCTTAAATATTGTCTTTAAGCGGGTCTTAAAAATTATTGTCCTAAAAAATATTGTCTTAAAGATTATTGTCTTAAAAAATTGTCTCTATGAAGACAATATATAACATAAGCATTATTGTCTCTTAGCAGACAATTTCATTTTTGTCTCTCTTGAGATAATTTCATTTTTGTCTCTCTATAGACAACACTCGAATTAGAGACAATATGTCTTTAATACTAGCTATTGTCTCTCCATAAGACAATTTCATTTTTGTCTCTCTTGAGGAAATTTCATTTTTTTGTCTATTTTGAGACAACACTTGGATTCAAGACAATATTTCTTTAATGCTAGAGACAATATGTCTTTAATACTAGCTATTGTCTCTCTAGAGACAATAAATTTTTTATTTAAAGATCACTTTTGTTTCTCTAGAGAGGCTATAAAATAATGAATCTAGAAATATCTCACCATTGAAATAAATTGATATAAAAAAACATTTAATTAAAAATAAACTACAAAATCATTGATTAACTCATGTTAGCGCATAGTGGAATCGAACCGCCACCCCCTGCTTGTAAGGTAGACACTCTTCCATTGAGCTAGCACACTTTAAAGAATTACGTGAAGAGTTACGACAATCCTGAAAACTACATTTATAGCCATTGATTTAAAAAAAAAGCTGACACATGATCTATAATCTTTATAAAAACTATAATCATGCAAACCATATTTTTAACTTACTAAAACTAGCCATTGCCCCAAAAGGTGCAAAGAGAGGTGAATTATATCTCTAGCAAAAAATTTCAAAATCTTATATTAGTATACAATTAAATGTTCATGTATACATGCATCTATAAATATAGACTCTATAAAGATCGCATCGTTAAAGATTAGGCCACACCAAAAGATAGGTTGCTAGTGGCAAAAGAGAGGAGGATCTATGTAAGAGAGAATTAAAAACTCTATCCCAAAAAAAGAAACTCTAATGTAGAGCCCATTTATATTATTTTGATTTATCCCATTGGATTATGAAGGATTTATAAAGTGCTTTTAATTTTTGTTGATGAGCGGCATCAAATGAGAATTTGCTTCACACCAAAGGAATTTGATGAAAACTTAAGTGGAAAGATGTACTTCTCATATGCAATTTTGCCAAAGTTATCATGCATTAAGCATTGGAGAAGTAGTAAATCTAGAGAGATATTGATTGTAAAGTAGTTTCACTAGTAGAGATATATTGTAATTGATAATGCAATAGGAAAATAAACCAAAACACACTAGAGAGATATTGGACTTGATAATGCAACAAGAAAAGGACCCAAAACACACTACAAAAAGGAACAAAAAACATAGATAAAAACGTAAAGCTTACATGTTTTGGAAAGTGCAAGAAAGACATTGTATTTGATAATTCAATAAGAAAAAGAACCAAAACAAACTACAAGAATAAACAAATATCATAGATATAAAAAAATAAAAAATAAATAAAACGCTTACGTTTTTTCTAAAGTGCAATTTGCACTATAAATTTCTAACTGTTATCTTAAAGTGGTAAGCTTGATTGAAGAAAGTGTGACTTTCAAATTTATCAATAGCGATACAATGTTAATTAAAAATAGATACTCAAATATACTTAAAAAAACAACTTAGAAAAAACTATTTCAAAACTTCCACTATAAAAATTCTCATTTCTATTTCTTACAAAATCATGCAATGCATTATCACAATTGAATTGGCCCATAAAAAGGCACACCATAAGGAAAAATAGAAGGCTAAATTCAATGAAAAAAGTCTCAACTCATGCGTTGAACTAATGGACGAATGAAGTATCTAAATTAGATTGAGTTTGGATGAAGGATAAATGAGCTTGCATGGATAGGAGTTGAATATCATCACTCAACAAGCATGCACTTAATTCTAATTTAGGTTTGATTCATTTTTTATTTTGGGGAGTTCGGTGTTGCTATTTGAAGTGATAGTTTGTATGGTTATACATTAGAAGGGTGCATGGGAAAGAATCAACATCTTAGGTTTGGTGCGTGTTTTCCCTACAAAAAGATCTTTGTGCCAATGCCATTGCTAGAAAATTGCATAGTTGAATTTTTCAGTAAAAGACAATAAATCTCAAGACAAAAAACCTATCAATTTTCTACAATATAAAACCAATAGTGAAGACTATATATCAATCCAATTTACTACCAATACTGTATGTGATGTATATGCAAACATAAATCAGAGGGATGTTCCAGTTGGAAAAAATAAATGATATGATCGCACTGTCAGCAGGTTTCACTGATAATGTTACAAAATTATAATGTCTACTACTTGAAAAGAAGAATATTGGTGATTATATTCCAAGACATTCATTGCTCAACCATTGATGAATATAGGATGTCAATTCCCAATGTTTCATGGGGCGATAAAAGGCAAGTTGAGACAAGTCAACAAGGTATGGATAATGTAACTTTATATTTAGACACACATGCACTCAACAATAGACATCCATAGAAAAGGAGAGGGGAATAGGACTAGTTTTGCAACAATAAAGAGGAAAATAAAACTCACAGTACATGCAGCTAATGGCAATGTACTCAAAATATTATATAGTCTAGTGACACAATCACTGCTCTCTTACAACACTCTAGAATGTAGAAGAGCTTTGGCCTTCACTAGCGTTGTTGTTGTGAGTTGTACTTGAATCACCCAACAAACATTTGAAATATGATTGCGGTTTTGGAATGCCACCAATGCTTTGAAAGGTGTCTCTAATGGATTGGAGTGTGCCCACAATTTCCATGATAGTAGGTCACCCTTCAGGAGAATCTCTTGTGCAAGGCAAACCCATGCTTAAGGATTGATTGAGGCAACTAAGATCTTTACCTATTTGAGTGCTCATACTAGCCCCTCTCAGTAAAGGCCCCTAGCAATAATTTGTCTATCTAGCTGATACTTAATATAATGTATAAAAAAGAAATGAAAAATAGAAAGCACCAAATGCCATCCAGGTACGGTAGGATAAATACTCTGTGATATGATCATGTGTACTTTAGAAATGAACCTTCCAAATAAAATGAAAACAAAGGGAATGCTATCTTGCTATGTTCGTGAAATGTTGCTACTCCAAATTAATTGCCGTCATTTATCACATAATTGTAAGTTGTATGCATTATACCATTGTATGTGGTGGAAAATCAATATTAACTTTACATGTTATGCTTCATTGTTGACTAAAAAGATCCTTACCTTACAAATCGAGGTCAAGATAGCATATATTTTGTTGTATGCAGGATAGTGAGATTTGAGAGCAACAACATTTGGTAATATGGAAAAAACCCAGTTAGGATCATGAATTGGGGCAGACCATATGGGCCCAACCATATTAAATTTCTTGCCATAGTCACAACAATCTTGAGGAACAACTGGACCACAAACAGGTGTGTATCGTACACTATTATTCTTAAGCATACCAAGGCCATGGGTTGCAAGTATCAGCTAAATTCGAGGCAAGACTAAACTTGCATATATTTTACAACATTTTTTTTTAAGAAATGATTTCATTACTTTGGTGTACCTTGCTAAAATAGGTTTCTAAATAAATTTGAAGATCTGAATCTTCTATGCAGTATATTTTGTGCCTAAAAAAATTCAAGAGTTATCACCATCCTTTTAGAAAGGCAAGTTAAGCATACCTTGTTAAGGGTTCGTGGTAGAGGCTGCAAATGGAATGAATCCAATCCAACACATTGGTACACATAAGACAGTTTTAGAAGTTTGTTTTTCATTGCATTTGCAGACCTACAAGCACACAGAGAAGGTTACATCTTTATGGCTATCAAAGGAAGACCCAATTAAACTGTAACTCTAATAAACTATTATTGTAATACACATAATCTCTTTTTGTAATACACAAAATCTTTGTGAGGAAGAATTGTTGATTTGAGAATAGGAATTAATGGAAGAAGGAGAAAGTATGAGTGCATCTTGATCATCAGTGCAAAGCTCTGTGTTCTTCACATACACAACTGACTACACAGTATTATTTGTGACCCCTCTCTTTGAGTGCCCTGATCCTATCCTACAACTGCTTCACATACTTGATGATATAGAATCAAGTATACCACCAATAAAGAAGAATCCAATATTACTATATTACTATGACAGTTTGGGTTGAAGAATCATGTTTTTCAGTGTATTTTTACAAATTATGTTGCTATAGATGGGACTATTAGACCTTATTCTGAGTGGAATAATTACATTTCATAATTTCCGTAATGAAAACTTGTAATTTCAAAAACCCATCGAAAATCAATCTAATTTGTAAATAAAGAACAACGAAAAGTACATGAATAATCTATTCCAGTTATTTTAAGAATTCTCTAAACTATGGAAGAGTACTTACATTAACTCCAGAAATAGTTGGTGGTACTTTCTGGGAGAGAACCAAGTCAGAGTGAAGAAATAAATTGTATCTGGATATGGTGGATGATAGGATAAGTTACATTTTATTAAGCTAATCAATAAACACTCAATACCATAGTACTAAATTTTGTACATGATAAGATACACATCATTTGAGGGATTTATGACCTAGTAGTTTTCTAGTGCAATTTTTTGGAAATTTTTCTAGTTTATTTTTCTATCTAGTTTGTTTTGGCCAACATTCATTGAAATCAAATAGTTTGGGTTGAAGAATCATGTTTTTCAGTGTACTATTACAAATTCCGTTCCTATAGATGGGACTATTAGACCTTATTCTGAGTGGAATAATTACATTTCATAATTTCCGTAATGAAAACTTGTAATTTCCAAAACCCATCGAAAATTGATCTAATTTGTAAATAAAGAACAACGAAAAGTACATGAATAATCTATTTCAGTTATTTTAAGAATTCTCTAAACTATGGAAGAGTACTTACATTAACTCCATAAATAGTTGGTGGTTCTTTCTGGGAGAGAACCAAGTCAGAGTGAAGAAATAAATTGTATCTGGATATGGTGGATGATAGGATCAATTACATTTTATGAAGGTAATCAATAAACACTCAATACCATAGTACTAAATTTTGAACATGATAAGATACACATCATTTGAGGGATTTATGACCTAGTAGCTTTCCAGTGCAATTTTTTGGAAAGTCTTCTAGTTTATTTTTATATCTAGCCCGTTCTGGCCGACATTCATTGAAATCAAAAGTTTGACAAGTGAAATCTTCACAATCGAAGTGATTCAAAGGTTTTTGAGGGTGTTGAATCCATATATGTATTAAAAAAAAAATAGTTTAAGCAACATAAATCAAAATTTGGCCCCAAATGTTTTCACAAAATTTTGATCAGAAAACTGCTAGAAACTCCAAAAAATTCACACTTAAAACTAATCCATTTATTACTGTGCAACTAAATGCCCAACAACTCATCTGCATCATAGGGGAAAATGTTTAGCCAGGTTTTCTAATCATTACTACTTTGCGTTGACGAAACATATTCACTGAATTGAATTAACGAAATGGACAAGTGATAGGGGTTTACAGTGTAAGAAAAGCTCCAATAAGAGAAATGGAAATACCAGTTGCTCCACTTCCTCTTAAATTAGGAATGAGAATTCCTTTTTAACACCTCATTGGCTTTAGGCTTTGCATATGCTAACTCTCCAATGAAACAACCAAACATTGTAAGTATAATAAAAGCAATGATCGCCTCCAAATTTCTCATCTGCAATGTCACAATTTATAACACATGATAAAAGGCTTTGAACTTTTCATACTAACACTTTTAACACTATCGTATTTATTGTGCTATGCTTACAAATGCAGGTAGAAATCCACATGGACAATTTCAAAAAATCATTGGACAAACATATAACAGTAATAACAATACCATACTGAATATTCCAGTGTTACATGGGGATGCATCCCCAAAATTGGAGAGCACACCCCCAACATTTACCACACACTCCAGAGATGTGGGTTCCTAGAAAAACATTTGACCACAACCCCCTTTTGGGGAAACATGGGGCAACATTTCCCTAGTGTGAGAGAAGCATTTTACCAAAAAGGAGATGTTTGGTGGTCCCTCCCTCAGAACAGGGATTCCCAGACCCCTCACATCAAATTGTTTGTTCAATAAAATGAAGATACCAAAAAAATTGGAGATTGAGCTTTGAGGACTCTGACTTTAGTAATTAATAGTAATATTACATTCTTGAAGTAAGGTGAAAATTCTCAAGTGACACTCCTTTATATCACAGTCTACTTTAAACTGTTTCGAGATTTTTGAGGGTGATTCCGACCTCATCAGACATCATAAGGAGAATGTAGACTTTTATATCCCATTCAGAATTCATCAGACTAAAGTTTAAACAGATTTCATGATTTGGCAACATTATAGTGTTTCCACTGGATTCGAAAATGATGATTTTGCATGGGATGAATTGTTATCGTTGATATTTTATTATTATTATTATTATTTTAATTTTGGAGATGGGGACCCCTATGCTAGGGACCCTAATGTCCCCCAGTCCTCCCTGAATGTCTTTAAATTTAGGGATGCTCCCACATATCTCCCTTTTAACTCCCCCAACTTCCACACACCCCCATCCTGCAAACTTGGTGTAACATAGAAATATTCATGTGCATCACTTACACGATATGTTTGTTACTATTGCAAATAATATCAACTCAACATCCATAATGAATAAATTGGTTAAGATTCTTTCTAAGATTCTCAAGGTCGACATTCAATGGTAATACCACTCCCTATTGCAGAGTGTTGTCTTCTACAATTCAGCCTGTGATATTATGCAATGTCTCTGTGGTCTTTCCATCTCCACAATCTCTATTTGTAAGCATTTGAATTTCACAATGTAAGATTATAGGGTTACTTCTTTTAGAAATGTAGGTAGCAATTTTCTTGGATTCTGCAACTTAAGAAATCAAATATTCTAAATTCTACAATATTTGGTTATAGGATGTTCATCACCTTATGAGCTATTATTGTGGATGCTACCTTGCAGGGATTTTCTTGTCATATTCATTGCTCGATGCCCAATAGATGTGGGATGTTTCTTCTATTTTTCACTTCCATATTTTACTAATGCATAATAAACCTCTAACACTAGTGTACCTATTGTGATATTTCATAAATGCAGGTACAAATCTACAAAAACTTTTTTAAGAGCCATTAGACAAAAATATAGCAGTTATACTATCATACTTCTTTATATTATAGTGATTTTACAAGGCATAATGCATACAATATTCTAAATACAATTCAAGTTTCAGAGACTACCAAAAATTAATCCCCTATTGGATGAGTATATATACTGGTGACAAGATCAAAGTTGCGAGGAATATCAATTTGCCCTATATAGTGAGTGACTTGGTTAAGCTTATTTCCAAGCTTCTGAAGGCCATCACTGACTCGCAATGCAAATCCCTATTGAAGGGTGGTGTATTATGCAATTTAGAATGTTGAATCCATATATGTAGTAAAAAAAACCAGTTTAAACAACATAAATCAAAATTTTGCCCCAAATGTCTTCACAAAATTTTGATGAGAAAACTGCTAGAAACTCGAAAAAAATCAAACTTAAAACTAATCCATTTATTACTATGCAACTAAATGCCCGATGCCTCATCTGCATCATAGGGGAAAATGTTTAGCCAGATTTTCTAATCATTACTACTTTGTGCAGACGAAACATATTCACTGAATTGAATTAACGAAATGGACAAGTGATAGGGGCTTACAGTGTAAGAAAAGCTCCAATAAGAGAAATGGAAATACCAGTTGCTCCACTTCCTCTTAAATTAGGAACAAACATTCCTTTTAACACCTCATTGGCTTTAGGCTTTGCATATGCCAACTCTCCAATGAAACAACCAAACATTGTAAGTACAAGAAAAGCAATGATCGCCTCCAAATTTCTCATCTACAATGTCCCAATTTATAACATAGGATAAAAGGCTTTGAACTTTCCATACTAACACTTTTAACACTACCATATTTATTGTGCTATGCTTACAAATGCAGGTAGAAATCCACATGGACAATTTCAAAAAATCATTGGACAAACATATAACAGTGATAACAATACCATACTTCTTTAGATTATAGTGAATGTCAAGGCACAACGCATTCAATATTCTAAATACAATTTAAGTTTTAGTCATTACCCAAATTAATCCCCCTATTGAATATTCCAATGTTACATGGGGATGCATCCCCCAAATTGGAGAGCACACCCCCAATGTTGGGTCCCTATAACAGTAGTGATTACCCCATTACTATTGTATTTATACCCCTTATTTATATTTTTGTGCCCCTATTACCCCCATATTGTTATTTCTGTGCCCCATAGAATCCCTCTATTGTTATTTTTGTGGCTTTATATTTTTATTGTTAGGTCGGCTGGATTATATTGTGACTCCTTAGACTCCTATATATAGAAAGGAGGTTTTGTCATTTGTATCATCTAAGAATTGTTCATTTATGTAATGTAAAGGAGGTTGCCCCCTCGAAGAGGCTGAATTCTAAGGCGTGGATTTATCTTTTCTATATTTTCTTGAGCTTTTTTCATAACATTTGGTATCAGAGCTTTGGATTCTAGGGTTTCGCTGCTCCAAACAGGTCATCGTGGCATTTTCGCTATAACTTTTTTTCTGTGACGTTTCAGAAGTCGCAAAAAAAAACCCATTTGAGAATAAATCACACTGAACCTTGGATCTGAATTTCAGAGCTTTTCGCGCGATATTTGTGGAGACATGATCTGAGGAAGTTGGTATTTTTGCAGACTCCTGAATTACATTCAAAACAGGTGACTTGGGGAAAATTGTCATAACGTTTTCTCTGGGGATCGAATTGAAATTTCGTAAGAACGTAGAGAAAGAGGATGGACTGTAGCTTCTTGCAGGCATTTTTCATATCCATAGGTTGAAACAGTGACTCGTGGCACGTCGTACAAGTTTTCTCTACTCAACTAGTCTATAATCAAGTCACTGTGGGAGATTTCGCATAACTCTTCCTTGGAGAAACCAATTTGGGTCAGACTTGTGGCATTCGAAAGGGGACACAGAAGGCTACCACAAGTTGCAATTTCAAAATTGGATGACCCAAAATTACAGAGATACATCAGATTCAATATCAAGCTTCTACAAAGTGAAAAAAGGTGTGTAGTTTTTATTTTTTATTTTTGCGTAAGCTTGGTTTGAAGTAATTCAAAGGGCATAGTAAAGCATTATTATTGGTAACTTATGCCCCGAGGAAAGAAAATGCAAACACCTAGTAAGGAACCTGAAAACTCTACCATGACTCATGAAGAAGAGGAAGAAATGCTACATGATATATCAAAATTACAAGAACAAGTGCAACAAATGTCACGCTCACAAAAGCTAACAGAAGCTAAGATAAATGGCGCGGAATCTAAGATAAATGGTGTGGAATCTAAGATAAAGTGCATGGAAGCTAAGATGGATGATTTGAAGACAGATTTAAAGTCAGACATGGCAGATTTGAAGACAGATTTGACAAATTTTCTACAAGAAATACATACTAAGGCTGAAAATGTTGTAAAGGAAACTCATGATGTGAACCAAAGAAATGTTAATCATGATTCCATAGACTCTAATGTTGGATTGAAGACCCACCATATACCAAAACTCGATATGAGGAAGCTTGATGGCAAGGATCCCGCCACATGGATATTACAGATGGAGCAGTTCTTCGATCTCAATAATGTGCAAAACACACAAAAGGTACGTATGACAACTGTATATTTGGAACCAAATCAGTTTGTATGGTATCAACGACTTTGTTCTCGTAAACAATTTATCACTTGGGCAATTTTTATGGAAGAATTGATAGCACATTACGAGGATACAAAAAGCAACACTTTTTTTTGCCAATTGATAAGTCTCAAACAAAAGGGTTCAATAATGGAGCACATTGAGGAGTTCCAAAAATTGAAAATAAGGGTAAAATATATTCGAGAGGGGCATAGGATTGATGTTTTCATAAGGTCTTTAAAGGATAATATCCAACATGATGTTCGCCTTTGGGAACCTGATTCGTTAGAGAAGGCATTCAGGTTAGCAAGAAAAATGGAAAGCAAAATTATGGCAACCAGGAAGCATACCACTCACAACTATAAAGATGGAAGTGTTGTTGCCCCTAGTCTTCCACAACCTATAAGGTTGACAGCATAACAATTGGAAGAAAAAAGAGCAAAAGGGCTTTGTTACAGTTGTGATAGAAAGTACACTAAAGGTCATAAGTGTGCTGAGAAGAAATTATTCTACACAGATTGTGAAGATTAAGAAGAAAAGGAGCAAGAAAGGTCAAAAGAAGAGGATATACTCCAGGAACAAAGCCTAGATGAAGAACAAATAAATCCGACCATTTCTTGTAATGCATTGGCGGAAATTACCACTCCTCAAACAATAAGATAGAAGGACAAATCAAGAAGAAAAAGGTAATAGTGTTGATTGATTCAGGAAGCACCCACAATTTTATTCATTGTAGGGTAGCAAAAGAATTGAATTGCTTCCTATATCCAGCACCAGAGTGTCAAGTGATGATTGCAAATGGAGGAACAATAAATTGCTCTGGAAAGTGCCATAATATCAAGCTATCCATAGGAGAATATGTATTGACTAGCCCAATGCTTTCCATTCCAATGGGAGGTGCTGATGTTGTACTAGGAATCCAATGGCTACAATCCTTAGGTACAATAGCTTTTAATTTTCAAGAAATTTTCATCAAATTTTCTACGGAAGGGAAGGAAGTTGAATTAAGGGGTATCGCAGGGAAACCAGGAAAGATAATCAGCTCTAATGGTATGACAAAGCTTCTAAAAAAGGAGGAAAGAGGTGTAATTGCACAATTATGTTCGCTAGATGTTTCCACATCATAATCATCTATTTCTCCAGATCTCCAAAAAGTCCTGGACAATCATTCCAAGGTATTTGAGACTCCCAAAGGTCTCCCGCCTATGCGTGATCATGATCATGCTATTCATCTGATTCCAGGAAGTGTTCCCCCAAACATCAGGCCGTACAGATATCCCTATGTCCAAAAAAGTGAAATTGAACGTATGGTTGCAGAAATGCTAGAGGTTGGTATAATTCAACCGAGTCAAAGTTCTTTCTCTGCTCCAGTAGTATTTGTGCACAAGAAGGATGGATCATGGTGCATGTGTCGGATTATAGGGAGATCAACAAGCTCACTATTAAAGATAAGTTACCCATTCCTGTCATTGATGAATTACTGGATGAATTGCATGGATCAATTTACTTCACCAAGTTGGATCTTCATTCGGGATATCATCAAATCAGAATGAAGATTGAAGACATTCCGAAAACGGCATTTAGAACTCATGAGGGTCATTATGAATTTTTGGTCATGCCTTTTGGCCTTACCAATGCACCTTCAACATTTCAAGGTTTGATGAATTCAATTTTCAAACCATTCCTTAGAAAATTTGTGTTAGTATTTTTTGATGATATACTAATCTACAACAAGTCTTGGAAGGATCATGTTGAACATGTTGACAGGGTGCTACAACTATTGGAGGAGAAACAATTATATGCAAAAAGATCCAAATGTTTCTTTGGAGTCCAAGAGGTGTAATATTTAACTCATATTGTATCTCATGAAGGAGTTAAGGTAGACCCTAGCAAAATTAAAGCCATTAAGGAATGGAAAATCCCCAAATCCATAAAGCATCTGCGAGGATTTCTTGGGTTGACAAGGTATTATCGCAAGATTGTTAAGAATTATGGGAGAATAGCAGCACCTCTAACAACATTATCGAAGAAAGATGCATTTTCATGGACTCCGGAAGCAACAAAGGCCTTTGAACATCTTAAAGAGGCAATGTGCCAAGCACCTATCTTAGCTACACCGGACTTCACAAAAACCTTTACTGTGGAATGTGATGCTTCAGGAAATGGAATTGGTGTTGTTCTAATGCAAGATGAAAGACCCATTGCTTTTGAAAGTCGTCCAATCAAGGGAAAGTTTTTAAGAAAATCTATTTATGAGAAGGAAATGTTGGCAATACTCCATGCACTTAAGAAATGGCGACCCTACCTAATGGGAAGACACTTCAAGGTAAAAACGGATCATGATAGCCTTAAATACTTTTTAGAACAAAGATTATCCTCTGAAGAGCAACAAAAGTGGGTCACAAAGATGTTGGGTTATGACTTTGAAATCATCTACAAAAAAGGGAAGCAAAATGTGGTGGCAGATGCACTCTCAAGAAAGGATGAGGATGTGGAAGCATTGTTGTGCGCCATTTCTATTATCCAACCAGATTGGATAAACGAAGCAAGGGAGGAATGGAAGAATGACGAAGAAGTGAGGGAAATTATTAGAAAGCTACAACAAGATTCCAGTACGTCTGATACATTTAGCTGGCAAAATGATTCGTTATGGTACAAAGATCTCTTATACCTCTGTAAGAATTCCCAGCTAAAACAAAAGATTCTTATGGAATTGCACACTTCTCCCTTAGGAGGGCACTCAGGATTTTTAAAAACTTACCACAGGGTTAAGAAGGAATTTTTTTGGGATGGCCTTAAATCAGATATTCAAAAGTTTGTGGCAGAATGTTTGGTTTGCCAACAAAATAAAGTTGAAACAATTAAGACACTGGGTCTATTACAACCTTTATCCATTCCAAGCCAACGTTGGGAGGAGGTTTCAATGGATTTTATCACAGGTTTACCCAAGTCTGAGGGAAAGAGTGTCATCATGGTGGTAGTTGACAGACTTACCAAGTATGCAGACTTTTGCACATTATCACATCCATTTTGTTGGACACCTAATCCTAAATGGGTTAGTGTGGAAGCCAAATAGACAAAGCAGTCCAAGAGACCTTGGGATCTGAAACCGAAGAGTCATATGTTGTACTATAAATGTATATCTCATGTTAATAAAAAATGAACTCACATGATTTATCTTTCCTATTTCTATGTTTCCATGTGTGTTTAACATGGTATCAGAGCAGGCGATTGCTGGTCCTGCTCCAATTTGAGCCATTTTTTTTGTGGCCTCTATATGCATATCAGTTATGACATTTCTGTTCACTGTCCATAACACTCCATTAATTCACTGACAGTCAGAAATTTGATGCTTTTACTCTATCCATTCCTTGGATTATCTCTCTGTTGCGCCTAATCGAAATTCATGCACATATATGCATTTTTCTGTCAAGACTGTGCCTTCTGTCTAGACTGCGCCACTCTGATTCACTGCCCTGACATCATATAATCTGTTGCCATGGGTGCCAAATAGTATATCAATCTCGGGTGGAATTGAGAAGAACGTTCAGGTAACGGTAAAACCTAGAAGAAAAGAAGCCTGATAGCTCTGACGCGAACACATTATTCACATACATACAAAATGCTGCTTTTTGCATAGAATCCACTGCGTCTCTGCCAAGCCTGTGCTGCCTCTGTCAAGTTAGCGTTACTGAAACAATAGCCATTACACCGTTCTGCTAATATGCTTGAATAGCCATTACACCGCATACTTGTAATAGCCATTACATCGTTTCACAGAATTTAGAGTCTCAGGGTGAGAAACGGTGCATCTCCTGGCAAATAATAGTGCATTTTATGTGTTCTTTTGTCCCTGGTCATGCAATCAACGATAAGACGTTGGAATTTGAGAAATGATCATGCTAAGTACCGGCTTTTGAGTAATTTAGCCGCTAAAACTCTTCAATGAGGTAAGGGAGTTTTTTCGTGATACAAAGGTCGGTGATTATTTTTCGGTGGAGATTGCTTTTGGTTTTTTATTAAGCCCAAAGGATTCTGTGGAACGGGCTTCGAACCTCGGCGGGCTGTTTAGGCATATGCATTTATGATATTTGCTCGTATATATCTGTAAAGACGGACATTGCAGGCGACATCTAAAAGTCTGTACAGAAAAGCTTTATATAGGAACTCGTGCAATTTTACGGAGATATTTGTATAACTTTTTTTATATGCATCAAATAAGATCAAATGTATAGAATATTTGAAAACCTTGGTCTGAAATTTGTGCGGCATATTTGTAGCATTTTGCCGTGCATAGAGGTAATATGAGAAAACATTTATAAGCTTTGAAAAGAAAAGCTTTGAATGAAAATTTGGGCAACTGTGAGTTGTAAGGCCGGTGAAATATCTTTACAGTTAAGCTTTGCACAGAAAACCTTGCAGCGGATCTTTGATTGGCATCTTGCTTATTTTGTCTCGTGCTCTCAAGCAGATTTACCTATCATCTGTTGGATTGTCTCGTGCTCTCAAGCAGATTTACTTGTCATCTGTGGGAATAATCTTGTAAATACTTTGTAGTTATTGTTTCAAGAGAAATGAATAGAGATCAACATGAGCACCTTTGTTTTTGAAACGATGAAGAGGAAGCGTTTTGTTATTGTTTATGCACTCATTATTTGTTGAACTATATTGTAGATACGCTTCTTGTTTAAAAATAAGTCACTGCAGGGATGGCCTTGCATATGGCTTATTGGATTATATTGTAGTCACAACCACTCTGGTGGATAGTGGATGTGAGACCACTGCAACAGCAATTGAATCGACATTACCATTGCATTGTCTTCCAATCTAAGAGTGATTAAAACGTCAGAGAAGAAAGGCAGAGACCCACATCAATTCTGGAAGCCTTGAATGGTGCGCTGGCACTATTTCATTATGTTGCGAGTTGTTTTGAATTGAAGACTGCATTAAATGCTGTGTTGAATGGTAGCGCAACGGAGTTTTGATAACGCAGAGAAGGGATGTGCAGTGCTTCATAAGGCCCTGGTAGGTATTTTCAGGGGTTGATTCCAGGGATAGAAATCTTCCATCCGGCCCGCGGTGCCTCTGTGTTCTTCTCTCAAAGGGGGGATTCATAAACCTCAGCATCATCATCTTGTTGCTACACAATACCGGCTCTAGCTCAGAAATTCATGTGAAGGGGATTTTAGTGGGGTCGGTTGCTTCGACCATCGAATTGCTGTGGTGTTCACTTTTGTATTATGATTGCTAATGTATTCGTTTCGTGCTCTTTATATCTAAGTTGAAGCCCAAAGAAACGAGTTGAAGCAATCTTGGTATGTATGTTGAATCCATGCATTGATCTATTCCCTGTGTATGTGCTTCTCATTATACGCTGAGACTCCTGATTATAAATTCCTATTGTAAGCCCCAATTATCATGTGTGGACTATGGTGAAAGTTGTGGAATTTTTTTGAAGCAATATTGTTTAAACCTATGTTGAATGAGGCATTGAAGTGTTTTTAAGGGTGGAAAATGTGTTCCTGAATATCTCGTGTGGAAAATGTCCATGCTAAGAATGCTTTTCTAGCTACAAGAGGAACATGACCAGAAATATGTGCTCCACAATCTGAGTTTGAATTGGAATTATTCTCCATGTATGTGAACCGAGAAGAGCAAGAGGCATCCTGTACTGCTGTAGTAGATGAAAGTTCTTCTGGTTTGTTGATCATAAAGATCTTCTTTTTGACTTAGTTGTAAGCTTTTTTTGACATCAAGCTCACCAGTTTTATTTCCAACAATTCTCTTTGCTACCAGTGGTTTTTTAACTGTACTTGCAATAGCTGGAGGTGGAAGACCTACTTCAGCTTTAGAAGGAACTGCTTGAGAGACATTGCTGCAGTTTTTGATACTCTATAAAACTTATATTCAAGAGACAGTGTTGATGAGCTAACGAAATTGGGTGTCAGAACTTGGTCTATTGTAGATGCTATTACTGAGATTATATGTCTATATCAAGTGTTGAGATATAAAAATTTTCAATAAGAACGAATCTGCATTATCTAGTTTGCTTTCTGGTATTCTGGTTTCAGCATCTTCGAATTCTACCTGTTGCTTCTTGTTGCACACTGATCATTTGCTGCACACTTATAAGGATATTGCTGTGTACTGTGAGTGGGTATTACTTTTCTGCATTAAGTAGTAGTTTTGATCAGTTTTTAACGCATAAATGGCCAGAATCAGTGAAGTATTAGAGTTCATGAAAACTCTTA
The DNA here is from genome assembly GCA_031772625.1 of Pinus tabuliformis. Lineage (NCBI taxonomy): Eukaryota > Viridiplantae > Streptophyta > Pinopsida > Pinales > Pinaceae > Pinus > Pinus tabuliformis. The sequence goes on from CM062817.1 coordinate 952,070,554, forward strand.
TACAATCTACTGTTGATGACACATTACAAATCAGCAAAGGATCTCTCTCAGAAATTCAGACATGTCTACAAAATGCACAGGAAAAGATCGATTTTTTGCAGCTTGAATCACAGCTACAACAAGAAGAGCTACATCAAAATAGACACCATTTTGAACCTGTTTTTGTTCAGAACATTGAGACAACCACCCATTAGTAGCATGTTAATAATGTTATAGTTCATTCAAATAAAGCAGCAGTTGTATATGCAGATGCAAAAACTCAATCTGCACTTCCCAAGCCCATCATCAGACCTTGGGAACAGCTTGTCCACAACAAGCACAAAACTGGTCTTGGATATGACAAGGACTTGTCCTTTCATATTCCAGACTATGCCAAGCCCATTCAGTTTCAGAGTGCTGGATTCATTCATGATAGTTCACCTACTCCTCATGACAGTTCAGCTTCAGCTGTTCCAGACTCTGCCCCTCTTCCACAGCAACAACAACAACAAAAACAACAGATCGTGAAATGCCAACACTGTGACCGAGTTGGTCATCTAAAAGATCACTGTTTTGATCTTCATCCATGTAAGCACTGTTATAAAACCAGCCATTCTTCACACAGATGCTTCAGAAATAAACATCCTGCAAGAACAAAGATTCATCTTGGATGGATCGCTTCTTGGCAATGGGCATCAACAGCCAAGAAGATATTCCAAACACATGTCAGAACTTGTTCCAGAATATTGAACAGTCTTGCAGTTGAGTTTTCTCCATCTTCTCACCTTGTACCTGACAGGGGGGGAAATGATGGTCATCTACAAGCTTCAAAGTCACATCAAGCGAGCCTGAGCCACAACCTGCCACACCAGTTTCAGAGTTATAGCCAGAGAAAAAGATGCCCCTGAGCATGCCTTCAGTTGGAAATCTGGGACACTTCCTCTAGCAGAAGACTTCAGCTTCTTGCCAGTTTTGGAAGAGTTCCAGGAACACAATTGAGAACACTTCCTCTAGCAGAAGACACCAACTTCTTGCCAGTTTTGGAAGAGTTCCAGGAATTGCATTAAGCATTCCAGAGTTGTTGGTCATCCTTAAACCATCACAGGTTGAGACTTCCCTTTTCAGGTTGAAGTTTTACCTTTTATGCGGGGTGAGACCTCCCTTTTATGGTTGAAGGTTTCCCTCTTTAAAACAATAGGATCACTTCCTCTAGCAAAAAACTTCAATTTCTTGCCAGTTTTGGAAGAGTTCTCGGAACTGCACTAAGCGTTCCAGTGTTGGTGGTCATGCTTAAACCACTGCCCTTTATACCAACATTTCATAGAGCACATTCAGCCTAGTGCTGCCATGCATTTTTTGCACATTTTGTATTATAGCTCTCTTCTTGGACTCATACATAACCCTTCGGATTAAGGGGGGAATGTTGGACACCTAATCCTAAATGGGTTAGTGTGGAAGCCGAATAGACAAAGCAGTCCAAGAGACCTTGGGATCTGAAACCCAAGAGTCATATGTTGTACTATAAATGTATATCTCATGTTAATAAAAAATGAACTCACATGATTTATCTTTCCTATTTCTATGTTTCCATGTGTGTTTAACACATTTAAAGCCAGTACAATTTCTACTGCATTTATGGAAACAGTTCAAAAGCTACATGGAAACCCAAAGATTATTGTAAGTGACAGAGATCCTATTTTCACTGGAAATTTTTGGATGGAATTATTTTCTTGTCTTGGTTCTCAGTTAGCTCATAGCTCATCTTATCATCCTCAATCTGATGGGCAAACCGAGATAATAAACAAATTTTTGGAAGGATATCTTTGTTGCTTTGTATCTGATAAAAATACACAATGGGTCAAATGGTTTCCTCTGGCTGAATGGTGGTATAACACTTCCTTCCATACAACAACAAAAATGACCCCATTTATGGCACTTTATGGGTATCAACCACCATCCACCACATCATATTTAAAAGAAAATTCTAAGGTTTAGGGAGTGGAACATCACATCGAACATCAAAAACAAGCCCTCCAACTCTTAAAGGATAACCTCGTGTTGGAACAAAATAGAATGAAACAACAGGCAGATCAAGATCGTAGTGAAAGAAGTTTTGATGTAGGTGACTGGATATTCCTTCAGCTACAACCATATAAGCAAATGTCCCTAAAGCAAGCTAAGAAGGATAATAAATTATCACCAAAGTATTATGGTCCATACAAGGTGTTGCAAAAGATTGGTACTATGACATACAAATTCGAGCTTCCTGCAGCTTCTCAATTGCACCCAGTTTTCCATGTTTCATGTTTAAAGAAGGTTATAGGCGACAAGCTCCCAGTTCAAAAAATATTGCCAGAACTTGACGAGGAAGGAAAAATTATATTGGAACCAGAAGCAGTCACAGAAACAAGAACTCGACAGCTACGAAATCGATCAATTTCAGAGTATCTTATCAAGTGGAAGAACTTATCCGCTGAAGATTCCACATGGGAGGATGAGAATTTTATGCAGAAGTATCCAGAACTACGCAAGCGTTGAGCACAACACTTTTTTGAAGGATAGGGGCATGTTGGGTCCCTATAATACTAGTGATTACCCCATTACTATTGTAGTTATACCCCTTATTTATATTGTTGTGCCCCTATTACCCCCATATTGTTATTTATGTGCCCCATAGAATCCCTCTATTGTTATTTTTGTGGCTTTATATTATTATTGTTAGGTCAGCTGGATTATATTGTGACTCCTTAGACTCCTATATATAGAAAGGAGGTTTTGTCATTTGTATCATCCAAGAATTGTTCATTTATGTAATGTAAATGAGGTTTCCCCCTCGAAGAGGCTGAATTATAAGGCGTGGATTTATCTTTTCTATGTTTTCTTGAGTTGGTTTCATAACACCCAACATTTACCACACACTCCAGAGATGTGGGTTCCTGGAAAACCATTTGACCACATCCCCCTTTTGGGGAAAGACGGGGCAACATTTCCCTGGTGTGAGAGAAGCATTTTACCAAAAAGGAGATGTTTGGTGGTCCCTCCCCCAGAACAGGGATGCCCAGACCCCTCACATCAAATTGTTTGTTCAATAAAATGAAGATACCAAAAAAATAGGAGATTTAGCTTTGAGGACTCTGACTTTAGTAATTAATAGTAATATTACATTCTTGAAGTAAGGTGAAAATTCTCAAGTGACACTCCTTTATATCACAGTATACTTTAAACTGTTTCGAGATTTTTGAGGGTGATTCTGACCTCATCAGACATCATATGGAGAATGTAAAATTTTATATCCCATTCAGAATTCAGCAGACTAAAGTTTAAACATATTTCATGATTTGGAAACATTATAGTGTTTCCACTTGATTCGACAATGATGATTTTGCATGGCCTGAATTGTTATTGTTGAGATTTTATCATTATTATTATTATTTTAATTTTGGAGATGGGGACCCTAACGTCCCCTGGTCCTCCCTGAATGTCTTTAAAATTTAGGGATGTTCCCACATATCTCCCTTTTAACTCCCCCCACCTCCACACCCCCCCATCCTGGAAACTTGGTGGAACATAGAAATATTCATGTGCATCACTTACACGATATGTTTGTTACTACTACAAATAATATCAACTCACCATCCATAATGAATAAATTGGTTAAGATTCTTTCTAAGATTCTCAAGGTCGACATTCAATGGTAATACCACTCCCTATTGCAGAGTGTTGTGTTCTACAATTCAGCCTGTTATATTATGCAATGTCTATGTGGTCTTTCCATCTCCACAATCTCTATTTGTAATAATTTGAATTGCACGATGCTAGATTATAGGTTATTGCTTTCAGAAATGTAGGTAGCAATTTTCTTGGATTCTGCAACTTAAGAAAGCAAATCTTCTAAATTCTACAATATCTGGTTATAGGGATGTTCATCACCTTATGAGCTATTATTGTGGATGCTACCTTGCAGGGATTTTCTTGTCATCTTCATTGCTCAATGCCCAATAGATGTGGGATGTTGCTTCTATTTTTCACTTCCATATTTTACTAATGCATAATAAACCTCTGACACTAGTGTACCTATTGTGATATTTCATAAATGCAGGTAGAAATATACCAAAACATTTTTGAGGGCCATTAGAAAAAAATATAGCAGTTGTACTATAATACTTCTTTATATTATAGTGATTTTACAAGGCATAATGCATACAATATTCTAAATACAATTCAAGTTTCAGAGGCTACCCGAAATTAGTCCCCTATTGGATGAGTATATACATTGGTGACAAGATCAAGTTGCGAGGAATTTCAATTTGCCTTCTATAGTGAGGGACTTGGTTAAGCTTATTTCCAAGCTTCTCAAGGCCATCACTAACTAGCAATGCAAATCTCTATTGAAGGGTGTTGTAGTATGCAATTTAGAATGTTGCATTTTGTGATGCCTGTCTGTGGATTCTGGTTATGCAACTCCCTAATGCATGTCATTGTATTTTGCAATTCAGGGTGATGTGCTTGTGAGAATTTGACTTGCACAATCCTAGGTTATAGTCTTCTCTCAGAAAGATAGGTTTAGTAGTTCTCCCATCTCCTGCAACTTTACAATGCAAAATTTCTAAATTCCACAATCTTGGGTTATGGGCATGTTTTGTAGTTCTCACATCTTCTGCAACTTTAGAATGAAAATTTTCTACATTCCACAATATTGGGTTATGGCCATGTTCCTGTTGCTTATGTGATTTCTCTATGCAACTACAAATTCTTGATGTTGATGCTACCTTGTAGGTGTTTGTCTATATTCTTCATACCAATTCCATATAGCTAACTTTGTACATTTCCTGGTCCCACTGCAAAAGTATTCAATTTCCATGATATAGAAAGCCATGTGTGCATCAAGTTTTATTTCCGGGAAACAAAAGGATGCATTGTAACAAAAGAACTCTAAAATGAATACATAATCAACAACTAGCAAATTATCAATTAACATGCAAAAGCAGCAAACTCATGGCCTGATTTCATGACAAGAATCTGATCATATCATCCCTAAAAAAATTCCTTTGTAGTGCCTTTGAACTAATAATAAATGTAAATGTTCACAAGTTTTTAAAAGGAAATTGTCCACAAGGACACACAAGTCAAAAGTGGCAATGACTATTTTCAACACATTTTACCCACCTTGCATATAAGAGTATAAATTATCCAAATCCCTAGTGAATTGAAAAAACATAATGCCAGCTAACTATTTTCTCTTATGGTTTGATTAGAGATCGCAAACATTTCTAATTATAGAAGTTTCTTTTATAGGAGGAAAAACAAAAACAAATTGGGATTATCTACCTCTCCTTGATTGAAACGGTCTAGAAAATATTGGAACTACTTTAGCAAAGATGATTTTGCACTGACCACCTTGTTCCCGAAGCTTTCGAACTGCAAAAGAAAACATCGAACATCGAGTTGACCTTCATCTTTGAGGCTGAAGCTATAACAAATCACTGCAAATTGATAGAGACAACACCATAGAATCTGAAATAAATTCAACATCGTTGCCCGGTACAATGTCTCTCCAACATAGAGCAAACCAAGAGTTTGAAGTAACCAGGTTAAATAAGAAAAATGAATTGTCATTTTGTCTTGAAATAGATGCATAGAGTATAGTCAAAAGGATCGGATGGAGCACCTGGAATCTCTGCACTCCAATGAGAGTGAGTGTGCTAAATCTAGTTAGAAGAACACCATCCCATGTAGGTATATGGAACAACATGTTAAGAGAAAATGCAGTTCTCAACACTACAGTAAAAACATGAAGGGACAAGAAAATTACAAACAATGAATGAAGTGAATGAAGTAAATTAGGGTAAAATTGTTAACCCTTATTCAGTTAGGGTTCTTGTACACAATTATTTATCGTTTAAACTTAGGAAACCGAATCAATGGTTTACCTATTGTATATATTGCATATTTATATGTACTATGTACATTATTTTTCATACCATTCTTAATAATACTGTGTAATTTGTTTTCCAATGAAAATCAATATTCTCTACATTAGTTGTAGACTTAAAAGTATAAACATCAAGACTACAAATAAGCAACATCCATCCTTTGTATCAATGTTTCAAATAAAACAGTTCATGAATGTAGAACTCAAAGTGTTGGGAATATAGGCCACAACTACCCAAAGAACATCTCTAGAAAAAACCAACTATTAAAGCCACTCTATCAACAAATGTCAAGGAATATCAAAAGCTTCCTAAAACCCACAAAAAAACAACACGCTTTTGTGTTGTGTGGTAACGATCCATCCCCCAAATAACACTCCTCAAAGTGAGAATGTAGTCAAGGATTTGATAATCTCAACAAAAATTCAATAATCATTCCGTAAAACTTATCTATATCTGTGTATGCTGATATATGAGCATCTAAGAGAGTTGAGTGAATCTCGCCTAATATATGTCCTATTATAATGGTTCTGCAATGTGCAGGTACTTGTGTTTAATGCATCACTGAACTTATGGATGGGATGAATAATATCATTGCTCCAAGATGGTCAAGCAAAGGCAAATAGCTTAGCTATGGTTGAGACAAGAGGTTTCATGCCATGAGTCAAACACTCAAATTATAAGCCTTCAAAATATCTTTCCTTATTCACCTATATTTTAGTAGATTTTTGCTAGGATTTCTATGGAGGTGAAAGAATCACATCAAATGAATCAAGGGGAGCACAGATTAGGTGATTGGTGGGGAATTTCATAAATTTAGATGCATGTCAAAACCCAATAATGAGATCAAAGATGGTGAAGATGGATTTTTTTGGTAACGAAATTTACCTGAGGGCTTTGGCTAAATGCCTCAATGCATGCAAAAGTTCAATTCTTTGTTTGGGTATCAAATGATGTTTCGTCCTCCTGCAAAGAGAAAAATATTTGAGGTGGGAGACCACTACTAGTTCAAGGTAATTCGCCATGGTGTGTGTGAGAATGATTTGCATTCTTCCTCGAACTACTTGGAAATTAGAGAAGTTCCATGAGATTTTGATGCATAGAATATTGGACCAGTGAAGTCGATAAGAGATTCCAAAGCTCTACCCTCATTGATATTTTTGCAAGAAGTTAATATTTCTCTCCAAGGATAATTAAAGGTGGATAGCAGGCATGAGCTAAGTCAAACACTGGAAATATGCCCAAATGTAGAAGGGCTAAAAATCAATGATACATATGAAGTCATGGAATGACATTGAGAGACAAGTCACAGGGCATCGGTCAACCAAATCAAGTAAATGGGTAGACATCAAAATTCTAAGTCCAAGAAAGAAGCAAGGTGGGAGCCAATATGTAGTCAATTAATGTTTTTCGACCATCATGGGAGTAGCTAATGCATACGTGGCTAAGAAATTATGCTGAAGAATTGACAGTTAAGAATGCATTTCACTTGCCTATGGCAATTAAATATGCCCAAATGCATCCAAATGGCTACCATCTAATTACTTCACTAGTCCATAAATAAAGGAGCTAGTACTTTGAACCATAAATCATCCTTTGTAATGTCATACATAGGTGTTTGAAGCCAAATTGTGTAAGCATTTGAGTTGCCCAATTAAAAAAATGTTCCCTACTTCAAATAAGTACAGACCAAGATAAATATATTCACTGTCTAATTTAAGATGATGCGAGAGTCTGGTGGAAAATTGTAAAGATGGCATCCCCATAAAGTTTTATCTATGTACATACATGTCCCTGTTTGTAGAGTTATACCAACTAATGAGATTGTACTGAGGGAGTCTTTAATAAGGTGGGCTAGCCACTTAAACACTTCACACCATGGAACTCTAAATTCCAATTCCAAATTGAATGACAACAAAATCCTGAAATTGGCCATAAACATCTCATGAGTAATAAGACTTATTCTATTAGGAACAAGAAGTCCCTGTAATAACATTTTTCATTGCAAATGGAGGCAACCATAACAAGACTTTGACCCAAGAGTTTTGCTCAATTACTACTACTTGTATCTTCTCTAGGATAGAGGCCAATAACTTGGGTGCACTAGTGTTGAACACAACAAAGTAAAATCAGTGGTATCTTTGCATAGTTCTTCTCTAATACAAACAATTTTTTTAAAGTTGTTTTGTTTTTATTCCAAGGAGTTAACTTGAAGCTAGAAGATATTTTCCAAGTCCAACAAAATGAAAAACAACACTCTTGTCTTACAGATGTCACTTGAAAAATTCAACAGAACCAATACCAACAAAAAGCTTCATAACCAACTTGCAATCTTCATAACCAACACAAGCTTCTGAATAATTCAATAGAACCAATTCCAATAAAAAGCTTCACAACAAACTCACAATCTTCATAACCAACACAAGCTTTTGAACCAAGGCATCAGAACCAATCAAATCGTATGCTTTAGACGCACTCATGAACTGAAGACCCTAGCACTGTCATCTTTGAACCTAATTCTTAGTGCATTGTTGACTAAAAAAGAGTAAAAAACATGTAGATTTATTGCATGGTTACTCAGTAAGGTTATTTTTTATAAGATTCATGGTTTTACACAATGCATAGTTCAATTCATTTTTAAAATATCCACGAAACTTTGCAACTACTTAGATGAATAATTGAAAATTGAAACTAAATTACTTTCACTAAGATACAGAGTTTTTTAGCAATTCATATGTAGCAGAATAAAAACATAGATAAAAAAAATGCACAATTTGACACACTTATTGTTCTCAGGAAACCCAACAGGGAAAAAACCCGTCTGGTTGACGTGGCTATTTTATTTATTATCTTGGTGCAATTGAATGTAGTACAAAGCAATTGGTACCTCTAAGAACATACTTTCTCCTTGTTGATCTAGCTTGGACTTCTCCTTCCAATCCTTCATCCCATCTCCTAAATCCTATCACACATATGATCTCCTATTACTTAGGACAGAAGCTCTCTACGCTCTCCACAAACAAGTCTCTCTCACAACTTGTGAGTTGTCTTGTCACAAACCTTTGTGTACAAAACAATCCATAATCCTTGTGCCTTCATCCTTCCTTTATAGGCCCAATTCGAACGTGCAAGGAGGCCCAATTCCAAATTTAGAACTCGAGTTTTGATTGCGAGTTAACTGAAAGTGTTACTTGTTGTCCTTCCAATCATCACTAGATTTATTAACTCGTTCTCTCTCCAATCAGCAATAGATATCTCACTCTCTCTTTTGTCAATCAAGACTGAAGACCACCTCGTTCTAATTGAACTGCTAACTGCCACCACGTTTTGCAGTCAAACTCATGAAGACTCCACTTAACTGAATCACCAACTCTACGCATGCAAACTTGATGATTATTCCAGTAAACTGAAAATAATCATCCTAACTAAAGCCTGAGTCATAAGGACAATTTGAGGTCTTCAGTCGCAAGCCAGGAGACCTTGCTCGCTACATTTTCAACACTCTCTCTTAGCAAGGAAGGTACCTCTGGAAGTACCTCTTCACTTGGATCTTCCTTCAACACCACCATGTTATCCGATGTTGCAGTTGCTTTGCCTAAATGAGAAGAATCCATTGCTTCTTGCTACAGAATCTGATCTAAAGACATGTTCCTTCCAACCATGCTCCTAGGATCCTACTCTTTAGAATTTATAAATGTTAGCTCATACCAATTGGTCGTGAAAAATCTGGAAGAGGCCTCCTACTCAATTTCTATCACTAACATCGATCTTGTGCTATAAGTTCTTCTAGCACTATTATGGATCTATCTTGGTCCTTTGAAACACCCACGAACACTACTGCCAATCCCCTGATCAGTACAGTATCCCTCTCTCCCTCTGAGGGTTGACCTCTGCCAATATTGTTGGTTGTTAGTAGTATATATTGACCTCTGCTCTAATACCATGTTAAAATTTCCATGAAACTTTGCAACTACTTAGATGAATAACTAAAAACTGAAACTAGTTTACCTTCACCAAGATACAAGGTTTCTTAACAATTCACATACATCGAAATAAAAACACAGAGATAAAAACACATGCACAAATCAACACTTATTTTTCTCAGGAAACCCAACAAGGAAAACCTTGTGTGATTGATGTGGTTATTTTATTGATTGTCTTGAAGCAATTTAATCTATTACAAAGCAATTTAACCCCCCTAGGAACATACTTATTCTCATGTTGCTGTATCTTGGATTTGCCCTGCCAACCCTTGATCCCAACTCCTCAATCCTAGCGCACCTATGATCTCATATTACTTAGGGCACAAGTTCTATGTGATCTCCATAAACAAGGCTCTCACACAACCTGTGAGCTCTGTCTTGTCACAAAACACTGTGCATAAAATAATTCATAGTCTATTAATCCCTATGCCTTCATCCTTCCTTCATAGGCCCAGTTTGAACATGTAAGGAGGTCCAGTTCCTAATTTATAACTCGAGTTCTAATTACGAGTTAACTAAGAGTGTTACTTGCTCTCCTTCCAATAGTTAATGGAGTTGTTAACTTGTTCTCTCTCCAATCAACACTAGAGATCTAACTCACTCTTCCTTCAACCAATACTAAAGAATAACTTGTTCTAACTTAACTGCTAACTGCCACCCCGTTTTGTAGTCAAACTTATGAAGACTCCACTTAACTGAAACTCCAACTCTATGCATGCAAACTTGAAGTTTATTCCAGTAAATTGGAAGTAACTCATCCTAACTGAAGTTGTCTCATGAGGACAATTTGAGGCCTTCATTGGCTAAGGCACAAGCCAAAAGACCTTGCTTGCTACATTTTTAACATTCCCTACCAAGATGGCTGCAATAAGGCAATACTGAAAGTGGAAGAAAATAATTTTGCAAAAACATCCATTAAAATGTTTTCCTTTTTCTAACAAAAATATGGGACATTTACAAGGACTATTTTCTTAAAAAACATTTACTAGTACATGAATTGGCAAGAAGTCCATATTTTAATGGGGTAACCTAGATTTTTAGGGACAAGAACACTAGGATGGCACATTAAAAGGATGTTCATCTCCAAGTTTAAACATTAGGCAGGCAGTTGTTCCTTGTCTCTTTTTATGTTATGTCGATGGACAGTAATGTAGACTCTTTATGAGTGGTTTGGCCAAGGGCAATCCACTTTTTTTACTTTTGCACTTGCTTATGGAGTGTGCAGTTGCAGCCCTCCTTTTTTGTATTAAAGCATTGTATATATTACTCTTATTAAAATTTTATAATGTGTAAAGAAAAATTCATATAACTAATCACAAAACCAGGAAAAGAGTCTCGCCTTCTTATTCTTGAGTCTTGCCTAGAAGAAGAGACCATATTCAAGTATTCAAGTACACATTTTCATAATCATGGAGAATTTATTGCCTTCAACATCAAATTACCATCAACATCATAAATTCAGAATGGTCATGCTTGAGGAATGCAAACTTCTAATGGAACCTTATTTCCTACATACATAACAAAATAATTACAGGCTATGATCATGGCAAAAATATGAAAGTTCTAAACTTATTTGTAGTCGGACTGAGAAACAATTGGTAGGTAGATGTAGCCCTATATCACTTGATGAAATACTGTACATAGGGCTCCCTTGATCTAGGTTGCACACAAGAAGTAAAAGACAGTCATTCAAAGGGAGACAAAATAGCTAATTAACAAATAACCATCATGCCAAAGACTAGAACAATGTCGGAAGTAAAAATGACATAGGATTAAAAGCTAATATGAAGGAAACTAAAAAATTCCCTTGTACCAAATAAGGTGAGTAAATAATCAAGTAAATGCAAGAAATGCTATGGCAAAACAAATCTAAAACCTGAAATTTCAAAGCATTCGAAAGGCTATTTTATTAGTGTCATTGAAGGGCATCAAATATAGTTATAAAGAAAGTTTCCACTCTCTTTCATATTTTTTTAGTTGAATATTGCTGTCAGTTGCAAATCAATTAATGCAGAAATTTCAAGTCTTACTAGTACCAAATTGACTGCCTTAAAATGGGCCTCTGCTACCATTCATGGTCCACCATCCAAAATTGCCACCCAATATAGAGGGTTTCCTCTTTCATTCAAGGGATCTTCTATCAAACTATTTACCACCTTAATAACATAAAGAGGTTGACCATTGTTATTTCATTGAATAGGCCATTATACCTAAAATCTCCCCTCAACTTGTGAGAGGCTTATCTCTGATGAAAACCTTCATTGAAATGAACAATGTAGTCTGCAATGCAAAACAGAAGTATGATTTTCCCTATGTAGTTCCTTCAGCTCCGGATATAATTAATGAACAAAATAATCACATCACATAGCTTATAAATAGCATGGGAAACTTATCAATTAAAACGAAACACACAAAACAAGAAGGTGAGGTGTCAATATGTTGGAACCAAATTAACAAAACCTTTGGGCATTGGCCTACAAATCTGTAAATTTCACCGAGGGCAAACTTTCCTATCATTTCTCTTTTGGTTCAATCAGCACTACATAGGTATTAATTCTTGAACAAAGTTAAGTCTTCCAAACTTTTTCACAAAATAACTTCAAAAATGAAATGATATTAATGTCTTCTCAGGACCAAAGAAAGGTGAATGGGATCAAGAATACATTCAGTACAACGCATCTCCTCAAAAAGAACAAATACAGGTTAACAATAATGTCGGAAGACAAATAAGAAAAAGAGGAGGATTTAACCATTGAAATGGACCTTGTAAAATGCATATAAGGAATAGTCAGGAAGAATAGGAGCATATAGAAGAGGGAAACTAGTCTTAGTCTCATCACTAGAAGAATCTTTAATATTGTTGACCATAGGGTTATTATTATTACACGTCATTTGGCAGAATTTGTTTAGTCACTTTCCACGAACAAAAGCAACAATTTTTGCTTCACAACATCCTATATATAGTTTATGTGACTAGACTCTGCCGCTTGACTTCCTATCACAAATCATGCAATTTTGGTGCACAGACTCTGCCGCTTGACTTCCTATCACAAATCATGCAATTTTGGTGCACAGACTCCCTAAGATGTAGTCCATAAACTCTTGATCATAGATCCAAAATACAAATATCTTGACCCTAGACCACATCCCATGAACTTGGGGTTGTTGCTCATTCGAATTTCAAATTATCTTATTAATTTGCACCATTATCAATTTCTCATCTTAACTTTTGTATGATGATTTTTTTTTCAAAATCATGAAATTTATTTTATCAGGCATCTCAGTGCTTTTTATCCATAATAAGTTAGGAGGATTTAACCATTGAAATGGACCCTGTACGATGCATATAAGGAATAGTCAGGAATAATACGAGCACGTAGAAGAGGGAAACCAATCTTAGTCTCATCAATAGAAGAATCTTTAATATTGTTGATCATAGGGTTATTTTTATGACACGACATTTGGCAGAATTTATTCAGTCACTTTCCACAAACAGAAGCAAAAAAAATTTCTTCACAACATCCTATATACAGTTTATGTGACTAGACTCTATCGCTTGACTTCCTATCACAAATCATGCAGTTTTGGTGAACAAACTCCCTAAGATGCAATCCATAAACTCTTGATCATAGATCCAAAATACAAATATCTTGACCCTAGACCACATCCCATGCACTTGGGGTTGTTGCTCGTTCAAATTTCAAATTATCTTATTGATTTGCACCATTATCAATTTCTCATCTTAACTTTTGTATGATAATTTTTTGTCAAAATCATGAAATTATTTTTGTCAGGCATCACAGTGCTTTTTATCCATGATAATTTAGGAGGATTTAACCATTGAAATGGACCCTATACAATGCATATAAGGAATAATCATGAAGAATATGAGCACATAGAAGAGGGAAACCAGTCTTAGTGTCATCACTAGAAGAATCTTTAATATTATTGATCATAGGGTTATTTTTATTATGGGGCATTTGGCGGAATTTATTCAGTCACTTTCCACAAACAAAAGTAGCAATTTTTTGCTTCACAACATCCTATATATAGTTTCTATGACTACACTCTATCGCTTGACTTCCTATCATAACTCATGCAGTTTTGGTGCATAGACTCCCTAAGATGCGGTCCATAAACTCTTGATCATAGGTCCAAAATACAAATACCTTTGATCTTGACCTTGGACCACATCCCATGCACTTGGGGTTGCTGCTCATTCGAATCTCAAATTCTCTTATTGATTTGCATTATTATCAATTTCTCATCTTAACTTTTGTATGATAATTTTTTTGTCAAAATCATGAAATATATTTTGTCATGCATATTTACTCAGTGCTTTGTATCCATAATAAGTTAGGAGGATTTAACCATTGAAATGGACCCTATACAATGCATACAAGGAATAGTCAGGAAGAATAGGAGCACGTAGAAGAGGGAAACCAGTCTTAGTCTCATCAATGGAAGAATCTTTAATGTTGTTGATCATAGGGTTATTTTTATTACAAATTCTGCCACTTTCCACAAAAAAAGTGGCAATTTTTGCTTCACAACATCCTATATATAGTTTCTTTGATTACACTCTGCTACTTGACTTCCTATCACAAATCATGCAATTTTGGTGCACAAACTCCCTAAGATGCAGTGCATAAACTCTTGATCATAAATCCAAAATACAAATATCTTTGATCTTGACCCTAGACCACATCCCATGGACTTGGGGTTGTTTCTCATTCGAATTTCAAATTCTCTTATTGATTTTCATCATTATCAATTTCTCATATTAACTTTTGTATGATAATTTTTTGTCAAAATCATGAAATTTATTTTGTTAGGCATATTTACTTAGTGCTTTTTATCCATAATAGGTTAGGAGGATTTAAGCATTGAAATGGACCCTGTACAATGCATATAAGGAATAGTCAGGAAGAGTAGGAGCACGTAGAAGACATAAACTAGTCTTAGTCTCATCACTTCGAAGAATCTTTAATATTGTTGATCATAGGTTTTTTTTTATCTTCAGTCACTTTCCACGAACAAAAGTAGAAAATTTTGCTTCACAACATCTTATATATAATTTCTGTGACTACACTTTCCAGCTTGACTTCCTATCATAAATCATGCAGTTTTGGTGCATAGACTCCCTAAGATGTAGTCCATAAACTCTTGATCATAGATCCAAAATACAAATATCACTCTTGATCATAGATCCAAAATACAAATATCTTCGATCTTGACCCTGGACCACCTCCCATGCCCTTGGGACTGTTTCTCATTCGAATTTCAAATTCTCTTGTTGATTTGCATCATTATAATTTCTCATCTTTTGTATGCTAATTTTTTTTTGTCAAAATCATGCAATTTATTTTGTCAAGCATATTTACTTAGTGCCTTTTATCCATGATAAGTTGGAGTTGAATTCATTTTCGATCCACAGAGTAAAATAAAATAAGATTACCTGATAAAGAAGTTTCGAAGGAAAATTGAGACCTAATGTTTACCAAACGAATGAAAAATGATAAAGCTGTGCTTTGGCCCTAGTGAAGCTAAACATCAGCCACTCATAACTGCAATTTCTAGCCTAAATATTAGCTAGAGCCTTCACTCTGGAAAGTGCTGAATGAATATTTTAAGCATTGTAAGCCAGGTAACAACATTTTATAACCTATGCCTGTACAAAATAACAAAAGCCCAACTAAGAATCTTACCGTTGAAGAAAACCGAAAGAAGGTTTCACCGTATCGAAGGCAAATGAGGTACGCGCACAATCACCTATGAACAGAAATCCATGTTAATAGAGGAATATGCACTGTGATACTCCAGTAATAGTAGGAATAGCAGGAATAGACGTTCAGTGGCAAGAACGGGCTGAAATTGATCCAATGCAAGATAAGATACCAAGAGTAGCAATTCAGCGTTGCTTCCGCACTAACAAGCTTACAAATTCCCAGAGAAAGCACAGTTGTGGCGTTTGAAAATGCCACCAGTAAATCATTAAATGAACAAAAACCCAGAGACCCATTCTTTAACCTCCAAAGCCATATAGGGTTCTGCTTTGCCTTTTCAAGGCGAAGAAAACATTCATGGCTGTTACAGTCTTTCTCCTAGCGTGCTCTGTGTAAGTAACTGCGTCACTAATGACATTCTCAAGAAAAACTTCAACACACCTCTCGTTTCTTCATATATGAGGTTGTTAATACGCTTGACACCACCTCTCCTGGCAAGACGCGTAATGGTGGGCTTCGTAATTCCCTGAATGGTATCATGCGGTACCTTCCCGTGCCTCTTTTCACCTCCTTTTCCCAAATCCTTGCCTCCATTTCCGCGGCCAGACATCTTGCCCCCTTCAACATCAATTGCCAATCACTCTGCTCGTTAGCCGCGGCAAGCATTCTTTTGCCAAACCTTTGCCTCCCTTTTCACAAAGCAATCTTTTCCCAAACCCTTTCTGAGGAACTACTAAGAGACACAAACGACAAGGGTTTCACAAGTACTAGAACCCTTACATTAAGAATAGGTGTCGTAATGGAGCAGTGAAGAGTCGCCTGCCGTAAAGCTTAGTTTAGATAAACAACAAGGAGAATGACCCATTTCTGTTTAATGGAGTTGCAGAGCCTCACCGAAGGAAGGTGAGGAGGAGAATGAACCTGGGAAGAACACACCAATTGAGGAGTAGTTACCTCAACTATCCTACAATGTTTTTCCACCGTTGATCGCAATCTTATTTTGGGTGAATGGTTGATCTACCAACACGTTAACCCTTCCGTGGAGAGGCCACGTCTCCGTGTTTGAGACAATGTTATCTCTCAAAAGATCGACACGTAGAGTATTGTCATGTTAAAAGAGTTGTGGAATAGCAACAAAATATGTATACATATGAAAACCTAATATAACCTTTATGAACCAAAAAATATTTCCATATCGACGAAGATTTAACCCGAGTAACACACAAGGGTGATAACACTTCCGTATAATATAAAGTGTTCCATGAACTTATATATAGCCATATGCTTGACATGCCATAACAATGAACTATCCAGCAAGTAGGACGAACGAGTGTTAATACAAGTTTCGAATAGAATGGGAATGTAATAACCATTAGTTATATGTAAAATAATTAGATAACTTATATAAATGACTGTGGTGCTAGAGTTAAAAGAAAAAAATAATTAGTTAGGAGTGGTTCAGTTGCTGACTTTTCTCTTATGAGGGGAGGACTGAACTTTTGAGAGATTTGTTCAAATATATTTTTTTTTGTATTTTTTAAACCATTTTATGTATATTTTGATTCATTAACAAACAACAAGTACATAATTTTTTTTTTGGGAAAAAATAGAATATCATGTAAATCATTTTAAAAATTTATTTATATCATTCTTACAATAACATTTATTTATAAATAACTGTAATCCTTAAAAGTAATTTATTATAAATAATCATAACT
This sequence comes from Pinus tabuliformis, assembly GCA_031772625.1. Lineage (NCBI taxonomy): Eukaryota > Viridiplantae > Streptophyta > Pinopsida > Pinales > Pinaceae > Pinus > Pinus tabuliformis. The sequence continues at coordinate 952,087,890 of CM062817.1, forward strand.
ATTTAATTCCCTGAGTTCCCCATACTCATTATTAAATGGTTATTGTAGTAATTAGGTATAAATATAGTTATTTATAATGATAGAATTATAAGCATGTAAAAATGCCATAAAAATTAACATTTTCGGTGTTGTAATATATAGATATGTAACAAATAAAAGTGAAATATTAATTTTCTTAATAAAATAGTAATAAAGTATTTCAATTATTTAAAAAAATAATTAGAGCAGTTATATAAATTAAATGGCTAATAAAATATGATAAGAATCAATTTATGATAAGTATCAAAACACTTACTTCATGCTACATCTCATATTGTGAAGATTTTAAAAATCATAAAAATTAATTATATTATAACTTATTTATTTATTTATTATTATTATTAAGAAAAATAAGTAATATATGAGTTAAACATATATACATTTAAAAAAAATAACAATTTAAAATTCTATTAGAAAGGTGGAAAGGGTAAAAATTCATAAATTCATACCATCCACCTAATATCTATTGATTATTAAATTAAAATTGTGAAGACTCTATTACAAAATATGCATGCCTATGTGCCAAGTGGGTGTAATTTGGGTAGTAGGGACGAGTCACTGTTGTCCTCCCCACTGAGGTTTCGGTCCCACCAATATTGACATGCTCACTCCTTGGGAGCCATTTCTACATGAAAGATAATCCACTCGCCTAGACATGGGTGAGTTTTCCGCGGATGTAGCTAGTGTCGATCTCTGATATAGTGAACCATAAAAAGAAAATAGACATGCCTATGCAGATAAGTTTAAAAAATAAAGAAGAAAGATGTGCAAGAATACTGGTGTATGTTATGAATAAAAAGATTTTATTACTATTACATAACAATTTCATAGAAGTGGACTAAGATAAATTTCACATTGAACCTATGAAGTATAGATTAGTTTATTTGTGTTGGTTTTAGTTGTCGTCGGGTCATAGACTCAAATCTTCGGGGGAGGATTTTAGGGTGGAAACCATCTATGGGAGATAAAAATCATCCTATTGTATCCAGGCTTGACCAAGTCTTTCCCAATGCTAGTGATATCATCCTAAAGGTGGAAAAAAAAATTTTTGTCCAACAATAGGGTTGACATTAGCCTATGCTTAACCTAACTAAACAAAAAAAGGGATCAATTTTGTAATTTATGATGCATTTTTTCAACATGACAATGAAACATGATCCTTGAGGAACATCAAAAGTGATGGTAGAAATTCAACCAAAATAGCACATAAATTACACATAAGTTTACTGAGATGAATATCACATTGAATGAACATCACAACGCCACATAACCATTGAGAACATTAGAAAATGATACAAAATTCACATAATTTGACTAAGATCAATATCACAATGCATCATATTTTTCATGAACATCATAATGAAATATAAGCCTTGAGGAATATCATAAAGTAATAGAAATTCAATGTAAGAAACATAACAATTCCACATAAGTTGTATAAGATTAATATCACAATGCATCATGCTTTTCTAGAACTTGATAATGAAATGCAAGCCTCTAGGAATATCATAAAGTGATATAACCCATGATGAACATTATAATACAACAATACCATTATTGAATGTAAAATTTGACATTAATAAAAATATATAAGCTTCACAATGCAACATAAACTTTGGGAACCACGATCAAACATAATACTTATGGAATGTATCAATGCAACAAATCCCTTAATACATATTGTAATGTGACCCATATATTTAAGAACACAAAAATTCAATATAGGCTAACCAACATGAATAATGCAATGTAACATAACCATAGTCAATGATGATCAACCACTGAAAACCATATTAATATGGGCAAACATGATCAACCACAATCAATCATGGCCAACCAAGAGTAATTAAAGTCACCCATGGTTATGTTGATATATGCCTTGCGAGACAAACCAAGCCTTTGATGAGCCTTCATATTGCAATAAGTATCTTGCAACTCCCAAGGCTACCGACATAAATTATCAACCCGGGGTTCATACACACATAAGAGGTATCAGCACCATATGTGCAACATAGAATGCATCCTTCCTTTGATGTCATGATGTAATGGAGTGCATGTAATAAAGTCAAATCCTGAACTAATTGCAGAAAATGAAATTCTTGAAATGGAAACCTCAACGTATTGCAAGAAAGAAAGTACAAGGAAAGAATCCTATGCTAATTTCATAAAGTAAAGATCATGAAGTAAATGTCAACCATTACATTTTAAAGAGTTTATATCCATTAACAAAGTTCATTGGAGGTGGAAATCAAGAAATTCGTATTGTATTATCCAATACATAAATATGTCCACTAAACCAAATTGTTGAAATGTTTTGCATGGGTAAAGAGGCAAGTCCTAAGTGGTTTTTAGTCTTTCCTAATCATTCATTTAGAGGCTAGGGGTCTTGATTCAACCCTAAGTGATAATAACCAAGCTTCTTGAACGAATATGGGCAAGTAAATGCATGTTAGAAGGCTACTACAGGAAACTACAGGATGTTACAGATTTACCGCAGGAAGTTATAATTCATCAATTGACCAAGCAAATAAAATCCAAATTGGATGGGACAAATTTTTTTTATTGACTAGGATGCGTTAGGTATCCATTCCAAGTAGAATCACTAAAAAATACATCTGTTAACCCATGTTAAAAAATAGAAGAAAATTACTAGTATGAAATCTAGAAATTCGAGAACTAGTGAGCTAGTAAATCTATTAAATGCCTAACCTAATCAAGTGCAAATTCAATGGGGTGATTTTTGTTATTAACTAGAATTTCTTTTTGATATAATACAAGTGTAAATAACTAAATTGAATCTCGTTAGCATTCTCTAAAATATAGCAGAAATTTATTGTTCGTTGCCACAAAGGAGTCCCAAAAATCTAGAGTTGGGAATAAGCAGACTAATCCAAGTAGCTCAATGATTACTATGACCTTCCAAATCTTTTCCAAGCATTAAATTATTCTTGTGATCCCACAAAATAACTTACATCAACCATTTAACCCAATTCTATAACAAGGAATCATTAATACTAAATGCCAAAATAGAAAGAAACAAGAACAAGAGATGCATGTGAATAAGAAGTGAAAAGAAGAAACGAAAATGATACAAAAGGGATCTGAGGCTCCTGGGATGGCCAAGCCCAAGGAAAATCAGAGTCCTATGAAGGAGAGCAAGATCTAGAAGCTTAACATGTCACCAATATTCCTTATTTTCATCAAGACAATTACATCCCTACAAGAAATGACAATGGAGTTGCAAAAATACGAGTTCTCTCCATAAGAAGACTAATAAAAATCTACTACTAGAGGTAAATTCGACTTGGTACTTATAAAAAATTATTAGGAATCATTCCCCATGAAAGGAGGAAAATTTCCCCACCAAAATCCCTTGATTAGTGGATCTAGTTCCCAACACTAGGAATTTGCATCAAATGGCAGGGAACACATTCCTAGATTTTCTCAATCATTGGAGCTCCACAATTTGTGCCATAATTCCATAATATATTGGTGATTTATTATTTAATATTGATCCTCCTATAGTAGGGAGAAAGTCCCTAAATTATCTACTCCTCCAAATCTTCATAGTCTACCCAATATTCTCACAATATTACACAAAAATAAATAATATTAGGCACAAATAACCCTTGATGTTACAATGTAGCATAATCATAGTCAACCATATTCGACCAACACGATTGTCATAATGTAACATAACCATAATTAGCCATAGAGAACCTTGCTAAAATATAGTAATATGGGCATTGTTGATTAACCATAGTCATTCATGATGAGCCATTGTTAACCTATGTATGGTATTTTACATTCCATAGGAAGGAAAGTTATTTCTATCTTACCACTCATGCATATGTGTTTCTACCTTCTCACTCATATGTGTGTCTACTTTCTAACTTAAGGAAAAGAGAATTTCCAACACTCAGTTTTATTTACATGGCTTGAAATGGGTTCTATATTGTGCGAAAATGCATAAAGTCATTCATTAGAAAGAGGTTGACCTCTTTCAATTACATAGAAATGAACGAGACCCATTCTCCCAAATGGTAAGTAGGTGTTTATTGATATATTTCATGTGACATAACTTGACACTTCATCTTGAATGTTGCAATAGTGACAACCAATGGGGAACATAAAATTTTGTTATGAAATGGCCATGATGAATATCACAATGCACCTTGACCATTCAAGAAAAACTCAATGAAACATAACCCTTAAAAAGAATCACAAGGAAATATAACCCCTTATAAATATTACATGATTATGTAAGCATACCTAAATGTAGCAATTCAATATAACATAAATAAAATGAGCATCAAAATGCAAGATAGTCATTATAAACATAAAAATCCAACATATTTCTTGAGGAATATCTCAATGTGACATAACCTTTGAGATATACATCAGAGTGTCATGAAATTCAATCATAATCCCTTGACATATGTCATATCCAATAAAGACATTAGTGAATTCCATAGTTTAAGACAAGCCATACTGATAGCACAATACAACATAAAACTATGATGAGCATTACAATGCGATGCAAAATAGAACAATTCCCAATGAATTTCATAATTTGATGGACATATCCGAACATCAAACTATAAAAAACATATCCCAATGTCACAATGTGACTAACATATAATGTTTCAATTTGATGAAATAACCCAATGTCACATACATATATAATAGTTATAAAACATTGCAATGTGAGGAAAGTCAACTGTAAGTAACCATTGTCAACTATTTACATAGTGAATCATGGTTGATTAAAGATATCCATTGTTGACATAATTCAACCATGATAAACATCACTATATAAGAAAACCACTAAGGAATATTATAATCTAACCTAATCCTTGAAGAGAATCACAATATGACATAAGAATTAAGAAATATAATAACTCGACATAAGTCAACTGAGATAATTGTTACAATGCTACATAACCAAAGTGAAACATCACAATCTAACACATCCTCTCATGAACATTATTGTATGACATGGCCTTTTAAAAACATTACAATTCAAAATAAATCCATTAAGACGAATGTTGAATGCAATGTAGCCATTAAGGAACATACAAATGTGACAAAAGACTTGATGAATGTTGTAATATGATGAAAGGAAATTTTGGGGTAAGGCCAATTTCCCCTTTCTTTATAAAATTTGATCCTGAGGCCTGTGGGTGATGGCCCACAAACCTATTGGAAGCATTTAAATAGCACTTTGGCCTTAAAACCAGGACCATGCAATTATTCAGATTTTTCTTTAAAAATCGGGACCACAACACTTTAACGCAATATAAAGGAAAACATGGGAAAAACCTGACCGAACACATAAGCCAGACTTCAAATATTATACATCTACAACTATAATTATCAGCGGGTCCACTCATCACCCCTTCGCATTATTGCATGTCGCTTCACTTTCTCCGATCTCCGATCTTTGTCCTTCATTACTTCTCATATCTAAGGGTTAGCGCTAAATCGACCATTGAGGTATCGTTGTTTCATAGTGCTTAACCTCCCCGACATTCGATCAATGATCAAATCTTGACCATCGATCTGTTTCCCGATCTGATGGTAATTATCTTTCCCAATCACCAAAGCTATTTGATGGTCCTCTGCCATTGATGTACACTTAGTGGATCCAACGGTTGTTAGTGATTTTGGGTGTACAAATAGCACGGAGAATACTCGCCGTATAAGGTGGTTTTCTCTCTCCACCCAAGTGCTATGTGTTGCTTGATTAGTGGAATCACGTGCTCACCCAAATTACGACTTACCATTTCTACCTCGCCTAAAATACCACTCCTGCATATAAATTCGCCAATGCGATATCAATTCCTCTGTCTCTGCAATATGATCCTGTCCATTGATCATATCGATCTAATGACTCCTGTGCATTCTCGCCGCTTCCTTCTTAACTTAATCTCACTCGCCTTTAATGGATTTTTGCGTTAAAACACAGTTCTACCACATTTTTTCAAAGCACGCATAACTTTTCATTTAGTATCTTTGGATCACCATCAATCCTTTCAGTGATTGATGGTCGATCAAACCTACAACATTTGAACACATAGACTATCTATGAACACACACATGTGCACAATTCAACATTGAAACAAATACTTTCCTATTATATACAGAACAATTACAAGCTAAGGCATTTCAGCCTTAGGACGAGTTTTCCTCTCGACTACATTGTATCTATCTCTGTTACACCAATCCTATTATTCGCTCTCTATCCTCTCTGTCTCTATCGAACACACACGTTCATCATATATATATATATATATATATATATATATATATATATATATATATATATATATATATATATATATATATATATAAGGAAACATTGGATCGGATCACTGTGAAGGATCCGATCATATCCTTTCCTCAAATCTCCCAACTAATCGCATACATGGTAGATTACATTTAATTATGTCTTCTAGAGACTTATCGCTTCCATCAAACTAGCTCTATTTTAACAGAAATGTCCCCTGTTTTGCTTGGATGGTCCATGTCTCCTCCTTTCTCCACTTTGGATTCCTCGTTTGATTAAGAGTGTCGAATGCTCCTGCATCATAATATGACATAAGTATTAAGGAAAATAACAATTTCATATAATTTAACGAAGATGAATGTTGTGATGCACCATTACCATCTAAGAATATTACATTAAGACCCAACCTAAAGGAATATTTCAATGTGACATAACCTTATTGAATGTAAAAATGTGATGTAACCATTGATGAATGAAGCAATTCAACATAACACAATGAAGATGAAAATCTCAATGTGACATTATCATTGCAGATAACTAGAAGCTTATATAACCCTTAAGGAATGTCGTAGTGTGACATAACCTTTAATTGATGTCACATTTTGATAAATCATTGAAGAACATACAAATTCAACACAAGTATATGATAATGAGTGTCGAAACCTGATATTCCCATAAGAGACCACGGTTAAACATAATCAACATGATCAACCATAGTCAAACATGTTATCCATGTCCAACATGGTCATCCCAGGTGAATTATACTCAAGATAAGTCAACCATGTTAAACCATAGTCTAACATATTCAACTGATATTAACCATAATAAATGCAATTCATAGTACTCGGACCCTACACTAAAAATTCCACTTGATGTACTCTTTCGGTCTTATGGACTTCATGCCCAATCTACATCTGTGAAGACACATAACTTCACTCTCTCTTCTCGTCTGTACCATAGGGAAAACTAGGTAGTGCCTGTGGGGTACCGTAAAACATGATTAGTTTCCTTCCAAAATAGTTTGGTTGATCTAACCATAGTTTGGATTAGCTAGTTGGCCGCACAACACATATTTGATCATGTGTTCACAGCATACATAAGTAGAGCCACTAGTTGCCGATAAATGGTAGCATCCACCTCACCTGAAGTGGCATCTTCCTACCTCTAGTTGTTCATTAGAGGTGTTTCCATGGGTTTACAAATCTCCATGTAGAATCTTTGCAGTATACAATTTTCATACTTTCCTTGAGAGACAAGAAATTCCCCATCACCTTGTCATACTTCCAACCCGAGAAAGTAGTGCGTGAGACCCATTTCCTTCATTTCAAATTCCCTTGCAAGGTCCTCCTTGTAAGATATGATCAACGACTCATCACTAGTTAAAATAAAATTATCAACATATAAGACAATAATAAGAATTTTACCTTCTATCTAGATGCGATGAGGTTTACATACACTTCACCAATGGTGAAGCCGAAAGTGGTGAGATAAATATTGATCTTGGCGTACCAAGCATGAGGCGCTTGTTTGAGATCATACAACACTCACTTGAGTCTCAACACATGAGAATCTTGATCAAATGTCTCAAAACCTTTTTTTTACTCTATGTACAAATCCTCCTTAATAACCCCATTCAGAAATGTTGTTTTTACACCCGTTTGTGGATATTCCACCCCATCTACGTAGATAGAACAAGAATTGATCTAATGGATGAGTACCTTGCTACAAGAGAAAAGGTCTCCTCATAATCAATTCCCTCAACTTGAGAGTACCCCTTGGCCACAAATTTGGCCTTATACTTCCCGATGCTTTCTTTTGTTGCCTGCTTCACCTTGAAGATCCATCTCGAACCCACTATTGACTTATATGTTGGTCTTGGTACCTTTTCCCAAACACAGTTCTTTGCAGTGGATTCATATTCCTCCACCATTACATCAACCCATATAGGTTGCTCTATTTATTCCTCAAAATAGGATGGCTCAATCTCTATAAGCTCAGTCATAAGAGCCATGTAGCCAGTGTACCTGTCAGGTGACCTCCTTTGCTTACGAAAATTTTAAGGATATCCCACATTCTCCCTCGCATCGTGCACAAGTCTCTTAATTCCTTAGTTCTTTTTCTTCCTTATCAGGAGGTTTTTCTTTAATGAATGTCTCCACTCTCTGCTCCACAGTTTGTGGTTTCTTTACAACTTTCTGAGGTTCCTCTTTTGGAGCTAAAATCTCATCTTTTGGTGGGATCTAAAGCTCCCTCCCAAGAGATCACCACATAAATTTCTCCTCATAAAAATTTACATCCCTTCACTCAACTATCATTATGGGTGATGGAAAGTACACATGTTAGTTGTGGGGAGTTTCTGTGTAACCCACAAATACCCCCAATTTTGTTGTTGACTAAAGCTTATTCCTTGATTCTTTGGAGAAATTGCAGTAAATAGAGGCTCCAAAAATCTTCAATTGCGACACATCCAACTTTCTTCCTGAGAAAGCCTCCTCTAGTGTAATCATGCCAAGAATCCGATGAGGACTTCAGTTCTGCAAACATACTATTGTATTGCATGCCTCAACCCACAAATGCACAAGTAGGCCTTGGTCATGCAACATCACCCTCGTTTCTCCCAAAATGCTATGGATATTTATCTCAACCACTCCATTCTGATGTGGGTTGCAGGTTATTGTCAACTCTCATCGAATTCCTTCTTTCGCACATAAATTTTTAAATTCATTCAACACATACTCACCTTCATTATTACTCCTGAGAGCCTTCACCTTCTTGCTGGTTTCTTTCTCAACCAATGCCTTGAATTCTACAAACTTGGAGAATGTCTCATATTTCTTCTACATGAAGAGATCCAACACTTATGTGAGAAGTCATCAATAAAAAGGAGAAAATATTTGTGTTTGGAAGTTGAGGCTATCAAGAAAGGTCCATAGACATCAGAGTGGATCCTTTCTTGGATTGCATGCGCTTTGTTGTCTTGATCGTGGAATGTGGATTTTATGTACTTCCCCAAGGTACATCCTTTGCATACATCTTGCTGCTCAAGTGCTCCCTTAGGGAGGCTAGTGGCTATTTGTTGTATAATATTCGAGGTGCCATGATGCAAATGGCCAAGTCTTATGTGCTAAAGTTCACCTACATCATGCCCCTACACTTTCTCTTGCTTAGTTCTTAATTTAACATAATCTTCCACATCTAACTTATATAGATTCTTCACACAAACCTTGATCTTCTTCATCTGTCTCATGGCTATGTGTCTCAGGAACATTTTTCCTTTGTTGAATATTAGGTCATAACCACAGTATTCCAAAACTGCAACAAAGATGAGATTTTTCTTTAGGCCTAGAACAAACATGAAATCCTTGAACCTGAGAGGGGAGCCTGACTCCCTCTGAAAGATGATTGTATCAATATTGGTCATGTTGTACCTGTTGTCATCTCCTATCTTGGTGTGAATCTAGAGATCTTTCTCCTCCAAGTCACTGAAAAAATCTCTACACCCTGTCATGTGGAACAATGCAACTGAATCCAAGTACCACACGCTCCCCATCACTATGTTGGGCATGCATGCGATAAGGGTAAAGTTGTTAGGCCCTTATACTACTAGTCTAACCCCTTATTGTTATTAGTACAACCCCCTTATTATATTGTTGTACCCATGTAGTCCCCATATTGTTACTATTTTGTCCCATAGAAGCCCACTATTGTTATTATTTTGCCCTTACATTATTAATGTTGTGTCGGCTCTGATTATATTATGACCCCTTAGACTCCTATATATAGAAAGGAGGTCTTTTCATTTGTATCATCCAAGAATTGTTCATTTGTGTAATTTAAAGGAGGTTGCCCCCTTGAAGAGGCTGAATTCTGAGGCATTGATCTACCTTTTCTATCTTTTTGTGATATAGTTTCATAACAAAAGTCTAGGTGGAACTGTGAAGCCAAGGCTTCACCCGCTGCTCCTCCTAAGGTCTTCTTGCTTGCCTTTTTCTGTGGGCACTTCATGGCATAGTGCCTATATACATGACAATGGAAGCATTTAATTTTTAACAAATATTTCTTCTTTCTCCCTTTGTTGGATTCTGGTTTGGTTTGAGATTTCTTCCCTTTTCCCTTCTTTCCCTTTCCAACCAATGCAAATTTTGCTTCATCCTTTCCCTTGGATGTCGTCCCATCTCTAGTATTCTACCTTATTTCCTCTTGTTCCAAATCGTACCATAAGTGTTCCAAATTCAATAGTTTCTCCCTCCTGTTCACTTAATCTTGATTGCTACAACAACTGTTTGGAAGTGCCAGAAGGGATATTCTTACCAGGTCATCCTTTGAAATAGCAACACTGACTCCTTCAAGCTCATCACGAACTTGTGTGAACCTCCTCAAATATTGCAAGATAAATTCATTCTTCTACATCGTGATATTTCAAAGTTTATCCTTGAGAACCAACTTTTTGTAGTCACTACTATTCTAGAACATATTTTTCAGTGCCTACAACATTGAATAAGGATTTTCTTTCCCACGGATGTTGCTGACAATGTGGTCCCGTGCTCCCTCCAATATTATTATCCACACCTTTGCTACAACTTTCTTCCACTGAGAAAGGTTTTAGGCATCAGATTATGCTAGTTTGTAACATCTCTCTTGATGTATTCTAGCAATCCATTGTCATCGAATACCTCCTCCATGCGATCCTTCCAGTCAATGAAATTAGAGTTGCCTTCCAAGGCATACTCTAGCCGCAACCTGTTGAAGGTCATATCTTTAGTTTTTAAGAGATCTTTCTACACTAAATTGTAAATTTGAACCTCCTTAGAAACAAATTCGAAATTCCTTCTCTAATGTGAATCCTTCTATGATACGATGTAGAAATTATGGTGTATATTTGCAACTTCTCATGAATTTTTTTCAAAATCATAAGACACAAACCTACTCTATTTCTCTACGGAAGTTAATTCACAATTAAGAACAAAAAATTCAGACATGCAATAAGAAATAAAGCACATGCACGTAATATTTCTCCTGGGGAAGGCAATCTTCTAATAACTCCAATGCCTTATTGCATCCACCGTATAAATATAGATGTATTGCAATTGCTTTACTCAATTGTGAACAACCTATAAGTGAATAACCTATCTCTCTGCTCACTAAGAATCTCAAACCCAAACTTCGTTAATTTCTGCCTCTACTTGAGCCCCTATTTCCTTCTACAAATCCTTGAGAAATTAGGCCCCTATTATTTAGGTTTTTTTCCAAAATGGATTGCGCAATTCCTAAGGTTGATCATGTGACTGCATGCAACACTTGTACACTCAAGACTATTCTACAACTAATGTTACACTACCTTGGAATCTCCATCATTGATGGGGAACATGAATTCATTGCATTCACTAGCTATTTTGGGCTACTTGATCAATTAACTAGATCATCACTGCATTTGACTGAAGCCCCATTGCACAACTAGCCTTCCACTAGTTCCTCCAACACTTAGAAGTAGTTTAACTGAAAACAACTTGAGATAATTGACTTTGATTGCTACAAATTAGTAATCACACAAGCTTAACTAAACCCTAACTCCTCCAACTCGAATTCATTGAGTAAAATGGGTGAGACAAACCATGTCATAGAAGCTAATTGCATTCATGTTGTATATTGATGTGGAAATTCAAATTGTCTCAATCTAACTAGGGCATGTAATCAAATTAAGAATTTCTTGTTGCATTTTTCAACAATCCTTCAGGTGAATCTAATCCATGTTGCCAATCTAGCAAAACAATGTGCTAATAACAACAACCAACGGATATAAGTAGTGTTCAAAATAAATAAAACATCAAAAAACATATATTAAAACACAATCTATGGAGAACCCAAGAAGTACTCCAACTACGTTACCACCTATTAATGTTCATCGAAAGTGCCTCCATCGCTCCTCTCACAACGCACACCTCTATTTTTGACCTCCATTGCTCTAGTTCCTGAAGAACCCATCAATAGCATAAAGATGAACCCCTAATCATTTACATTTTTTACTAGCGCATCACATTGAAAATTTTAAGAAAAAGTATTTATATTGTCTTAAAAAATTGTCTTAAAACTGCCCTCTATGTAGTAGTGTCGAATGAAATGACATACAAGTTGTCTCTAATCGTATCAACAAAGATCAATGGGACAAAAGAGTAATTAATGTTTGGGAAATCTTGCTAGGGAAAGTTTTCACGCTCTTCAGAGTCCGCTACCCCCACAAAACGAAGAGTCGAACAAGTCGTTGTCATTTTATAAGATAACATGTATGGAAATTGAAATAGCAGCATTGGTATAAGCACGACACAGTAGTAGCCCGCAAGCTGGTGGACTTAGGGTGCAATGTCAAAGTCAATTTTGTAGTTGTTAGATAATACTTTCTTAAATTGATATGTTTTTGTCTTAATTGTTAATTGCCTTAAATGGGTTTCGTCTTAAGTGGCCATTGTCTTAAATATAAAGTTGTCCTAAAATATTTTTGTCTCAATCTATTTTTGTCTTAAATATAAATTTTTGTCTTAAACTATTTTTGTCTTAAAATAAAGTTTTGTCTTAAAATATTTTTGTCTCAAACTATTTTTGTCTCAAACTATTTTTGTCTCAAACTATTTTTGTCTTAAACTGTGTTTGTCTTAAATATAAAGTTTTGTCTTAAAATATTTTTGTCTTGAACTGTTTTTATCTTAAATTTAAAATTTTATCTTAAAATATATTTGCCTTAAGTTGTTTTTGTCTTAAATATAAAGTTTGGTCTTAAAATATTTTTGTCTCAAACCATTTTTGTCTTAAATTTTATATTTAAGACGATTCAATTGATATTAAATTTTAATGTAAAATAATTAAAATAAAAAGTGACTTTTTAAGACAAAAGATTTCTTTTGTCTTAAAAGTGCTCTTGGTGTAGTAGTGTGTGGAGTTAAGATGGATATAGGTTGGTTTTTATGATAATGAAGATATTAAATAGACTTATGAAATTATATTGTAAAACATCTTAAGGTGAATGGTTAAAGCTACATTCAGTCACTTCACAAAACTTAGTAAAAAAATACCAATATCTCCATTAATATTGGTTTTTCTGATATAACAAAAAAAAATTAAAGCGATGAAACCTTAACAGTCTTTCTGCATCACCCTCACAGAAGATTTCCCACCATTTTTCAAACATTCTCAATATGATATCTTCATGAAAAGGTTTAGGTATTTATGTTGGATTAGTTGTTTGAAAAATAATTTGGTTTGTACAACCTTTCATCTTCTGTGCTATTCTTAGTTTGTCCTAATGATCTATAGGGGTTGGAGGCACTACACCATATTTTCCTAAAAGGTGGAGATTGTTCACCAGAAATGAAATTAATCTACATGTTAAAACGCTATTAAAAAATTTGAGATGTATGAGGGTAGTGAATTATGTTAGTAAGAAATTTAGATTGGGAGAGACGTAATTAAATTTTATTATTTAATTGAAGATTTCCAATTAAAATAATAATAAATCTACATTTATATATTCATATATTGATTGGAAGGATTCTCACAATGGTATCCCCTTCAAGCCTTTGGGATACCTAATACTTTCTTATATAATACAGTTGGGGCTTGCTACTTCTTGGCATGTTGGGGTAGACAAACTTGATGTGTTTTTTCTTATCTCACAGTTGGAGTCTATGGAATAAGAAAGAAATTTGATAACTTGAAAAGAGTGGTAGCTTGACAAAAGTTGTAGAGAAAATATTAATCTCTCCTACCTTGACAGAACTCGTGGTCAATGTCAACACCTACAAGAACTTTGTTGTCGAATATTATCAAAACTAATAGAAGGATATGAAAGAGTGTATTGTAAGAACCTTGACAAACACGACAACTGAAACTTGGAACATTTTTTGTAGGAAGAGAAAATTATGTTTCTTTTTTCCAAACATGTATGCTAGTATATTACAGTTTAATGAATATGTTTTCTTATTATCATATATGGTTTCATACTTTAACAAAACAGTCACCAAGACCTCACAATGTTTATTATTCAGTAAAAGATTTGCTAAGATCTTACAAGATTTTACAATTCAGTGAAAGATTCTCCATCACTATACAAGATAATATAATCTGGTAAGAGATTCGCCAAAAAAATTATATATACATATTATATTATTGATAAAATGGCTTCCCATTTTTCCTATGTATCATGGGGATTAGCCATTTATTATACATATAAATATAGGGCGGTTCTTAAAATTTTCCCCGGATGGATCATGGCGCATGTCTCTGAATTATAGGGAGCTCAACAAGATCACTACTAAAGATAAATTTCTCATTCCTTTCATTGATGAACTATTGGATGAATTGCATGGATGAATTTACTTCACTTAGTTGGATCTTCGTTCAGGATATCATCAAAGCATAATGAAGACTGAAGACATTTTGAAAACAACATTTAGAACTCATGAGGGTCATTATGAATTTTTGGTCATGCCTTTTGGCCTTACCAATGCACCTTCTACATTTCAAGGTTTGATGAATTCCATTTTCAAACCCTTGCTTAGAAAATTTGTGTTAGTATTTTTTGATGATATACTAATCTATAGCGAGACTTGGAAGGATCATGTTCAACATGTTGACAGGATGCTCAAACTATTGGAGGAGAAATTATTATATGCAAAAAGATCCAAATGTTTCTTTGGAGTACAAGAGGTGGAATGTCTAGGTCATATTGTATCTCATTAAGGGTTAAGGTAGACCCTAGCAAAATTAAAGCCATTAAGGAATGGAAAATTCCCACATCCATAAAGCATCTATGAGGATTTCTTAGGTTGACTAGGTATTATTGCAAGTTTGTTAAGAATTATGGGAGATTAGTACCACCTCTAACAACATTATAGAATAAATATGCATTTTTATGGACTCCAGAAGCAACGAAGGCCTTTGAACATCTTAAAGAGGCAATGTGCAAAGCACTGGTCTTAGCTATGTCGAACTCCACAAAAACCTTTATTGTGGAATGTGATACCTCAGGAAATGGAATTGGTGTTGTTTTAATGCAATAAGAAAGACCCATTTCTTTTGAAAGTCATCCAATCAAAGGAAAGTATTTACAGAAAGCTATTTATTGGAAGGAAATGTTGGTAATACTGCATGCACTTAAGAAATGGCGACCCTACCTAATGGGAAGACACTTCAAGGTAAAAATGGACCATGATAGTCTTAAATACTTTTTAGAACAAAGATTATATTTAGAGGAGCAGCAAAGATGGGTCGCAAAGATGTTGGGTTATGACTTCAAAACCATATACAAAAAAGGGAAGAAAAATGTTGTGGCAGATGCACTCTCAAGAAAGGATGACGATGTGGATGCATTGCTTTATGCCATTTCTATTATCCAACCAGACTGGATAAACGAAGCAAGGGACGAATGGAAGAATGACGAAGAAGTGTGGGTACTCATTCAAAAGTTACAACAAGATCCCAGTGAATCTAATACATTTAGCTAGAAAAATGATTTGTTATGGTACAAAGATCGCTTATACCTATGTCATAATTCCCAACTCAAACAAAATATTCTTATGGAATTGCACGCCTCCCTCTTAGGAGGGCACTCAAGATTTTTAAAAACTTACCATAGCGTTAAGAAGGAATATTTTTGGGATGGCCTAAAATATGGTATTCAGAAGTTTGTGGCGTGATGTTTGGTTTGCCAACAAAATAAAGTTGAAACAACTAAGACCGCGAGTCTATTACAACCTTTATCTATTCAAAGTCAATTTCTCCTACCTTTATCACCTCTAGAAGTTCCAGCATGAGATTTTTTATCCTTTTGTACAAGGCAAAAAGTTTCTACATTAGAGTTAGGTGGAGCCTCTTTCTTCCCAAAAGCACGTTCTCTCTCAGCTCTTTTTTTTACTTGTTCGTCAAATGTAATGTCTTTTAATGACCCACTAGCTTGGAGAGATTCCAAATAGTGCGAAGAGATAAGACAAAGGACTTTTAGAAATGTTCTAAGTTGTAAATCTACTTCAATTCTAGTGGATTTTATATCATAAAAAATGGTTTTTATTTCAAAACCACTCTTCAATGGATCATTATCTTTCATCTCCAAATAGAACAACTTCAATAACAACTGAATAATTTCAAGTTCTGAATGTGAATCATACAGTTCTTTCAAATTCTTTAATGCTTCGAATGCAGTATCACAAGAAACAACATATTGTCTTACCTCTTTTGTCACTGATGTAGTTATTAATGTATATGCCTTGTTGTATTTTATCTCCCAAATTGGACACTGCTTCTAGTTATCAACCGGCTTCGGTGCACTTTCTTTTTCATGATTATCCTTCTTGCCTTGAAAAACTTCCCACAAATCATTAAAAACAAGGGCACTTTTAAGCTTTATAAACCACTCTTGATCATTTTCCTTTCCATTAAGAACAACTCCAACTATGGATACTATTGAAGTCATAATTGTTTTTGAAGCCAAGCAAATTCTTCAAATCCTTTTCAAGTTTTCAAATATGTGCAATACCATTAAATCCCTTTATCATTTTATTTAAATAAGTATTCGTTGTGGTGTGATGGTAGGCTTCAAAAGTAAGTTAGAAAAGAACTAGGTTCAATTTTTTTTTTGCTAAGGAAAGAGCGTATCCTTCTATTCATTTAAAAAGGGAGAAATAGTGTACAAATTGCGACCTCGGCTGTGAGGCCCACCCATATCTAGGAATGTGAGCCCACCATATCAAACAAGCAGTCCAAAACTGACCATTGGATCTTAAGCTAAAGATCCAGCACATGAAAAACATAGCGGTTGGCCAACAAGCTCACCTTTTAACAAACACATCGGACCTGATGAATCTTGTAGACCATAATTTATAATCATATCAAGTCCATTTTTTACATAACCTGCGATCACTTTTACCACCCAAAATCCACCATTTGCGCGTGATTCTCGTGAGGTCGTGAAAATAGCTCGAAACATAATCATTGTTCCAGACCCACCAACATGCTCGTTCATTCCTAGCTGTGGATTATCCTCACTTGATCCGACAGTTAGGGAGCATATCACTCAGACTGAAAGCACTAATAGTTACCGCATGATGAGGGCGGTAATTCCTCCCCACCCTAATCCATGTGTCGCATGGTGAGTGGAATCGCTCCCGATTGTGAAAAACCGCTTTCAACCTAATGAGCGTGCGATATATCAGAAACCACCCGAGGGCAGTAAAGCTATCACAGGAATACAAGCGGGGGTTTTACGCCTGCCGAGAAAGTCTAGATTCTGGCGCATGGGCCAAAGCAAGATCAATATCTTGCCTTTCGATCATCCCTCTAAGACTGTTAGTTTGCAATTACCTCGGTTAAGGAGGCCAACATAGACTTGCATCCTAAAAAGGATCTCACATATGTCATAACATTTCATAATGAATCGAGTTCAACGAGACCCCGTCTCTGTGGCTCTGTTTCAAAAAAATTTGTCTCTTGATTTTTCCTGATTTTGTTGTCGATCGCTGATGGCTCTGGATGAGCATCCCTCCTTCAACCTGTCATCCATTATCTCCTCCCACTAGCTGAACAAGTCGATATTCTTGTTTTGTACCCCCTCATTTGCAAGCCAGTCCACAACTTTGTTGGCTTCCCTGTGAATATGCACCAACCTGAGAGTTCTCATCCTTCTTAGGTGCACTTGGATTCTTTGGTAGACTTGCAGAAGCACCAATGTTGTGAAATTTTCTCAGGAGTAGCACCAACACTTACCCTCTTCACTGAGTTAATGACTAATTTCGAGTCAGCCTCAATGATGACATTGTGAATGTTATACTTGAGCAGTATTTCCAGGCATAATTCCATCGCCATCAGCTCAACCATATTGTTGGCTGTTTTTCCTAAATAACTCTGGAAGATGACTTATATGTTTCCTTCCTCATCCCTCAAGACCCCTCCATAACCAGCTTCTCATGGATTCCCTTTTGAAGCCCCTTCTATGTTAAATTTTAGAAGCCATGGGAAGGGGATTGCAAAGAAGACTTATCTCCTGAGGTATTCCTTCTAATCTGCATAGAACCCTGAGGGGGATGAACCTTGAGCTCTAGCTTCTCCAATATTCTGGCCTCTCTTTGTCCAATGGGTTTGCAAGAAGCTGCACCTCCCAAGATATAAACAATCTCTTTGAGTTGTTTAACGATTAGCTTAAGGATGCTGCTCACTGGACTCGCTTTCTCCTTGAAAATCCTATTGTTGCGCTCCTTCTAGACATTCCAGATTATGAATCCTGCGGTCAGCACCCAGGCAAAGTTAATGATCTCATTATCCGAAAAAAAACTCCGCTAATTGTTCAATGTAGTAGTGATGTCATTAAAATTTCTATCTGTCTGCTCGAATACTTCTCCAACCCAATTCCAAAGAATTGTAGTGAAAGTGCATCTATTCAGTAGATGATTTTTAGTTTCTTCCTATTGTCTACATAAGTGACATCTTGAGGGGCCAACAAAGCCTCTTTTTCTTAGGTTATCCCATGTCAGAATCTTTCCCTGTTGAACCAGCCACTTGAACAACTTGAGTTTCATCCAATGAGGATTTTCCCATATTTCTTTCCACGTCTTATTAGTGTTTGGAAGGTTAAGACTTGCATCTATTTTTTTGGCTTCCTTAAGGTTGAATAGACCTGTCTTGTTCTTTCCCCATCTTAGTTGATTGTTCAAGTTTGAGTTCAAGATTTGTTTCTTGTCTAAAATACCTCGAAGGGCTATAGCTTGAGTATGCAGCATGCCCATTCCACTGTAATCTAGAAGTTTCCATGTTCCCCATTTCCCATTGTTCCTTGATTGGTCCCAATAGTCACTTACCCACCTTAGTCCTTTGTTGATGGTATCTATGTGAATGTCTGCTAATTCTTCACTTTGGAGATTGTCCTCCTGCTGCTGATTATCCTCCCAGAACCAAGCCAGGTTTCCATTTTTGATCTCCCAGAAATTGTGGTCTCGGACTAGGGCCCTGTTCTCCCATGCCCTGTTCCAAATTGCAGAACCTTTTACTTGTCCTGTCATTCTGATTGGATTTTTCTCCTGCCATTCACTACCATATTTGTGCTTCAGAAGTTTTTCCTAGGGAGTTTGTATTTCTTTCAGCCATCTCCACTAGATTTTGGCAACAAGAACTCTATTAAGGATTCCTGGGTCACGAAGACCCAAGCCACCATGGGACTTAGGTTTGCACACTATTTCCCATGCCACAAGGGCTCATTTCTTCTTTTATTCACCTTTCCGCTAGAGAAAGTCTCTCTGAATATTTTTTATATTAGTAATTACACTGGCTGGTATTGGAATGGCAGACAGCATATAAATAGGGATACTTTGGAGAACAACCTTCATGAGAATTAGTCTCCCTGCTAGATTCAATGCTCTATTTGTCCATTTACTGATCTTAGCTTTTAGCTTATTAAGAACAGTCTCCCAGATATCCTTGTGAAGCGGTTTGTCAGTGAGAGGAACTCCCAGGTACTTCACTAGTAGTGACTCCCTTTGAAAGCCCAAAATTCTGGGAAGGTTTCTTTGAATTGAAATATCTATATTGAAAAGGAAAATATTTGATTTAGTGAGACTTACCTCTGTGCCTGCTGCCCTAGCAAACTCACTCAAAATCTATTTGAAAGCTTTGGCTTCCTTGATAGTGGGCATGACTTGAAGCATAGTATCATCCACAAATTGGACATGTGTGACCATGTCCCCACCTTGAGTGAGTCCCAGACCCTGAATTTTCCCTTCCTCCATAGCAGCTCTGATAGCTCTTCCTACCCCTTCCATCATTAGAATGAAAAGGAAAGGAGAAAGAGGATCTCCTTGCCTGAGACCTCTAGAAGGTTTGAAGGTTTCGGAAGGAGAGCCATTGAGAAGAATAGAACAACTAGCTGTGGTAACTAGTGCCATAAACCATTTAATCCAATTGTAATCAAAGCCATAGGCTTTTAATATTGCTCTTATGTATGACCAGCTAAGTTTTTCATAGGACTTTTCTATGTCCAGCTGCATTATCATTCTTGCCTGTTTGTTGGTAATGAGTGAATGAACCATTTCATGTGCTTGAATTATATTATCTAGAATTTGTCTTCCTTCCACATAGTCTGTTTGCTCCTCTAACACTATTGTTGGGAGGAGAGGTTTGAGACAGTTGGCAATGACTTTGGATATAATTTTGTATATCACATTGCATAATGCTATAGGTCAAAATTTGTCTGGAGAGGTGGCCTTATCCTGTTTGGGGATTAAGGCTATGAAAGATTCATTAAGTGCCTTTAAGACTTTCTTAAATCTTTGAGAGTCTTCTACTACCTCCAGGATATCCTGTTTCACTATCCTCCAACAAGCTTTGAAAAAGTCCACATTAAAGCCATCGAGGCCTGGTGCTTTCCCATTTTGCATCTCTTTCACAACTTTCTCAATTTCTTCCTTTGTTACTAGTCTATTGACATTGAAATTATCTTCTCCGGTGACCAATTTAGGGATGTGTTGAGTAAATTTTTTTGTAAACTAGTATCTGTCTTCCGAGGTTTCCTTAGCAATTTTTTGAAAATGCTGGAGTAGAAAATTCTCCATCTCTTCATGACTGTTTCTCTCTATTCCATGCTAATCTGTAAGTTTCACAATTCTATTGTTGTTTCTGTGGGCTATGGTGTATCTGTGAAAGAATTTGGTGTTTCTCTCCCCTTCTGTAATCCATTGTACTCTGGATTTCTATCTCCATAATATTTCCTCTTGAAGACATCTATTGTCCCACTCCTACTAGAGTGACTCTATCATCTCTTTCCTTTCATTTGTATAGCCTTATGTGATAAGAATCTGGTTTATTTCTTTTCATTTCTTTTCCACCTCTCCTTTAGCTTTGAAGATGTTACCAAATTCCTCTTTATTCCACTCTTTGAGTCTGCCTTTAATGTGTTTGAGCCTACAATGAAGAAGTAACATCTTTGTACCTTGAAGGTGAAGCTCTTCCTTCCGCCATTTTTCATTGTTTGTGAGGAAATCTAAATGTGTGAGTCAAGACTTCTCAAACTTGAAGGGGGTGTTCCTTGGTTTGCCAAAAAGGGAAGCTTCCAATTGGATAGGCCAATGATCTGAACCCCCAAAAGGTAGTATGAGTGTAGTAATGTTGCTTCCCCTGAGAAGAAGTTCCTCTGAAACCATAAATCTATCCAATTTTGAGGCCACTTGGGTAGGGCCCCCTCTTCTGTTATTCCAAGTGAAGATTCCATTGCTTGTTTCCATATCCACCAATTTCATATTGGTGATGAAGTTTTGGAAGGCAAGTGAGTCTCTACCAAGTATTCTAGTTCCTCCTTTATTCTCCATGAGTGATTTTGTTATGTTAAAATCACCTCCAAGAATCCATTGTAGAGCTGGGTATCTCTTCTTCATATCCTCCAGTGTTATGAGGAGTTGAATTTTGTCCTCCATTGGTTGTGGACCATAAACATTGGTGATCATATAAGATTGTCTATCACCCACCGGTTGGAAAATCAGAGAAAGGTGATGTCTGGATGACTCCGCATCAACCACACCAAATTTATGTGGATCCCATAGAGTGAAAATGCAACCAACATATTTATTTTCCTTAAATTCAAGGTATTCATATCTATCTAACCATTTGTTATGTTTTTCAGGGATCCTCTCCACAGAGCATTTTTTTCCTGTATGAATACTATGTCAGGTTTTTCCTCTCTAATCCTTTTACCTAGATTCCTCTGTTTTCTTCTGCTCCCTAGTCCTCTAATGTTCCAGGTTGTGATTTTCATTGAGGTGGGGTTTTAAAGGAGTAACTAGAAAGGTATTTCATCCTTCCTGAATCAATCCTAAGTTTGCCACACTCCAGTAGTAGTTCTTTCTATCTTTTTCTACCCTTCCTTTTGCTTGGATTCTTTGTTAGTTTTCCTGTTATTAATCCTATTGAGAAAGTCCCTTTGTTTTCCTGGTTTTCATGTCCTCTTTTGACTCCTGTAGCTGTTTGCTATGACTTGTTAAGGAATATATGTTGGACCTTGTTCACATCCTCCTAAGGGATGGAGTTTATTCCCAGGTTGCCTCCCTATTATAGAAACTTTTCCAGCTCTAGGTTCTGCCTTTCCAGGATCTCCTGTAAATCTTGATCCTCTGTACCACTTTCACTTTGAGTCATTTCCTAGTCTTTTTCTATTTCCATGGTACTCAACGGGTCCGTTGTGTGCTCATTCAATTCCTGAGTGAACTCCATGCTGGTCTCTTCTTCTTTCCCCCTTGATATCTAATTCTCTATACTCTCTTTCTCCCTTCTATCAGCTTCTTTTTCTCCTAAGATCTCAAAACTGTTGTAACGTTTCATTTTATCATTCCCAAAAGGGTTCTTTTGTGTCTTCCTTCCTCCTCCTTTTCCTTTTCCTTTCCTCCTACTTTGGTGAAACCTGTCTGGTCTTTTCCTTTGTTTGTATTTAGGTTTTCCTCCCTTCTATTAAGAGGACAGTCTCTGGATAGATGTCCATGCTCATGACATTTGTGACATTTGAACGTGATATGTTCGTAGTCAACTATTTTAATCCATTCCTCATCATATACTTCTATAATGACCTCATCTAGAAGGGCTCCCGATAGGTCCATCTCCACACATATACGAGCATAGGATGTATATTTTCCCCTTAGAGTTGCCTCTGAAATTTTTAAGAAATGACCTAATTTATTGCCTATAGCTTTTAAAGACTCTGACATCCAGTAATATAAAGGTAAGGAGTATAGGTGAATCCATACCGGTACCGAAGTGAAGGTTTCTCATTCTGGCACAAATTTCATCGTCCATGGCTGCATATAGAGACCATCAGCTGCAAATAAGTATGGCCCTCCTTCAAAAATTTTGTCTCTGTCTTCCATGTTTGTAAACACCACAGTGAAAAAACCTTTGAATCCAAGATGTATATTTAACTCCCCCTTTGGTTTCCAGTTGTAGTTTATCAAGGTGTACAATGCTTTTTCTGATGGCCAAATTCCCATAAATTTGCATATGATGGCATAGTTAGCCATGTGATCCCTGTGCTCTTACAGAGTTGGATGATTCAGAATAACCCGAGGTTTAGTTATGGTCTTGGGTTTATAGGGCCCCATCTTAGTTTTGTTCTCTGATCCCTGACCTTTGTCTTCCTCTTTCTCCTCCTGACAGTCTTCTTCGTGGGCCCCTTGATCTACATGGGTTTTGTTGCCTTCCGCCTTCTGAGTTTCGGTGTTTTTTGCCTTGACCTCCAAGGGCTGTGGAGGTTTGTTCTTTTTCCCTCCTCTTCCTCTATTTGCTACCATATTACTGTAGGAGGGAGTGGAGCTCCCTCCTCCCTATCTCCATGGGAGCTTGTTGCCCTCTGTCACTTCCTTAGTTAAACCCTAGAACCAGAGCCACTGTCGCCGCCTAGTAACAACCAATATCTCTCCAATTGTTTATTTTCATTCTTAATTGTATTCAAAAAATGTTTATGGCAACTCAAACTAGGTTCAAATGTTAGAACTGCTTCCTTTTAAAAAAAAAAAAAAACTTCTCTTAAAAAGATTCTTGCAAAAAAATTATTATGCCTTATTAAAACTCACTATAAATATGATAAAAAAAATTTCCAAAAAATGATCACACCTTATTAAAAACCACTGCTGTTAATAAAATGTTTCTTCCAAAATAAATATTTTACCTTACCTTACCAAAGCTCCCTATAAATAAAGATTCACTAAATATGGCGTCCAAAAATTAATTATGTCGATAGAAATAAAGATTCACCAAGTGTAATAAATCATTGTATTTTTTACCATGCCTTATTAAAATTGGCTATAAATAAAGATTCACCAAATATGGCATCCACAAAATTAATTATATCAATAGAAATAAAGATTCACAAGTGTAGGCCAACCTGATGAAAATAATAGAAACCAATTGATAGAAAAAAATTTGGCGGTTTGCAGGTAGGGGTGACCAACCAGAGATCGCGTTTGGAGATCATAATCTAATCACAGGTGAGTAGTTTTTGCTGCCTGATGGACACGTTTCTGGTCATACATGCTTGTCTCAGAAGCCATCCGGTCATTTTTTTCCTGAAGATGTCGTCTCCATGAGTCCCTGCCACGTCTCTTCACTACTCCCTCAAAACCTTCAGCTCGTCCATGACACTTATTGGCGCCTAGCCTTACATGTTTTTAGCTAAATTCGCTCGATATCTCTCACAATAGCTCTTTAGCTAGCTTTCTTTCCACGATATCTTCTTCCTGTTACAAAATTGTCTTTTGTATTACTGCTCCTCGGATGTTTTTGTTGTTCTGATGGTTTTTTGAAGAGGAACCATCCTAGTCCTTCAATTTCATGTGCTGGATGTTGGTTTTCTCTGGTTGTTTCTTCTTCCTCCACTTGAATCGTACACACAGCTCGCCTGCGACTCCAGGTCAGTAGCTATATGGACCAAAACTTCAGGCCGTAATTTTCGTTTTCTACTATTAAAAATATGGTTCATCAAATGGAATGATAACAGTTAGTTTTGAAGTGGTTATTCTCAGTTTGAATATTGCAATATCCAGAGTGGAATGAATTATGTATTTTTTATAGAACAAAGTGTATGGATAGCATGATTTTGAAGTTAGTTCGATTTAGCATGGAAGAGACACTAACCTACATAGCACCTTTTTTGAATTCTGAGGATTACTCATGCCTGCGAAACTTTTAAGTGGGTCCTAGAGATCGATGCTTAAGGTTCAAAACTATTTTGTTATTACCAAGCCCTGTACAGACTTCCGGTTTAAGTTACGTCCTTGGTGGTGTGTCTATTAACTTTTTTGTTGTTCTATAGTTTGTCCAGAAGAATCTTCATGAACTTTTGATAAGGATAAGCATCAGGATCGGGACGAAGCTCATAGCTCTTTGTATATCTCCCTCTGAATCCTTCTGATTCTTCCGGGCTGGATTTTTTTGCCCGAGGGCCGGATTCTAACCAAAGTACAAGCCTTAATATCATCCACCTATCCAGAACATTCCCGGGCAGAGTCAAGTGATGTGAGCTGTGGATTTTTTTCGTTGGCGTTGGGGTTTAAGCTTCCGAATTAAGTAAAGCCGTCATCTTTCAAATTCTCTGTTGCCCATTAGATCCCTATTCTCGTCATATCTATCCTTTCCAAATCTTAGGGACAGGTGGCAGCATCTTAAGCTCCCTAGCTCCTGGGTACAAGACTTTTTTTTGTTCCAAGGCTTCATTTGTCAACACTACTGTCAGTCCTTAGAATTCAAACTCCTTCTTCTCTAGCCATCTTATTCGAAAATCTGCAGCTTTCATTGAATGTTGTGTCCGCCATTGATCTTCATGTGGATTGTATGGTACTTGGAAGAAAAAAGTTAGGTGGCTTCTTAATGCATCGACCTACATTCTGACTCATCTCCCATTGAGGCTATGATTCAAGTGACCATCCAGGCAGAATCGATCCACGGAAGCGCCAAACTATTAGGTGAATGGTAGTCCACCTTGGAGGAAATGTTGACTCATCCCGTGGCCGCACAAGAAGTCTCCGACGGTTTTGTCCTATCAAAGGGAAATCCTTTTCACCCTTCCGACCATAAAGAAAATGTTCTCATAGAAAAAGCCAGGGAGGAAGGATACCATCCGCAGTCTCAAAAGCCTGTAAAAATTGCCCCCCCTCCTGTTGCCATTAACATCAACAATTCCCATCTGGCTGAGTGCATTGTAAGTCTCCAGGGTAACACCTTGATTGGTCGGTGGCACTTTCCAGTACTGGATGACTCGAAGATGCGGACCTGGCTTCAACAATAGTGGAAACCTTTAATAGGATATGTCCTTATCATTGCTAGACTACTAAAAGAATGGTATTGTTTTCATTTCCTAAACTCCAGTGACCTGGAAATCATTCTAAAGCAACAATGGGTGTTCAGAAGAAGTTTTCTAGCTCTGCACAGGCGGTACTTAGGCCATAACCCTTTAAAAAACACCCCATCTAACACCTTGATATGGGTTAAGCTTCCCAGCTTGCCTTTAGAATTATGGTCAATGGAAACTCTATAGGATATTGGCAATACCATTGGTAGATGTGTCTATGTTGATCCTTGGTGTCTATGAGAGAAAGATAAAAAATTTGCGTGGATTTTGATAGAAAAAGCCTACAGAGGAGGATTCCCGGAACATATTGACATCTTCTGGAGGTATCTAAAAATTAGGCAAAGGTTGGATTTCTTGGGGGTACCCTTTAGGTGCTCAGCCTGCCATCGTACTGGGCATCTAATAAAACATTGTTCTCGGCCACTTAATTTCCGAAAGATTCATGCTCCCCATCAGTCAACTGGAAAGTATTTCAAAATTAAGTCGTTATCCCCGGATCATGCGAAGTCTCTGCTCTCAGAGAGCCAGTCTCCTCCAGGGTCGAGGGACACAGAAAATTTTTTCTCTAATAACCATCAGCAACCCTCTATGCAATGTATATCCTCAACCCCCATGGATCCTATATCTCCTTCCATGCCTCCCTTGGAGCCGGATTCTAACTGCGAAGCTCCTATTCCTGCTATTTCCCTTGCTATGCCTCTATTAGAGCCTGCCTCTGATCAAGAGGTTCCAAACCCTCCGCTGATCCCGCATCCCTACAAAAATTCCAATAAGGAAGTCCTCATCATTCCCTCCACCTCTCCTTCCCCAAAAAAAATCAGTTATCCCCTCAGTAAAGAAAAATAGATAATGATATCAACCACCCCTGCAAAATCTCTGGTCTTTTACCTCTAACTTTATAGGCAGTGATTTAGATTATTTACTGAGCAAGAAATCTGTGGAGCTCAGGGCTCTCTCTATTCATAAACCTGGAACACAAAAATCCCTGCAAATTAGAAAGTAATATTACGATAAGGAGGAAGAACAATAGGGGAAGCAGGCATTTTAGAGGAAGAGGTGAAGGTGTAGGCAGAGGTGTCCGTAATTTGTCCCTTGTAGATGTTCCCATCACAGACATGACTGAAGAACGACCTCTTAGAGAAAATGTGGCTGACAAGATTCCAAAATGAACTTCATCATCTCCATGAACATAAGGGGGTTGGGGGCAAACCTTAAACTTTTGGCATTAAAGGACATTTTCCGCTCTGCCTGCCCCAAAATTATTCTTATCTAGGAAACCATGCATGCCTCTTCCGTATCAATCTCTTACTTCAGGAAGATGTTTCCTTCCTGGTATATATCTGTTGTGGAAGCCAATGGTCTCCCGGGAGGTTTAGCTGTTTTGTGGGATTCGTACTGGATCAACGCAAAAACTTATAGTTGTTTAACAGGAATTCTAATTTCAGCTCATATGAGGGGGCACAAATTCCCAATAAACATCTTGAATGTATGTGCTCCCTACAGAAATAGGCTGCTTTTTTGGGAAAAACTTTTTGCATCTGAAATTTTTGATGTTGAATATCTATTGATCGCAGGGGACTTAAATGTCACTCTTAATATGGAGGAAATCTGGGGCGTTAACAAAATGAAGGACCCCCTTGCCGAAAAAATAAAAAGTGAACTTTTGTTGAGGAGAAATTATATTGACATCCACCCTCCCCACATGCTCCCGACTTGGGAGAATGGAAGAGATGAAAATGCATACATAGCAAAGAGGCTTGATAGATTTATTCTACACGCTAGTCCAATTAGCAAGTTGGGTATGCCTTTCTCTTCGATCGAGAATGTCTTCATTTCGGATCATAGACCAATTTTATTGGGCTGGAAGCAAAAAGGCTTTAGGAAAGGATACAACTTCAAATTCAACAGAACTGCCCTGGAAGATCCTGCCTTCAATGACTATATAAAGAATGCATGGAGTGAGATGATGTCCTCCAGCCGCTTTCCGTTTTTGTTGACTTTTAGAGATAAAATGGATCATATGCGAAAAGTGGTAAAAGACTGGCAAATTAAGAAAAGGGAATCTAATAAAAATGACCTGCGCAAAATTCAAAAAGAATTGGACAGAGCCTCGGAAGCCATGTCTAGTCACAGTCTTTCCTTAAAGAAAGATGTCACATTAAGATGCTTCAAAAGAAGAAAATCAAAATTTTATAACAGGAGGAGTCTTTCTGGTGGTTGAAGAGCAGGGTGATATGGCTAAAAGAAGGGGATAAGAACACAAAATTTTTCCATAATTTTGCAAATTCCAGGCAGGAGAGGAACTCCATTTGGAAAATTAGTGATGGAAGAGGAGGATATTTATATTATCAACAGGAAATAACAAATGAGGTGGTGAAGTTCTTCACAAATCAGTATAAAAGATCTGAAGTATGCAGCTTTTAGGATATTATGTGGGGCTTTGAAGTGTTTCCCCAGATGTTTGACGAGGATACAAATGATAAATTCTTCCAGCCAGTTACTGAGTATGAGTTGCTAAAATCAATGAAGTCCTTCAAGAAAGACAAGTGTCCAGAGTCGGATGGCTAGACTATAGAATTCTTCACTCACTTCTTCGACATCATCAAAGCAGATCTGTTAAAAATGGTAGAAGCTTCCAGGATTGCAGGCAGCATCAATCAAAAGACGTCCTCCAAAAACATTGCCCTTATCCCAAAGAAAGAAAAGGCAGAGTCTTTTGGGGACTTTCACCCAATCTCGTTATGCAATACCTATTACAAAATTATCCCAAAGATAATTGCAGAAAGAATTAAAGCAACTCTATCAGATTGCCTATCAAAAGAGCAGCATGCCTTTTTGCAAGGTAGGAAAATCCTGGATGTGGTCGCAAACACACAGGAAGGTCTTTATGCCATTCATTCAAAAAAAAGACGCAGTCATTTTAAAGATTGACCTTCGAAAGGAATTTGACTGCCTTGACTGGGGATTCATTCGATGATTACTTGCAAATATTGGCTTAAGAGCGAACATGATTAATTGGATCATGGCTTGCGTGGAATAGGTGAACTATGCGATTATCATCAATGGAATCCCATCTCCCTTTTTCACTACTTCCAGAGGTCTTCGTCAGGGTTGTCCGCAATGACCGATCTTATTCATTCTGGCCATGAATTCCCTTAGCCTCCATATCAACAAGGCAGTCTATGAAAACAGATGTCAGCCGTTAAAAATCTACAGGAACGTCTCGATCTCTCATAATTTATTTGTTGATGATGTCATTCTATTTGGCATTTTATGTAGGATCACATGTTTATGTTTTTTCGAAATCCTTTTCAACTTCCTCAACTGTTCAAAGTCTATCATCTATCACAATGATATCTTCCAGGAGATGATTGAATGGTTATCAGCTCTTTTCATTATTGAGGCATGATCTATCAGTCATGGAATTAAATATTTGGGTTTTCAGTTAAGAGCAAACAGATATTCAAAGGTGGACTAGCAATGGCTTCCTTCTAGATACTTTAATAGGATTTCTGGAGTATAGGTTCCTCTCCCTGGCAGGAAGGGTGATCTTGGCTCAATCTGTCCTAAATCAGCTTGCAGTTTACTGGTCTCATTTATATTTCCTTCCATCGAACATTATTCAATCAATGAATAAGCTTTCAGCTAATTTTATTTGGGGGGGCCAAGCTGGAAATCAAAAATTTCACCTTTCGAAATTGTCCAATATTTCTCTGCCGAAGAGCATGGGAGGATGGGGCCTCTTAGTCTTGAGGATCTTCGGAAAGGATCTGTTATGTAGATCCCTATGGAGAGGGATTTATGAAGAAGTGCCATGGGGCGACATCATCCGAAAGAAATACATGGGTAAAAAGACATATCCTTCTGGTTCAGGAAAGGAAGGATCGGCTCTCCTTCGAGCTCTCCTATATGGCTAAGCCTTCGCAAGATCAAAAGCTCTTTCCTAGGGAACTTAGTCTGGCACTTCCAATCAGGAAAAAAAATTCTCATTGGGAAAGATCCATTGCTGAAAGGTGCCGACATAATCGATGTTCCTAAATCTATGTTGTCTTTCTTCCACAGAAAGGGTTTTTTTTTATTGGGAAAGCTTAATTAAAGGTTGGCAGGGTTTGATTCCTATCTGGAAGGAAGTCGGATGCCTGGGCATTCAAGGTGAACTTGCTCTACAATAGGAATGCATCAAAACTCGTCTCAAGAACTGTGGGATTTTCCGGACAGCGAATAATGACAGTCTTATATGGGGGTTCTCTAGAGGGATAAACTTTGTCCGTGTTAAAGGCATGTACCAGATTCTATGTGGCTTAAAGAAAGACTCTCTTAGCCCTTCCTTTCCTCTCATTTTATGGAAATCTGGATGCCCGTCCAAAATGATTTTATTTTCTTGGTTGTGCTTTCATAATAGAAATCTCTCGTGCGAAAATTTTAGAAAGCATGGATGGCAGGGCCCAGGCATATGCCCCATTTGCAAGTCTGCAAAGGAAAATAATTTCCACCTTTTTCTCAACTGCTTCTCATCTCAACGATTTATTTGGAATCCAGCATATGCCCCATGCGTCTATCAGTGAAGCTTTTCTATGGTGTAGTAAACAAAAGGAATCTTGGAGAACTGTTTTCATTATTGCCATCTGGTTCATATGGAAATGGCGTAACAATTTCATTTTAAATGGAAAATCTTCCTCTTTTCTGGACATTTTCTCCAATATCACTCTCCTCTATGAATTGATCCCGCAGAAGCCTCCCAAGCCAACGAAACAGGGTTGCAATGAGCCCCCATATGAGCTATCTTTGATGCCAAAAGCCTTCTTCGATGGTGCTAAACAAGACGGCATTTGTGGCTGTGGGGTGCTCATTATTGCAAATGAAAAAAATCATTATCTTATTCACTAGAATGGCAGAAGGGGCTCCAACAGTAAAGCTGAGTTTATGGCCCTCGCTGGCCTTCTAAGCTTCTGTCTCTTTCTCAACCTTCAGAGTGTCTCAATTTTTGGAGACTCGAGAGTTCTGGTAGATTATGTCCTTGGGAAAAATAAAATTCTAAAGCCCCAGCTTGTTGGGTGGTTAGATAGGATCCGATTCCTGTGGAATATAATGACAGGAGGTTCTATTCATCGCATTAACAGGGCTCTCAACCAGCAAGCAGATGATCTATCTAAAGAAGGTCTTCAGGAGGTTCCAGGTCTCTGGTCTTTGCAGGTGGCTGATGGAGGGAATCTCTTTTCTATTCAGGATTTTGCTCCTCCAGGCTTCTAGATCGCTTTTGGTCATTATGATCTCTTCGACATATCTATCCGGCCTTTCTATCTATCAGTTTTATTATCATATGATATTGTCTCTTAGTTTCTTTTTGTGGCTGCAGGTTTTATCTTCTATGGCTCTTCAATGTCTTTTTAAGAGTTTTGATTATGGCTGTCATCTTGTTTTTTCAGCTGATTTCTTGGAAATATCCTGTTCTTCTTGGTTTTATTCCTCCATGATTTAAAATGTCAGACCTATATGATCTATATGTCCTTCTTATATTCATCATATGTGGAGGGAATATCACTATATGGACTACGAGTCGGAGACTCTAAATGAATGTACTTTTAGGGTTGTTTATATTTTTTATATAAATACGTCATGATTTTTCGTCCTGAAAATAAGATTCACGTGTAATAAATCATTGTATTTAAATAGCCTCAAGGAAAAAAATATTTTACTAATAGCGCGTGTCCATGGTCAATCACCATTCGAGATGTAGTAAATCGCATGGTCAATGCGAATGTTGAATTTTCTAGCATTCAACATTTGATATACATACCAGATTTTAAGTTTGCGGCTTGGTGTTTCTGTTAATGGTTGCTCACGCTTACTAAATCATTGATGGAAGCAAAGTCCAACATTGATGCTTCGAATCTATAAGTAGTCAACCTCCTTCGTCTCGGCTCTTTCAATAGGTCTATGCAGCCTGCTCCAACCATTTCTGTTGCGATCTTATTCATCTTCACAATGGCTGGTTCACCTTTGTGCTACAATCACATCAAAACACTATAAAAAAGAAGATGGAGTTTATGAATAAATTCCATAATATAATAAAAGTTAATTGTATTAATGATAAAATCACTTATTTATACATGTGTAATTTAGGTAGGGGAAAGTTGTGTCTCCCTAAGTGTTTTTTTTCAAGAACGAAAAAAAGCTTTATATTATATCAGTAATAAAGGTACATTATAAACATGATTTTGTCGGATGCCACTATAGGTGAAATTACAAAAAATAGAGTTGTTTACTCTTCAGCAGATCCAAGATCCTGAGCCTAAATAGAGTCAACACCATCAGGACAATAGTGATGTCATAGAGTGCATTTACAGATCAGTTGCATGTAAGAAGAAAACAAAATCTGTTGCAAAAGGTTGAAGAGAATATCATATGCCTCAGTTGAAGCTGAGTTGTAGGAACATATTCTTGTTTGGAGTAATAAGTCCTCCCAATAAAGAGAATATTGTGTCATCAAAAAGACCTGTTCCATATAAGTCATAGTCAGAGGTGAAAAGGTTGTACGAAAATTATGTACATTCAAATCAGAACAGAGCTTTTGCTTAGTAAAAGGCACCATCTAATGAGGAGGAACATGCCTATCTTGTAGAGGACATTGTTGCCCAGTGGCCACGCAAATAACCTTCGAGAGAATTTTACAAAAAAAGCATATATATAAACATACAAAAATTTCCCAACAATTCAGCTTTTATAGGGCGTTTATGAATAATTTCAACCAACAATAACACACTACCAACAAGAACAAGGAGTTTATGAATAATTTCGACCAACGATAACAAAGAGTTTATGAATAATTTTGCATTGATACCACTCTATACAGGGTGAATAAACTTCACAATAAAATAATCGTATTAATGATAAGATCACTTATTTATATATGTGCAATCTAGGTAGGAGAAAGTTAAAAGTTTGCCGACGGATATTGCGTATTAATGATAAAATCACTTATTTATATATGTGCAATCTAGAGAGAAGAAAGTTAAAAATTTGCTGACAGAAATTGCCCATCGTAAACTTTAGTTAAAGATCAAAATTTGAGAAAAACAGGGATTAACAATGTTTCCTTGCCATTTAAGACTAATGATTTCGTTTTCGATTGACAAACTTGCTGTATTTTACAAAGTTTTATACAGCAGGGACTAATAATGTTTCCTTGCCATTTTAGAATAGTGATTTCGTTTTCGATTGACAAACTTGCTGTATCTTATAAAGTTTTATATTATTTAATTATATAAACAAAGTAGTGAACTGTTCAATTGGATAGTGCTAGTGTTGTCAAAAGTGTAAAATAATTTATCACAAGCCCTTCTTGTCTAGTGCTAATCTTGTCAAAAGTGTAAAATAATTTATCACCACCCCTTCTTGTCTAGTGCTAGTGTTGTGAAAAGTGTAAAATAATTTATCACAAGCCCTTCTTGTCTATGGACAAATATGAGTCAAGCCCTTCTTGTCTATGGACAAATATGAGTCAAGCCCTTCTTGTCTATGCACAAATATGGGCAGAGAGCAAGCGTTGGAACAGCTCAAACGACGAATGGAAGACGCTGAAAGAAGATCAGTACTGCTACCTCAAACTTATTCTATTTTATTGAGTTTTATGTTATTTAATTATATATACAAGTTAATGTACTATAAAAATAAATAGTGGTGCTGTCAAAGTGTAACATAAATTAGATAATTTATCACGAGCCCTTCTTGTCTATGGACAAAATATGATTATTTAAAAGGTCGTGTAAATTATATCACATAGCTACTGTCGTCGTTCTTCAACCATGGGTTACCTTTGCACTTATCTCAAATTGGCAAGGCAGTCCCCCGGTCACCAACATGTTTTTTCTTTACATATTTCGATACTGATTTGGGTAGAACAAAAGACGTATCACATCATAAAGGATACAGTTTTCAAAGAAGAAATATAATATTACTGTTTTCGGTAGAATGCAGGACACAGTTTTCAAAGAAGAAATATTAAGGCAACACTACAAGATTAGCTACAGAAGAAATATAATATTTTCAAGATTCCTTAAAGATGAAATAATTATTTTATTCACCGGCACAGTTTAAACCATTATTTCTTTTTAATCAAACTTTCTTGGTAAACAACTAAATAATTTATAAAAGAAATAAGAATACTAAGATATCTATATATAAATAAATTTTCACTGACACAGTTTAAACTATTATTTCTTTTTAATTAAACTTTTTTGGTAAACAACTAAATAGTTTGTAAAAAATAAGAATACTAAGATATCTATATTTATTTATAAGAATACTAAGATATCTATATATAAATAAATATAGATTTAATAGGTTCGTATGAATTGAAAGGATTTTATTTTTTTATTTATAATTTTTTTTTATGAATTTTATTGTTTAAATATTTAGTATAATTTTTATTTTTTTTTATTTTTTTTATAATTTTTATTTTCAGTAACAATTTTAATAACAACTTTAATAATAAACATACAACTTTACACATCACACTAAGCTATAAAATAAACTTCACTAAGCTATAAAATAAACTTCACTAAGCTATAAAATAAACTTATAAACTTCACTACTTAGCATCACATATTCTTCCCTAAAATATTACATCCTTAAAAAGCATATTACATCCTTAAAGAGCATAGAAGATAACCGAAGGGGTGGATCAATCTGTTTTGCGAACGAGGAAGGCAACAGCCACGTCACATGTATTACGAAGGAACTCTATAGATTTCCCAGTGACTCTGCTCGCAATCCTCGCAAAAATTACATCCACCAAACGTTCATCACACGCGAAGTGACTCCCCACAATACTCTCAAATATGGATTTGTAATAGTTTTCAAGGATTTTCGCACTCATCCCCTCTTCCCCTTCTCTAACCTCCGTAAATGGATGCGAAGGAAACCCACTTAGAAACCTCATGTTCTCTATTTCGAACGACTGCTCCGACTCCACGATGCTCTGCAGCTCCTCCATAGTTGGACAGTATATAGGAAGGTTTATGGAATTATGTTTCTCCTCCTCAATCAACCCCTGCCAGTTGAAAACGATCAGGTATTGAATAAATTATATTCAAAAGTCTATTATATTGATTTATCTATATATTTTACCTCCTTCACTAGCTCCTCTAATGCTCCTTCCAGCTGACCAGCGAAACCTCCCATGATGCCTTGTTCCTTTATGTCGCCGGAACTACGAGCCAAAAGTGCTATGAACATGCATCCACCGGAAACCATCTCATGTGCTCGGGCTTCTAGAAATGATCCGAAGTCTTGCCTGAAATGCTTCAGATACGCATCGCCCACTGCATCGCTGGATATGAACAGATGTCTGCCGTTCCAAGCAGCAGAATTTCTATCCTCAAGGCTAGCAGGAAGCTGAAATTGAAATGCATTATTAATACCTCATCCTAATCACATGACAACATTTGGTTACGTTAGGTGGATTATCCCAGAAACTAAAATAAGATATGAGTATTTAAAATAAATCTATACTGTGTATATCACTCACTGCCGAGAGCCAGTGCAGATTGTTGGAGGAGTAGCAGAAATGGAGGGATTTCCGAGGGAAAAGGCGCCTGTATTGTGATCCCGACACTGGAGACGCGAAATAAGATCTAGTCGCCGCAGGCTTATCATCATCGCGCTCTGCTGCTACCATTCGATCGGCGGCTTTGAATGGAGGCAACATCCGAAGCAATGTATTAAAATCATTTGATGGGAGATCGGCAAAGTAAACTTGGAACTCTGGCACGTTCATGCAGTGACTAATGAAAGTTAATTCCACAGCTTTGACGATGGTGTCCACTGCGCTTAGAGTATTCATTCCCGTTGAACAATACGAAAGACGTTATGATCTGCCCCCGTCATCCCGGCGACAGATCTCACGTTTTGGTAAATGGAATGCTCCAGAAGGGGTTTAAAGGCCTGAATCATGTTTAACTGCACAAGCATGATCGTTACAATGAAATCTGTCAGTGCAACTTGAGATTATAAGATATGCTAATCCAGATTAATGGGATTACCTGCACAGTTGAATTGTTGACATAGCTTGAATCGCCGCTTCCACCCTTCATGGAAAACACATCCTCCACAGATTTCACGTTCTCCATTGGATATCAGACAAAAACTAAATGCCTTATTTGCCGAAAACTCAGCAGTTTTTTCTCACTTTGGAAATGTGGGAGCTGAACTTAGATTTATATTTATTTTTTTGGCGGTGGGAACTTAACATCGATTTTATCGGGGTTGATACCTGATTCTGCGAAAGGAGTGTAATATTTCAATTTAATATTTACATTTTGTTCTCATATACTTAAATTATATAAATATATATATAGTTGGAATTATAATATAAAAATTAAATATATACATGAAACATTTTTATATTAAAAAAATATTTTTAATATTTAATATTTTAATATGAAATGTTGACATAACGTTTCCACCCTTCATAGAAAACACATCCTCCACAGATTTCACGCTCTAGGCGACAAAAACTAGATGCTTTTATTTGTCGAACACACAGCAGTCCGTTCACTCACTTTCGTTCGTAAGGTGAGAGCTGAGATTTATATTTAATTTTTGGTGTGAGAGCTGAACTTCGATTTTTAGGGTCGTAAAAGCTGATTCTACTTTATTACTTTTTAAAGTGTGTTCGTATTTTTATCTATATCATATAGAATTAAATTAAATTATATAAATATCATATAGAATTACATTTTATCATATAAATTTATATATTTATGAATGGTTAAAATTATAATATTTGGATAAAATATAAATTAACAAAATATTTTATTTTTAAAATTTGTTTTCAATTATTATTTTAAAATGTATTTATATATAATAGTTTTTATTTATTATTAGTCTATGCCTTTATTATTAGTCCATGTCATTGGGTATGGGATTATAGTAATTCAAATGGTTCCATAAGCATTAGTTAATGTCACACTTAAGCTAACGTTTTTAGGGTAGTTGTGCCTAACCATAACCTTGCAGTGTATTTTCCATATGGTAGTCAATTTCACCATCTTATTTGGCCTCTTTCCAAAGCTAGGAGGTTATAACTATATAGTATGTTGATTTCTTTCATTTGTATTTTGAAAGAGGTAAACTAATGCTAGCATTAGTTTAACGTATTAAATACTATTCTATGCGTTATCTCGAGAACACACTCTTCGTCATGTTTTCAAACTAGCTTGCGGAGAACCAACCCTGCGACGGCCCATACAGCTCGAGTATCCTCGAACCAATTGATCTTTATCCAATTCCAATGAATCCAGGAGTTGTTGATCTAGTTGACTGAGTGGAACTAGAAGATTTGGATCAAAAGCTAGAATCTTCGCAAGTTTACGATCCAGGTGAACCCACATCTAAGCAGGCACCAGTACCAAAAGCATCCTAGCGAGTTCAAGCAGCGCTTGTAGTTGACCAAGTTGCATCAGTTGAATAAGCAAGTGACCCACCTCACTTTCGTTGAAAGGGTTCTGGCTGATTCCTTCTTCTGTTGACCACCTTGTTTAGGTTGAAGCTGGACTTGACAAAAATCTCCTTCTTAGAGGTCACCATCAAACCATGCCACATTGGAACAAGAACGGTACGGAATGAGTGACACTGTGAATCACACCTATTGTTAATCATCCAAGTAACTAACTAATTAGGAAGCTATTGATCCATCCAGTGTGCTAGTGTGAATCACTAATATTATTCACTGTGAATAAAGATAGGGAAGTGAAAACATATGGATCGAGAAAACATTCAATATAAAATGTCTTTGCTTCCTCCATAGTCTCTTCTCCAATAATGACCACTTAAGCATCGACATAACTTCTAGTTCCTTGCTTGTTGGGCATTATTCATTGAGGAATGTCCCCCCCGATTGGTGCCTGTTTATGAACCAAAAGAAAGATACCCGGCTGGTTCACACTTCATTATGGCAACTTCTTCCTACAAATACCCGACGAATAGTCAATTGACTGAAAAACCTTGAAAGAAGGAAGAACATGAAAGAAAGAATGCCTATGATCTTCCTATGCCTATTCATTCTTCCCTAAACGAATTTTCTTGTAAAAGTAATTGAGTTAAGAAGGGGTTTCCCCAACCCAATCTGTGCATATTCCCAATAGCGGAGATAGTTGCTGGTAAAATCCATTTCCTTCCAAGTGAATGAATTTCCTATTTCATACATATTTATTTATATCGGAAGATTATACACGAGACATAATATGCGTTATTAACCACAGTTATCACCCACAAGGTTTCAATAGTCACCCCGTCAGGATCTCTATGTTGATTTGGGGTAGCATCGAATGTGCTCTAGCCATGAAAATTGGTGGAGAGGGCACATGAGATCTCCAAGACCAACAAAGGATTTGGACAGATTCTAACTGGTTTGGGAGATATTAAAATATTTAATATTTTTAATGGAGTTCCTAAGTTTGAGTTCCTAAGTCTAAACTTAGGAAAAATAAAATATTAATGTGTATTAATATAAAACTGGGTTAGAATGCTCCAAAGGATAAGTATCAAGCCAAATCTAATCTTAGCCGTTGATTAGAGATTTAATCTGGCCCGTTGAAGTACCAACGAGAAAAGTATAAGAGGAGGCTTGAGGGTCAGTTGGAGAACGCACTAGATTGATCAGTCATTAGTTTTTCTAGAGCAGCGTTGCTAAGCAAAGTCAAATTAATCTTCAACAACGAGAGGTAGAGAGGTGGAGATAGTGTCGAGAGACCATTGCAGAGGCATGAAGTGGGAGGTAGCAGCCAAAGCAAGCCATGCAGAGCCCATCAGAGACAACACAGAGGCTAGAGGGATTGCGTCATCCATGCAAACGGCTGCAGGAGTGACGCAGAGACTCCCAGAGGCTGTGTAGTGCCTCATAGGGCTGACGCAGAGGGGTTTGAGACTGGCATGAAGCAGCAGGAGGCCAACGCAGTGGCCAGAAGTACCAACACCGTGCTTTAGAATCGCTGGAGACAATTTTGTGGGACAATTTTTCTGAATGCTTGTTTCTGAATAGAGAGGTATTGTTGCCATGTAATTTTCTCTGTCAAGTGAGCTGGTTAGGCACCCAATTGTACTAAAGGAAATACTACGTAATAATATACCCTCAGAATAGCTGCATCGGTTTTCCTGCATTGGGTTTTTCTAGGGAAATTTGTCCAAAAATAACAGTATCACTTATGTGTTTGTTTTCTTTTAGCTGTTGTTCTATAGATATTGTGACTGTATTGTGTTTATTTCGATATTTAAATGTTTTCAATAACTTGTTCAAATTTAACAAGTAGAAGAAATAAAACAGAAGAATACATATTAAATTTCTAATGGACAGATTTAGAAATTTCAACATGGTATCAGAGTGTGGTTCAGATCACACGAGAGATGAAGGCATCAGCTAAGAAGAGCATTTGCAGCAGAATCGGTTGTCCCGAGTGGCAGTAATTGATCCTTGTAGAAGTGACAGAGGAAAGGCTAACACAGAGCGACTGTGTCATCAGTCTGGGCAAGAGAGAGGCTCACAGAGATCCATGCAAAGACCAAGAGGGTTGACGAAGTGGCTAAGAGAGTTTTTTTTGTCGTAGCCAGGGTTGCGAAGAGCCTAGGGGCTTAGTCCTTTAATTGCTGGAGCGAAGGAAGTTGTGGGAAGTTTGCAGGAGTGAAGATGGTGAGGTATTGTGGTTAGAACAATACCTAATAGGGAAAAACCAAGGTAAAGGGAGTTGCTGCCGAGGAAGATTTCTAGCCAAGGTATCTGGATCACTGTTGTAGTTGCACAGATGATGGGAGAGGGGCAACTTGATGGTTGGTAGAAGGATTTCGAGGAGGGAAGTTGAGACTCAGAGGGAGTCTAGAAGAGAATTTCCAGATGGGAAGTAGAGAGACTCGGAGGAGTTCAACCGAGAACTTCCAGACGCGAAGTAGAGAGACTCAACAGGAGTAGAACCGAGAACTTACAGGCGGGAACTAGAGAGACTCGAAGGAGTCGACAAAGATGAACAAAGAGATGGTTGTGAATGGGCTAAGGGATCACGATAGGCTGGATGGAGCGTCGAATTTTGTGGTCTGGAACTCCAAGATCTTGTCCATTCTAGAAAAACATCGCATCAAGGTCTTTGCCTTGAGAGTAATGGCTATCCCGATTGACTTGGTATCTAATGAGAGGTACGAGGAGGCAATGGCCAAGGAAAAATGCATCATCCTTGATGGGCTCAAGGATCATGTGGTCCAGCATATTGCCAAGAGGGAAATGGAAAAGGAGATGTCGGACTTTGAAGACGTTGTACCCGCATACTTCTGTGCAGAGGAAGATGCTCCTTGAGAATCAGCTAAGGTCATACCAGATGTAGAAGGGAGTGCAGATAGATCACTTCCTCAATAGGTTGCACAAGATCCGTGACGAAATGACTTCCATAGGGGCGACACTGAATCTGGAGTTGATGGTAAGGACTGCACTTAATACAGTCTCCGAGGAGTGGGAGATATTTGTCCAAATCTTAATAGGCAATGCGAGTCTTCCAGATTGGGAAGAATTGTGGGCGGCTCTTCGCCAAAAGGAGATCAGACGGGTAACGAGGACATGAGGTAGCAACAAAGGAGTCTGGATCAAGGAGGAAGAGGAAGAGGATGTGGCTCTAACATCTGTAGGAAAGTAGGAGAAAGGGAAGAGAAAGGACCTCTCCAAGGTCAAGTGCTTCCATTGTCGAGAACTGGGTTGCTATGTGAACTAGTGTCCAAGGAAGAAGAGTGAGCGAGAGGTTTCTGACTCGAAGTCAGTGCTAGTAAAGGCAGAGAAAGAAGTTGAGGTGGATGACGACTGTGTCATGAGTGCTCATGTGCCACTTGAGAAGAATTTGGGAGACATCGAACTGTAGTCATGAAGACTACAAGTGATGAGGGGCAGGATCCTAGATGTACCCAACCTCTTATATTATACCTTTCTACGGGAGCCCTGAAGAGAGAGTAGAAGGACTGGCAGATGTAGGTAGAGACAGATGTGGATGAAGCAGCAGAGAGTGCTACAGTGCAAGAGTCCCTGGGCAACGTGAGGCTAGTAGGTTGCAACAGTGCGAGAGGCACAGGAGTGTTGCACCAGTGCAGGATGACACAGAGATGCGTGTAACGGTATGAAATGCAGGGAGTTGTTGCAACAACATAGAGGTTAGTAGAAGGAGCACTTCTTAGCAATAGAGGGAGATTCAGCATCGGGAGTGTTTCTAGCGTAACAAGGATGTCAGAAGTCGGGTGGATTAGTTACTCACTTCTCAGTAATAGAGTTATAGAACAGTAGCAGTATGCAGTAGCACAATGCAACGTGATGAGAGGGGTTATAGTGCAGATGCGGTGTTGCGAGGATGGACCAGCAACAGTGTAGATGCAGAGGGAGTTGTCATATGGATGGAGTAGTGGTAGTGGTAGAGCCATGGGCTCTAGTATAGGATGCAACAGTACATAGGATGTTGGGCGGGGAGACCTAGCATCATCACAGGTACCGGTGCTAGATAATCAGTGTGATACTCAGTAAAGAGTATTATTAGAGCACAGTTCTCGCTAAGAGGGAGTGTTAATTTGGGGTAGCATTGGATGTGCTCTAGCCATGAAAATTGGTGGAGAGACTGAAGCACATGAGATCGCCAAGACCCAAAAAGGGTTTGGAGAGATTCTAACCAGTTTAGGAGATGTTAAAATAATTAATATTTTTAATGGAGTTCCTAAGTCTAAACTTAGGAAAGATAAAATATTAATGGGTATTAATATAAAACTGGGTTAGAATGTTCCAAAGGATAAGGATCAAGCCAAATCTAATCTTAGTCATTTATTAGAGATTTAATCTCGGTCGTTGAAGGACCAATGAGAAAAGTATAAGAGGAAGCTTTAGTGTTAGTTGGAGAACACACAAGAGTGATGAGTCATTTGTTTTGCTAGAGTGGGGTTGTTATGCAAAGTGGAATCAATGATCAGCAACAAGGGCCAGTGGTTACAAGGTAGAGAGATAGAGACGGTGCCCAGATACCAGTGCTCAAGCAAGAAACAGGGGGTAGAAGCCAGAGCTAGCCACACAGAGCCCAACAGAGACAGTGGTGATGCCAGAGGGACTATGTCATCCATGTAGAGGGATGGCTCCCAGAGGCTGCGTAATGCCTTTGAGGGCTAACGCAAAGGGGTTTGAGTCTGACACGGAGCAGCAGGAGGATGACACAATGGCCAAAAGGGCTAGGGCTAAGCTTCAGAGTCGTTGGAGAGGATTTCGTGGGACAGGTTTTATGAATACCCGTTTCCGAATAGAGAGGTATTTCTACCATGTATTTTTCTCTATCGGGTGAGCTGCTAATGCATCGATTTGTACTCAAGGAAATATTGCATAATAATATACCCTCAAAATAGTTGCACCAGTTTTCCCGCATTGGCTTTTTCAGGGACATTTGTCCAAAAATAACAGTGTCACTTGTGTGTTTGTTTTCTTTCAGTTGTTGATATGTATATTTTGTGATTGTATTGTGTTTATTTCAGTATTTAAATGTTTTAAATAACTTGTTCAAATTTAACAAGTAGAATAAATAAACCAGAAGAATACAGATTAAATTTCTAAAGGACAGACTTATAAATTTCAACACTCTGGTTATCCTTCCGTAATAAATATACCTTTAAGCCTCTTTACATGGTGTGGTTCTAATACTATGAGTTTGGGTAATACCAATGGCTGGCAGTGTTTATTTTCTTGGAAAAACTTATTGGGCTTTAACACGAGATTATGGGCTCCCTACTGTAGTTA
Source organism: Pinus tabuliformis (assembly GCA_031772625.1). Taxonomy (NCBI): domain Eukaryota; kingdom Viridiplantae; phylum Streptophyta; class Pinopsida; order Pinales; family Pinaceae; genus Pinus; species Pinus tabuliformis. The sequence goes on from CM062817.1 coordinate 952,130,865, forward strand.
GTTTCGTGACTCACTTCTTTCATTCATTAATAATCATTCGAGACTGTGTTGATCCATTTTTTGTTGATTTAGTTCCCATTGATGCATTTTATCCTAATTAAGTTTATCTTGAATAAAAATCAAAAGTCAAGGTAGTAGTGGTCTATCCAGCTAAGGAAGAGACAATATGAGAGGGATCCATTTACATGCGTTCGGTACGTACATGTAACCCTGATTGTTTATTTATTGCCCCAGCCAAAGTATAGCCTTCTTGATTATAGTGGGGCTTCCTTCCCTTATTGGTGGTCCATTTCAACCACTCTCGTTTGTCATAGCCCAATAGCACTCTCGTTCTTTCTGGTTACCCAACAAATAACCTTTTTCTTGGCATTAAAGGGTGTTCCTGGAGTGATGTTACTACATTCCCTTATGCTCCAATAATGCAAGTTCCAACACATTTCATTAGTATCCTTATAAGTACAATAAATATCACTGACAGAGAGAGAAACATTAGAAACAAAGGAAAAGGCATTGGAAACACAAGTAACATACCATGTAAGAATTTGAGCATATTTAGTTGAAGGAGAGCTAGGTGCACCGATGGTTCCTTCTACGCTAGTGCGATGTGCTACGCTCAAACCATTACTACACTTGATTTCAAATTAGGTAATTGAATTTCGAGGCAGGGACTTGTTGCCCCAAGCCCACCTTGTTTTAGGATGTATCTATATATAATAGAAGTATATTATTGCAATAATATATCAAAGTTAAAATACAAAATATAAAATTGAAAATAAAATAAAAGTTAAAATATAAAGACAATAAAAATTTATATATATAAAAGTGCAATATTACAATGAAATATAAAAGTTAAATATATAGAATAAATATATGCATATTAAGATAATATTTTATTTTTTAAATTTGTTGTTATTTCTAATTTGTCAGGCATTGTCTATCTTTTTCATTTCCATTTGACATTTGTCTATCTGCTATTTTGACATGGGTCAACTTTAACTTAAGAAAAGAAAGGAAGCACACATCTTATTGAGAAATGGAACATTTTGCTAAACAAATTTTTTTATATATAAATGAATGTTAAAAATAATAGTGAGAAACTTATCATGGAGGAACTTATCAAAATTGAAATAATATCAAATCCCTAGGAAATTGTTGGGTGACGAGCCATGTAGCACAAATATAATTTTTTAAATCTATGAAAAGTAATGGACCATTTTGCTAAATAAAATTTTCTTATATAAAGTAATGTTATAAATAACAATGAGGAACTTATCATGGAGGAACTAATTAGAACGGGAATAATATCAAATCCCTAGGAAATTGGTGGGTGAGGAGCCACAGGAATCTATTTTTTTTAATTTATTAAAAGTTAATGCAACCTGGTCAAATTTAACTTAAGAAAGAAATGAATTACAATTATTATTGTAAAATGGACCATTTTTCTAAATAATTTTTTCTTATATATAAATGAATGTTATAAATAATAATGAAGAACTTATCATGGGGGAACTTATTAGAATTAGAATAATCTCAAATCCCTAGCAAATTTGTGGGTGGGGAGCTACTTGGTAGAATCTTTTTTTTTTTAATAAAAAAAGTAATGAACCATTTTTCTAAATAAAATTTTCTTATATATAAATGAATGTTATAAATAAAAAATGAAGAACTTATTAGGGGGAAACTTATTAGAATTCGAATAATCTCAAATCCCTAAGAAATTTGTGGGCAAAGGTCCACACAAATATAATTTTTTAAACTTATTAAAATTAAATGGACCATTTTTCTAAATAAAATTTTCTTATATATAAATTAATGTTATAAATAAAAATGAGGAACTTATAGATAAAAATGGGAAGACAAATTAGAAATTAAACCTGCAGTGCACAGGTGAGACTAGCTATACCTGGAGACTTTCAAAGCAGTACTTCTCTTGCTCTATTGCCTTATTCATCAAATCCAAGATAAATAAGATTACATTCACTTTATGGAACTATCTCCTAGAAAATAAGAACTAAATCTAAACTAAGACACACACACAACCATGAAACAAACTTTCTCCATTAATTTCAAGTCTCCCCCTTAATGGAGAAAGGATTCACCTGCACACCTAACATCTCCCTAAACAAATCAAATTTGATCTTCCCAAGAGGCTTGGTGAAGATATCAGCTCAATTTTCACAGTTGTTACAATATTCAAGAAAAATATCTTTGGATGGAACCTTTTCTCTAATAAAATGAAATTGAGTATCTATATGTTTTGTGTTTTTATGAAAAACATGATTATTTTCCAACTTGATTGAACTTTGGTTGTCACATTTAATCACTGTAGCATCCTTTTGTTCTTCTCCTGCATCTTGAAGAAGTCTTCTCAACCAAATTTCTTCACAAGTGGCTGCACATACAACTTGATACTCTGCTTCTGTTGATGATAAAGATACAATACTCTTCTTTACTGCTCCAAGAAATGACCCCAGACCCAATATTAAAAGCATACCCAGTTATAGCACTTCTGTCATCGATATTTCCAGCCCAATCTAAATATGAATAGCTTGTCAATTTAACATCAAAAGAATCAATATATTTAATGCCAAATTGATGGTTCCTTTAAGATACCTTAGGACACTGTTTTCTGCCATCCAATGATTTTCAAGAGATTTTGTCATAAACTGACTCAACACACTGACTGAATATGATAAGTCAGGTCTCATTGTAGTCAAATAAATCAAAATTCCAGCTAGTTGTCTATACAATGTAGCATCCACCTCTTTAGAACCATCATCATTATGAAATTTAACATTTTGTTGTATAGGTACTGAAGCAGCTTTACACTTATCCATTTTAAATTTCTTCAACAATTCCCTGACATACTTTCCTTGAGTAACAAAAGTCTGGCCAACATCCCTCCAAACTTCAAGACCTAAACAATAATGCAATTCTCCAAGGTCCTTCATTTCAAATACCTGTGACATCTGCACTTTAATTTCTTCAACCAATTCATCAGAATTTCTAGTAACAATTAAATCATCAACATATAAGGAAATCAACACAATCTCCCCCTTTGAATCAAATGTCGTATACATATTTGGATAATTTTTCCTTCTCTTATAACCATGTTGTAATAAGAAAGAGTTTATTTTCTCATACCAAGATCTGGGAGTCTATTTCAACCCATAAAATGCATTTTTTAATTTACAAACCAAATGCTCCTACCCCTTTTTAATGAACCCTTCAGGTTGTGTTAGATATACTTCTTCCTTCAAATCTCCATTTAGAAAATCTGATTTTTCATCTAGTTGGTGTAAACTCTAATGGTACTTTGTAGCTAGAGTTGTTAATATCCTAATAGTATTTAACTTAGCTACATAAGAAAAATATCCTCATAATCAATTCCTTCTTTATATGAGTACCCTTTGGCCACCAATCTAGCTTTATACTTGTCTATATTACCATCATCATTGAACTTAGGTTAGTATAGCCATTTACAACCTATGATCTCTTTTCCTTTTATCAGTTCAATTAATTCATGTGTTTTATTTTTAATTATAGACTCATACTCTTCTTTCATAGCTAACCTCCATTATTCATACTGATTTGCTTCATTATAATTCATGGGCTCAATAAAATTTTAAATATTGGTCATAAAAGAATAATCTTTGTACCTTTTTGCTAAGTGAGTCTGTCGTTCTGATCTTCTTGGTAGAATACTTACCTCAATTTTGTTCTGTTGATTTCTTGCTCACCCTTGAGTGAAATTCTACTATTGAATGTGTCTACATCACTAGATTCCTCTTTCTGTTGTTGTTGCTATAAATGATTGTCTTTGGCTTCATCATTATTGTCATCAATCATTAAAGGCATGTGCCACTCTTCATAACTTCCATCCTTATTCCCTTTATCAACCTGTTCATGGCAGGTAATATCTCTACTCGCAAATACCTTTTGAGTAGATGGATTAAATATCTTATATGCTTTGAAATTAGAATGGTACCCTACAAAGATGCATTTTATAGCTTTAGCATCCAATTTCTTCCTATTTTCCCTGGGAATATGTCCAAAATATCTAGAACCCAATACTCTTAAGTGATGGATTTCAAGTTCAAACCATACAAAGCCTCAAATAGAGTCTTGAGATCAAGACATCTAGTTTGACTTCTATTCCTCAAATAAACTGCAATACTAATAGCTTCTACGCAAAAACCATTGGATAGGTTCTCACCTTTCATCATGCTACGTGCAGACTACACTAGAGTTATGTTTTTTCTTTTTGCAACACCATTCTATTGTGGAGTGTGCCATACTATAAATTGTTGTACTACTCCATGAACTCTGCAATATTTGATGAAGTTTCCATGCTTGTATTCTCCCCCTTGATCTAAGCGGGGGATTTTAATGAAATTCCCTGTCTTCTTTTCAACCATATTTCTAAATTTTTTAAAGTACTCGAAAGCATCCCTTTTCCTTCTAAGAAAGCATAACTAGGTATGCTTTGTCCAGTCATCAAAAAATAGCAAAAAATAGTAAGCTCCACCTAAGTACCTTATCTGTATAGGTCCACAAATATCAGTATGCACAAGTTCAAGCATATCTTTCTTTATCCTATTTAAGTTAGAGGGAAATTCATCCCTACAGATTTTTCCAAGTGCACAACCTTCACAATCAATATGTTCATTTCTTAAAACAGGAAGTCCATCAACCATACCTTGTTTCTGCATCAACAATAACTCATGAAGGTTGGTGTGACCAAACATTTGATGCTAAATATTATTTGTTGTCATAGTATTTGAAGTTAAAGCTTGATGTGGCATGCTTGTAACATTCAACTTATATAGACCTCCAACTCTTACTCCTGATGCAACTAGCTTCGGATGATCCAACAAATCCTTTACAACACAGTAAGCTTTAAAAAATTATATCTTTAAATTATGATCTGTAATCATGGATACAGAGTCCATCAAATTATATTTAATCCCACGTACATACATAACATTCTTAATGTGCCTGATAATATCATTAGGTAGCCTCACTAGAATATCTCCATACCCTTTAATCTAATATGCCTTGTCATCTCCTAGGTCGATGTTGGTAACATTGTTGGTCTCCTTGAAATTTTCATACCAATGTTTATTACATGTCATATGAGTGGATGCTCCAGAATCCACAAACCAAGTTCCAACCTCATCAGTCTCAGTAGAAAGAGCAACATCAAACACAAATAATTTAAGATCATGATTCATATCTTCAGCAGCAAAATGCCATGTATGCCTCTTGTGTCTATGTCTATTTTCATCCTTATTTTTCTTCTAGAAGTCTCTAGCAATATGACCAGCTCTGCCACAATAAAAACATTTAATTCCTATATAACTTTTGGAGGATGACATACCTCGAAATGGATTTTTCTGAGATGGACCATTGCTTCTATGTCCTCCTCCTTTATTCCCTTTGAATAACTTCTTCTTTGCCACCAATGCCAGATATGAATTCTCGGGCATTATATTCTTATGTCCCTCTTCACTTACATCACAATCCTTGTCAACTCTTCAAAGGAGTGAGATTTCTTGCTTGCTGCAACCCTAGTAATGAAAATTTGATAATACTTTGTGATGTCATTTAGGCTAATTATAACAATATCATTGTTAGATACTTTCTCCCCTATGCCACCTAACCTTTATTTCAATTCTTTAATCCATGAGATATGCAATAACTAATTCATTCTCTTCCATCCTAATGGAGAGAATATTTCTCTTCAGTAACAACACATGATTTGTATTTTTTGTTTCATAGAAATCCTTGAGTGTCACCCAATTCTAATTGGAGGTTTTGTAGGCTTCGAGATGAGGGATTATAATGTCTTTTACAAACATTTTCAACTACACCTTCTCTTTATTTTTCCTCTTTTGCAAATCTTGAACTGATGTTATTGTGGCGCCACTAGCGGCAATCAACTTTGCTTCATCTTTGTTTGCAATTTTCCATGCACTAGAAACCTCGAGCAATGTCTGTAACTTGAACTTCCAATTGGTATAATTTGACCCATCGAGCTTATTTCTCTCATTAAGGTATGTCTCTACAATGTGATTATTCATTGTTACAAAACAATTTCGACAACGCCCTACTTTCTAACTAACGAGCACCACCAGTAACTTGTTTGATCAATATATCCACAACTCCAACGAAAGATCCACTGATCTAGTCAACAGATCCAGTGATCCATCAACAGGTCTATGGATCCAAGAGTGGATCCTCCAACAACTAATCTATGGATCCAACACCAGATCCTCCAACAACCGATCTACAGATCCAACACCAGATCCTCCAACAACCGATTTATGGATCCAAAACCATATCGACTCATCCAATGATCCAACAACTAATATATAGATTCATTCAAAATATCTAGGGAAGAGTTTCACAAAAGGAAAAATAAATTTCACAGAAACAGTCGTTTGCGCAGTCTTACCTCAGACACGGCATGCATGAGGAAGTTTTCTCTAAGTCTCTTTGATTTGTGCAGTTTTTTATTCTTACTGCCTCTGCAGTTCTTCGCAATTTTCCTTCTGTGTAGTCTCCTTCTCTATCCTCTAAACCAAACCCTTCATCTTTCACCTAACAAACATAGATCCTCAACTTGACTTCTCCTCCTGACCCACAGCTCCATTGATCTCTGATGGAGTCTCCTCCGATCCACATCAAAATTCATTGTTGTACATCTTTGTGAACAAGATCTACACATCTGCATTCACTAGCAAAGGAGGATTACTCACTCTCCAATATCAACCACTAGGGCTCTCAGCCACAAAGGTTCAACTCACCACAGACCCAGCTCACACAAGGTTCCTTCTATGTGCTTTGAAACCAAGATAAAAATGGGAAGACGAATTAGAAATGAAAGTTGAATCTCACAGGGGAGATGAAATACACCTGGAGACTTCCAAAGTAGTATTGCTCTCTCTATTGCATTATTCATCAAATCCAACATAAAACAAACTTTCTCCATTAATTTTAGTACTTGTCATGGAGAAACTTATTAGAATTGGAACAATATCAAATCCCTAGGGAATTGGTGGGCGAAGAGGCACACAAATCAATTTTGTTAAATTTATTAAAAGTCAATGCAACTTAAATAACACATGATATCTAAAATAGATGAGCATAGCTCTCCCTAGAGATTTTGTGAGTATATCTGCCACCTTCTGCTCTGAGGGAACTTGTTGTAGTAGCACTACTCTAGACTGAACACAATCTTTGATGAAAAGGTATCTTATATATGTGCGTGTGTGTGTATGTGTGTTTCAGCCCATCATGGAACACTAGATTCTCAGAGAGATTGATGCAACTCTTATCATCACAACAGATATTGGTCCCCTTATTAGGTCCCTATAATACTAGTGTATCCCCCTTATTTTTATTGTTGTGCACCATAGAAGCCTAATATTGTTATTGTTATTCCCTTACATTATTATTGCTATGTAGGCTCTGATTATATTGTGACCCTTTACTCCTATATATAACATGGATCTCTTATCATTTGAAACATCTAAGAATTGTTCATTTATGTAATGTAAAGGCAGTTTCACCTATGAAGAGGCTAGTTTTCAAATCTTTAATCTATCTATTCTCCTATTTTTTATTTGGTTGCATAACATTTGTAATACAAGCTTTGGATTCTAGGTTTTTTCTACTTCAAACATATCATCTTGTAATTTTGACTATACCATTTTCTCTACGAGGCTTCAAGAGACGAAATTTCGATCACATGTAGCCAAAATATTGGTGAACTTCATGTAAAAAATTAATACCTCAGTTCACTATATTTTGTAAGATATCGTCCGAAGACGTTATGGTTTTACATACTCTACAATTCAACCTCAAACAAGGCCAAAAGTCGAAACCAATCCATAACTAGGTCATCATGGGATATTGGGCATAACTTTATCTTTAGGAATCCAATCTCGGTTTAACTTATTGCGTTAGAAAGAAGAATTGTAGGGATACCATAAGATGAAATTTCATCCCTTTGAGAGCTGAGATTATAGAGATACAATGGATTCAATATTAAGTTCCTAAAAGCAAAAAAAAGGTGTGTATTTTTTTCAAATTGCATAAATTTTCATTGAAAAAATAGTCTGAAGTGATTTAAAGTGTAATGTCCCAAAATATGAAAAGCAATAAATATTAAATACATGCATGAAGCTCTAAAAAAAAATTACACATGCAAACACAAAATTAACATGTGAAAATTATAGATGAGTTAATCATTGAATAAGAACCATAAATATAAGTAATTTTATTAAAGTTTTAGCTAGAACTGAGTAAAATGGAGTGTAATAATAAAACCTAGGATTGTTAATGCATGCATGCATTAGTCAAGGGAATATCTAAGAAAAAACGAAACAGAAATGGCTCAATCTGTCCCAGCACACTGCCCATAAAATTTTGTTGTTGCTGTTGGAGGAGAACTATGATTTATGCCGTCAAATTTTCTCCAAAAATTCAAGAAAATTAACTGGAGGCTTCTCTCACCCAAATCTACTAAACCTAGAAAAATATTGGGCTAATTCCTGGTGACTCGAAAATCCCCAAAATGTGCAAATTACTCAGAAAATATTGTTGTTGCTCCTACAACTACTAGAGAAGGAACTAAAATTTTGGCCTCAATAATTCCTAGATTGACCTAAAATTGCAGCCATAGGATCCTCTCTTATAACCCAGTAATACCATGAAATTCTTTTTCCTAAATACAAGCCAAAATTGAATCCACAATGTGATGCAAACTACCCAGTTAACAAACAATACACCTTACTATAAGAATGTAAAATTATGGCTTGAATACTACCCAGAAATTCTATAAAATTAACTATTGGCTCCTCACACCCCAACCAAAAAAACCCATAAATCATTTGGGCTAATTCTAGCTAACATGAAATGCCTAGAATATAATGAATCTCCCAACTACATAGTTTTGCACCCAACCAGAGAGAAACTATTGAGAAATGATAAAACTCTCCAGAAAATGTCTAACAAATTATGCATAAATATTTTCCAAAAAATAGCTAACTCCCAACTAAAAAAACCCAACAAATATCAGCACCAAACACCCACAAAAACTCTTTTCTCCACCCCATGCATAGGTTCTATACGAAAATTTTGGCCCGACTAAAAGATACAGGGACATCTCTGAAAAATGGTGCCAAACTCCTCCTCTAACTAGTAGAAAATCTTCCCGCAAATACCAGGAACCTGCGATAGAACGAGGGTGCTCCAAATAAGCTCTAATGTTTTTCTTCTATGTCTAGAAATAGAAAATGTATGAGTGAGCACTCTACAATAAACTCCCATGGGAGTCCTGAAATAGACTCCCTGAAGCCTCACTAGGGAGACACTTGAATTTTTCCAAAATGAGGCAGAGTTTCACTTGAAACTATTGAGATAAAAAACTTTGCTTCTCTTGTTCTGAGAAGCGTCCAAGAGAGTGTTCGAGCTTCAAAAAATAATGAGCAAAATATACCCAAGAAATGATTCTATCCTCCTATAATTTCTCCCCTTGCTTCGAGACTCTCTTTTTAATTATTATTTTATTCTTGGGGTCTATTTTCCACCAAGTGACTTTTTCCTCCATTTAAAAAATAATAATTTTCCACCAATCTTGAATAATACATTCCACTCTTCTCTAATGTAATATTTGCCTCTTTTATTAATATTACAAAAATTAGGCAAAATTCCCATGCTCATAAAATTGGGGATATTACAACTGTAATTTTCTTTTTTCCTCCTAAATCCCCAATGTTGGAAATGTTTGCTCTTTCCAAAATTGTCTCTAATGTCGAAATAAAAATTGGGGAGATGACATAAATGGGATATTGAAGTATGGAAGTCAGTATTTGGTTCTAAAATGCCCCAAACAAAGAATTTTACACCCATTAATCCCTGAAAAAGCTCTACTACAACACATGAAGAGGAAAACTTGCAACATGATATATCAAAATTATGGGAGAAAGTGCAACAAATTTAGTTATCACAAAGACCAACCAAATATGAAATAAAAGGGGACATGGATGTTTTAAAAGAAGAAATAATACAAGTCGTGGATGGTATAAAATGTGATATGAATGGTTTAAAGGTAGACATGGAAGCTTTAGAGTAAAGTTTGGAAAAGTTGCTAGAAAAAGGTTTCCTAGTGGTGATAAGGTATTTCATGAAGCTCATGAAGAGAACAAATGAAATGTTAATCATGATTTTAGAGACTCCAACTTTGGGACAAAGACTAGCCATATTCCAAATATTGATACGTGAAAGCTCAATGACAAGGATTTGGTAACATCGATGCTACATATGGAGAAAATATTTGATCTACATGATGTGCCACACACACAAAAGGTACACAATGCATCGTTAAATTAAGAGCAAAACTAGTTTGTGTGGTATCAATTACTTTGTTCTCATAAATAAATTCTCACTTTGATAATTTTTATAGAAGAATTGGTGGCACATTATGAGGATACAAAGAGCAATACCTCTTCATATAATTGATAAATCTAAAAAAAAAGGGTTGAATGGAGGAGCACAATGAAGATGTCCAATGATAGAATATCAAGGTAAATGATATTCCATAGGAGAATAGGATTGATGTCTTCATATGGACTTTAAATGATAACATCCAACATGAGGTTCGCCTTTGGAAACCTAATTCATTGAAGAAGGCATTCAAACTGGAAAGAAAAGTTGATAGAAAAATTATGACAACAAGAAAGTATACCACTCACAACTATAAAGGTGGAAGTGTTACTACTTCTAGCCTCCCACAACCTATAAGATTTACACCACAACAACCCAAGGGAAAAATAGAAAAAGGGATTTGTTACAATTGTGATAGAAGATATACACTGAGGGTCATAAGTGTGCACAGAATAAATTATTTTACATAGATTAAAGAGGAGGAAGAAAATGAACAAGAAACATCAAAGGAAGAGGATATGCACAAAGACCCAACCCCATAGAAAGAAGAAATGAATCTGACCATATATTGTAAAGTGTTCGTAGGAATTAACACTCCTAAAATTCTCAAGATATATGGATATATCAAGAAAAAAAGGTAACAATGTTGATTTATTCTTGAAGTACCCATAATTTTATTCATTTTAAGATAGCCAAGGAATTGAATTGCTTTCTATACCTAGCACCAGAGTGTCAAGTGATGGTTGGAAATAGAGGAACTATAAATCTATCAGGGAAGTACCATAATATCAATATAAAAATGGGGGAATATGTATTGAATAGTCAAATCCTTTCCATTCTAATGGGTGGTTCTGATGTTATATGAGGATTCCAATGGTTACAATTTTTGGGGACAATAGATTTTAATTTTCAAGAAACTTTCTTGAAGTCTTTCTGGAAAGGAAGGGGAATTTAATCAATGGGAATCATAGGGAAACGCGGCAAGATAATCAACTATAATGGCATGACAAATATTTTGAAGAAATAACAATGAGGAATAACTTAACAATTATGCTCACTAGATGTTCAAATATTGAAATCATCTATTTATCTAGATCTCCAAAGAATATTGGAAAATAATTCCAAGGTATTTGAGACTCTCAAATACCTCCCAACCATTCATGACCATGATCATGTTATTTACTTGATTCTCTGAACCATTCCTCCAAATGTTAGACCCTTCAAATATTCTTATGCCCAGAAAAGTGAAATTGAACGTATGGTTGCAGAAATGTTAGAGGCATGTATACTTTAGCCTAGCCAAAGTTATTTTTCTACGCCAGTATTATTGGTACATAAGAATGATGTATCATGGCATATGTGTCTGGATTATAGGGAGATCAACAAGGTCACTAATAAAGATAAATTTCCCATTCCTATCATTGATCAATTCTTGGATGAATTACATGGAGAAATTTACTTCAACAAGTTGGATCTTCGTTGAGGATATCATCAAATTAGAATGAAGACTAAAGCCATTCTAAAAAATAACATTCAAAACTCATGAAGATCATTATAAATTTTTGGCCATGCCCTTTACTTTACTATTGTACCTTCCAGTTTTCAAGGTTTGATGAATTCCATTTTCGAACCCTTCCTTAGAAAATGTTTGTTAGTAATTTTAGATGATATACTAATCTACAAGAAGTGTTGGAAGGATCATGTTTAACATGTTGAAAGGGCGCTCAAACAATTGTATGCAAAAACTTCCAAATGTTTCTTTAGGGTACAAGAGGTGGAATATTTGGGTCATGTTGTATCTCTGTTAAGGTAGTTCCTAACAAAATTAAAGCCATCAGGAAATGGAAAATACCCACAACCCTAAAGCATCTTTAAGGATTTATCAGGCTGATAGGGTACTATAGCAAGTTTATTAATAATTATGTAAAAATAGTAGCACCTCTAACAACATTACTGAAGAAATGTGATTTTTTTGTCTCTAGAATCAATTATGTCCTTTGAAAATCTTAAAGAGACAATGTTCCAAGATCCGGTTTTAGCTACACTAGACTTTACAAAAACATTTATGGTGGAATGTGATGCTTGAAGAAATGGAATTGGTGACTTTTTAATGGAAGAAGGAAGACTTGTTGCTTTTGAAAGTTTTCCAATCAAGGGAAAGTATTTACAAAAAGATATTTATGATAAGGAAATATAGGCAATACTACATGCCCTTAAGTAATGGAGCCCTTACCTAATGGGAAGATACTTCAAGATAAAAAGAGATCGTGATAGTCTTAAATAAATTTTGGAACAAATATTATGTTCAAATGGGTAGAAAAATGGGTTACCAAGATGTTGGGTTATGACTTTGAAATCATCTACAAAAAATGGAAGAAAAATGTTGTTGTTGTGGATGCACTCTCAAGAAGGGATGAGGATGTGGAAGCATTTATCTATGCCATTTCTATTATCCAACCTGATTGGATAATGGAAGAAATGGAGGAATGAGAGAATGACAAAGGTGTGGGCATTCATTCAAAAGTTTTAGCAAGATCCGAGTACATATGATACATTTATCTGGAAAAATGACTCATTATGGTACAAATATATCTTATATTTATTTAAGAATTCCCAACTCAAACAAAAGATTCTTTGGCAATCGCACACCTCTTCTTTAAGAGGGAAGTCGGGATTTTTAAAAACTTACGATAAGGTCAAGAAGGATTTTTTTTGGGATGGACTAAAATCTAATATTCATAATTTTGTGGCAGAATGTTTGGTTTGCCAACAGAATAATGTTGAGACAATTAAGACCCCAAGTCTGTTACAACGTTTAGCCATTCCAAGTTAGCGTTGGGAGGAGGTCTCAATGGATTTTACCATAGGTATACCAAATTTCAAAGGAAACGACTTCATCATGGTGGTAGTTGATATACTTACCAAGTATGCACACGTTTGTGCATTATCTCATTCGTTTAAAGCCAATACAATTGCTACTGCATTTATGGAAACAATTCAAAAGTTACATGGAAACCCAAATATTATTGTAAGTGACAGAGATTTTCACTAGAAATGTTTGGAGAAAATTATTTTCGTGTATGGGTACTCAATTAGATCATAACTCATCTTATCATGCTCAATAATATGGGAAAAATAAGATAGTGAACAAATGTTTGGAAGGATATTTTTGTTTCTTTGTATCTGATAAACAAACACAATGGGTCAATTGGCTACCTATGGCTAAATGGTGGTATAACACTTCCTTCCATACTACAACAAAAATGACCCCATTTATGGCACTTTATGGATATCATCCACCATCCATCACATCATTTCTAAGAGAAAATTCTAAGTTTCAAGCAGTGGAAGATCACATTGAGCATCAAAAAAAAGTTCTCCAACTCTTAAAGGATAGCCTCACTCTAGCATGGAATCAAATTAACAACAAGCATATCAACATTGAAGTGAAAGAAGTTTTGACATAGGTGACTGGGTATTTTTATGACTACAACAATGCAAACAAATGTCCCTCAAGAAAACTAAGAAGGATAATAAATTATAACCCAAGTACTATGGTCCTTACAAATTGTTACAAAATATTGATACTATGGTATAAAAATTGAAGTTGGCTGCATCTTCCTGAGTACACCCAGTTTTCTAGGTTTCATACTTAAAGAAGGTTATTGGGGACAAGCTTCCAGTTAAAAAAGATTGCCAAAACTTGATGAGGAAGGAAAAATCATATTGGAGCATGAAGCAGTCATGGAAACAACAACTAACAACTACGAAATCAATCAATTTTAGATTTTCTCATTAAGTGGAAGAACTTACCCATTGAAGATTCCACATGGGAGGATGAGAATTTTATACAAAATCTTCCACAACTACTCAAGTGTTGAGGAAAACTTTTTTTTTGAAGGAGAGGGGCATGTTATGTCCCTATTATACTAATGTAGCCCCCTTATTGTTAATTTTGTACCCCACAGAAGCCCATAATTGTTATATTTGTGTCCTTATATTATTATTTTTATGCAGGCTCTGATTATATTGTGACCCTTTAGACTATTATATATACCAGGAAGGTCTTTTCATTTCAATCATCCAAGAATTATTAATTTATGTGATGTAAAGGATGTTTCCCCATCAAGAAGGCTAATTTTCAAGTTGATGATCTATATTTTCTTCTGTTTTGTGATATGGTTGCATAACACCCCTCTGTCTTCTATCTGAATAGACTCACTAGAATCTTCTGAAGAAAAATAGATTCTCTTGTGGCCATGTTGGATGCCCGTTAATCTGCTTCTACAGAACTCTGTGCCACATACTTATACTTCTTGTTGCACAAGGTACATCCCCCGATCCAATGCTAAAGCAACATCCTAATGTGCTCCTCTAATCCACTATGATACCTACCCAATCCTTATCTATATATCTACATAATTTGACACGATCATCTCGATTATACCTCAACCTATACTTGAGTGGGTCACACACATAACTCAGTATATGTCTCATTGTTGTCTAATGCACTCTCTTAGGTCCCAAAATAAATTGGTTGACAGTGTTGACCACGAAGTAGATATCTACCCTAGTTTTGACTAGATACATGATGGAATTGAAGATTTGTTTATAAAAGGTTTAGTCAAAATCCTCATCCTCTAATGCTTCAATCCTCCTTCATTTCAAAATCATAGATGTGGACATAGGCCTACAATCTTGAATCCTAAATCTATTCAGAATATTTGTAGTGTATCTCCCTTTACCAAGGAAGATCTCCTCATCCCTGTACCTACCTCCTGGCCTAGGAGGTAATGCATATATCCTAGATCCTTCATGTCAAAATATGCTACCAAGTTCTTGTTGTAGTCCTCTGTGAGCCGTAATTACCCAGTTAGAAAGAGGTCATCCACATATAACACTAGGATGAGTCTCTCATCCTCTGCCAGCAAATAGTAAAAGTTGGGTCTGTGTCACTGTTGACAAATCCCATTTTTACAAGTAGATATCAATTCAACCATACCACACACTAGGATCCTGTTTGAGCCCTTCTAGAGCTCTCTTTAGCATGCACAATGTGTGTCCCTCTCATGTTTCTCAAATCCATCTAGTTTTTCAATATATACTTCCTCCTCTATCACACCATTCAAGAAGGTTTTCTTGATGTCCAGCTAGTGAATTTTTCATCCCATCAATGATTTTAGATATGTTAAAAACCAGATGGAATTATATCTAGAAACTAGGGTGAAGGGTTCATCATAATCTATCCCTCCCTTATCTCCATACCCCTTTGTCATGAACCTATATGTGTACTTATCCATGGTGCAATTTACAACTTACTCAGTATTATAGATCTACTGAGATCCCACAACTTATGTATACAGAGGTCTCAGAACTACCTCCCACACATCATTATTCATGATAGAGATATACTCCTCTACCATGGAATATACCAACACCTGATGTTGTGCAGCCTCCTGATAGCTAGGAGGCTCAACAACGTATGTCTGGTTGTCCATTTTCTCTCTTGTTTGTCCTAGGAGATCCAATGAACTCCACATCCCTTAGAATCTGGAAAACTTCCCTACTGATTTGACCACTATTGGTGGGAGGATTGATAAGCTACTCATCCTTCCTTTTCTACTCCATATGCTATGAACTCATAAAATATCCTACACCTGAGGTTGTGCTCATACTAGTTATTGTAGTAGATCCCTATTAATGTCCTTGTTTCTATCCCTGTGACCACCCCTATAGCACACCCTACTTCTAGACCAATCGAGGTTCTACTAGCTCACTCTTATCACCTGATGGTGTCTCATGAGACACCTTGAAGGCTCTTTCCTCCATGAACATCGCATCCTGTCTTGTGATAATCTTCCTACCACTAGAAACGTAGAACCTGTAGTCTAATATAGTTTAATGTTTTCTTCATCTAGTATATGGTAGAAAGATACATTTCCAAAGATCCTGAAGTGACTAACCTTTGGCTTCTTCCCTGAGAAGTATTCTTCTAGGGTTTTCTTCCAAAATTCCCTCTAGGGTTTTCTTCCAAAATTCCCTCTAAGGAATCATGTTTTGTATATACAATGTTGTGGTGCACACCTTCACCCATAGAAACTTGGGCATTTCCTCATCATACAACTTAGAATTTTCCACCCAAAATATAGACCTATTATTCCACTCCAATACTCCACTCTATTGCGGATTGTATGGAGATACCCACTCCCTCTTGATGCCCTCCTTTGCATGGATCTAAGTGAAGAACCTTCATATTATTTCTTGGTGCATTGTTAACTAGAGCCTTGAACTCTTGGAAGAGACTAAATACCCCATCCTTTGTCTTCAAGAAATAGATCTAGGTTTTCCTAGAACAAACATCAATGAAGGTGAAAAATTACTTTTACCCAATGAGAGATCTAGTGGACATAGGGCCACAAATATCTGAGTGTACAAGCTACAACACACCATCTGATAAACTCCCACTTCTTAGGAATGTTTCCTTAGCATATTTCCCAAGTACACACCCCCTACACATATCATTATGTTCTGTGCTTAATTTTGGAGCACCTATCATTGTCTCCATGAGTATCCTAAGTTCCCCATAGAAGAAATGCCCCATTCTCCTATGCCATAGTTAATTTAGGTCTCTCCAACTTCTACTTCCATCATTGTTGTTGTTTCTAACTAGTGCCTTTAGACAGTCAATCTACAAATTGTACAACATGGTGCTATAGACTCCAATATGCCTCACCTTCTCCTGGATCTGTTGTTTTATGAACCCCTTCTTCCATAAAAAGTGGACATCGTATTCTTTATCCTATATTTGGGAGAATAAAATTAGGTTCATACACATGCCGTGAAGATGCAACACCTCTATAATACAGGTGCTTACTCATGATTGCGTATAAATCTTAATGATACATACTCCAACTAGAGTGCATTTACTTTTGATTCTCATTTGAATTTAGAAGCCCATTTTCTCCTCCTTATAGCTAGAGAAGTATTCTCTAATTCCTATCATATGGGTTGCTTCACTGTCTATGTACCAAACACCATGTGAAGTTGAGATAGAGAGGAAATATATTTGAGTGAATTGATCCTCTAATCTGGAAGAAAAATTTGTATCCTCCTGAATGTTGAATCTCTATACAGCTATATTGGAGAAATATAGGAATTTTACTAAAGAAGTCTTGGGTATAGTTTCATGTGCTTTTATCTTCCTACCCTATGTAGATCTATAGTTGTAACCCTTGTTGAAAAACTTCTACACCCATATATGCTCTGTAAGTCAACTCATATGCTCATCGCAACTACTTCCTGGTAGCCACAGTTCCTACAAACTCTTGTTTTGATGCTAATCAAGTTTTCCTTTGAACTATATCTAAAAATTGAGCCCTCTGCCTCTACAATTTCTACCACTGGCTGGGCCTATGTAGATATGAACCCTGTACTTTATATATCCTTCTAAAACTACATGATATGTTGATATTTCACCTTTGAGCCTATGATATTATCAACAACGCTCTAATACCATGTGAAATTTTCTTGAATTTGCGGCAAATAGAATATATTCTCCTAACTGATTAGCAATTCAATTTATGACAATTAGCACAATTTTGTGTTTCCATCTCTAAGGAAGCACCATATTATGTAACAATGTTATCTTCACCCTCCATGTTATCTTCTTCTCAGCAGTTACAACAAATAATTTATAATATACCCATTATTTGTCTTTTCTTCTTTGTTGATTTGGATTTGCTTCAGAAGCAACATCATCAACAACGTCACTTCTCGAGATCTATCTGACCCCAACTTCTCTAACCTATGAATATTGCTAAGTTATCTTTGAAATTACATCATTCTTTCTACTGAACCAATCTTGTATTCTTATCTCGACAAGATCAAGAAAAGATGTTTTAACTTTTTAGTGGTCTAAAAAGAAGGAAATTGAAGGAATTCCCCTGATGAAGTGGTCAAAGATAGCTAACTTAAAAGAACAAATGGGGATGGGGTCTCAAGAAATCTATGTTTTTAGCCAAGCCTTGGTAGCAAGGAGCCTTTGGAGGTTATTCTCTAATGACGAGCTGGGAGGCAAAGTCATGAAGTGGATATACACGAAGGAAGGGTCCACTGAAGAATGAATATGGGTACACAAAAATTATGTTATAAAGAATTAATTGTTTTAAAAACATTAGTTAAATATTTCCCTCAGAATGAAATATGGATTGCATCAAAAATAGGCAAATGAAATAAATTAAGAGTTGGGTAGGATCCATGGAAAGGGTGCAGTGGTGATTTCAAGCTATCAGACCCTTTGCTATTAGATCTTCATGACTTAAGGGTATTTAAGATTAGGGATATAGCTTCAAATTTGGCAGAATGATGGTTTCAAAGGTGGAAGACAGTAGAGGAGATGCACATAGAGGGGAAAAGTTTGTTAAATGGAATCAATTTGTCAATAGTCTAAATCATACCATGATAACTATGTCAGATCAGGAAGATGGGCTTAAGTGGTTAGAAAATAAAGCATTTTTTTTACACATTAAAATTTTGCAAATGAAGCAAGAATGCTTGAAGACCAAAGTGGTGGAAGGTAGTTTGGAAACTTGAAAATCCACTTAAAACAAGAAAAATTCTTTATTTAGCATTGGAAAACAATTTGTTACATGGGACAATAGGGAACAACAAAATTGGAATGGACCAGATGGTATGTTTTATATAAGGTAGAAAGTGAATCAATGAATCACTCGTTTGCCCTTTCTCAAAATTGGTGTGGAAATAAATTTTGCCAATAACAAATGGAAGGAACAAGTGGGATAAATACTCTTTAGTGATTTGTTTTGAGCATTGGCATCTTGATAAACATATTTTCATTCATAGATCTTTGCCATGCTTTGCTTTGTGGGGGATTGTGGTTAGCTAGAAACAATGCATTATTTCAAGATAAAGAACCTCATCCAAGATTGGTGGCTCATTAAATAAGAACTGGCTATGCAGGATGATGGAAGCCAAAATATCCAAAATCTGAGAGAGTTCTGAAAGATCTAGCATAGATCATTCTACAGCTTGGGGTTACTTTGATGGTGCATGTTAAGAAACACACAGGTAAGTGTGGCTCTAGAAGTCTTTTGTTTTTAAATAACTCATTATTTTTCTATAAAAATTGGAGTTGGGAAAGGGACTGAACAAAAAACTGAGTTGTATGCATTGTGGCTATTACTGAAATCATGTATATAAAGAGTTGATGGAACAATACAAATTCTAGGGGATCTGAAACTACTTATTGATTGGGCCAATGGGCATAAGATGATAACAAATTTGGTATTAAATATAGTCATTATCAAAGTTTTATAGATAAAAAAAAGTTTTTTAAGTAATTTTGTTTACCAAAATTTACAGGGAGTGATACAAAGGTAGAACAACTCTCAAAATATGATTTTTTTTGCAGGAGGGAGTCCTGATAGAGAAACAATTTAGAGAAGGAACTCTTGTCTTAGAATCAGAAAAATCCTTTTTAAATTTTTGAAAAATATGATTAAATCCCTGTTTAGTTCTTGAATAGGACATACATTATACTTAGGGGCCTGTATGTCCAAGAGTCCAAGATACGTTTTTGATGATCTAAATGAAATTCCTAGATAAATCCTTATGGAAGACTGTAAAATTTATCTTCTAGGGTAGTCTATAGATAGGTTCAACACCTATTTTGGCCAAAAGACTATGACAATGTCTATTTTGATTTCCTCTTGAAACAAGAACTCTCTCTAGTATACTCTACTCATTTTCCATATCGATTTTGGATGTGGTTGAGCCTAGATCCTTCAAACCCTTTCATAAATAAAATGATAGAAACAAAAAGTAATTGAGATATAGTTATGGAAGAAATACTCGCTGATGAGAATAATGATGATGATATGATAGGGCATTTCACCAATAACTTTTATAAAACAAACAAATGTTGGGTATCAATTGTTTACCAATTTTCTATGTTCAAGAATGAGATCATGGAAATACTACTAGATTCAATGCCTTTCTTTGAAGATTAAGCATGTAACATCTGGAGGGCATGTCAGTTGGTGTGGTCAATGATTGCTGGATTCATATTTATAACATTTATGTGAAGGGTGGGCAAGTCCCAAGTGTGGAGAAAATTGCACAAAAATAGCAGTTACACAACCTACACATGTCTCAATATTACACAAGGATCTAGGTCACACCAATGGAATCAAATATGACATTCAATACGTAATTTTTTGTTCTAGAGTCTTCTAAAAAAATTTTAACCACCTATCAAGGCTATAAATGGCCATTAAATGCTCATGCAAAAGGGTCATTGAGACTAGTTGTCACTCTTAATGAGGGCTTTAGAGAGTTCATTGGGACTAGGTACATGCTACAGTTTTGCATTCTTCAATGAGAGCTTTGTGCCTATAATGGTGCATGACTCTACTGTGTTTATTTTCACAATGTGTTAATATGATGCTTCACCTAATGTTGTGGTATATGTTTGTTTTTTGATGGTGTTTACATGAGTATGAGTATGGCGATTGTGGTTAGCTAGAAACAATGCATTATTTCAAGGTAAAGAACCCCATCCAATACTGGTGGCTCATTAAATAAAAAGTGGCTATGGGGGATGCTGTAAGCAAAAATCTTGAAAGCCCAAAGAGTTATGAAAGATCCAACATAGCCCATTCTACTGCCTGGGGTTACTTTGATGGTTCATGTCAAGAAACCCCCATGTAAGTGTGGCTCTCGGTTCCTTTTGTTTTTAAATAACTGATTATTTTCTATAAAATTTGGAGTTGGGCAAGGGACTGAACATAGAACTGAGTTGTATATTTTTTGGCTATTACTGAGAGTAGTTGTATAAATAGATTATGGAACTGTGCAAATTATGGGGGATCCAAATTGCTAATTGATTGGGCCAATGGACATAAGATGATAACAAATATGGTAATGAATACATTCACGATCAGATTTTTATAGATAAAATAAATTTTCATGTAATTTTGTTTACCAATATTTACAAGGAGTTTGATACAAAGGAAAACCAACTCTCAAAATATGCTTTGTTTTTGTAGGAGGGAGTGCTGATAGAGCAACAATTTAGAGAAGGAATTCTTGTCTTAGAATCAGGAAAATCCTTTCTTAATTTTTCAAAAAGATGATAAAATTCATGTTTATTTCTTGAATAGGACAACCATGATGCTTAGGGACCTGTATGTCCAAGAGTCCAGGATACGTTTTTGATGATCTGAATGAAATTCCCAGATAAATCCTTATGGAAGACTATAAAATGTATCTTCTAGGGAAACTTGTAGATAGGTTCAACACCTATTTTGGCCAAAAGGCTATGAAAATGTCTATTTTTATTTCCTCTTTAAATAAGGACTATCTCTAGTATATTCTCATTGTTTCCCATATATATTTGTGGTGTGGTTCAACCTAGATCCTTCCAACCTTTTCATAAAAAAAAAATCATGGAAAAAATGTAACTGAGATATACTTATGGAACAAATACATGCTAAGGAGAATAGTGATGATGATAAGATATGACACTTCATCAATAAGTTTTATTAAACAAACAAGCATTGGGTATCAGTTGTTTACCAATTTTATATGTTCAAGAATGAGATCATGGAAAGACTACCAAATTCAATGCCTTTCTTTGAAGATTAGGCACGTACTGATAGGAGGGCATGTCAGTTGGTATGGTCAAGGATTGTCGAATTCCTACTTAAACATTTATGGAAAGTGTGCGCAAGTCCCAAGTGTAGTAAATTGCACAAAAATAGTAGTTACACATCCTGCATATGTCTCAATATTACACAAGGATCCATCCTACACCAAACCATAAACGCCACTGTTATTTTACTTCCTAGAGGATAATGCAAATATTGTCATGAAGCCATTTTACTTCCCAAAGATGTAAGATGGTGCGGGTATTGTCCTAGAGTGAGCTAGATTATCATTGTAGGTGGTAGTACTATGGATTTATGTTCAAGTGTTTGGTAACAAAACTGGACACTACGTATCACCAAAAATTAGGGAATGGGAACCAATGGCCAAAAGTATTTTCCCATTCTCTTCAAGATTACTAACGTGATCACAAGGTTTAACCACAAACATAATTTTAGTTGTTTGTTTACCAGGGACATCAACAATGTGAAATCCAATTAGCTTCTTTTGTGGGGCTGTTTTGTGGGTTGCAGGGGACTTGGAGTACAAAAACACTACGTAGCTCCCATCCATGTTATCATGGTTCCACACAAGTATGGAGGATATAAATTTTAACTTACTGCAATGGGTGTTCTCCACTCTGAAATGAAATTTTCCTATGTCACCAATGGCTTCAACATGCTCCATTGTCACATTCAAATCAATATTCTTGATGGTTGTGGAAGAGAACTCATATTAGTATGCTGAGTAACTGAATCCCTAACCAAAGTCAAACACTTTCTTCCCAGTGTAAAATACATATTTACAGCCTGGAGAGCCTGTATGATGATTTGTAAGCATGTTCATGTTCGTCATTGGTATCTTCACGAAGTCTTGAAGGTACCATGTCACAGGAAATCTCCCACCTAAACTGTACAAACATACACATCTCATCCAAGTACTCCAAATTTTCTGCAGTATGTTTTACCTTTCATCAAAAGAAAGTGACAGTATACAAATCCAAAATTCACAAAAATATACCAACAAAAATATAGGCCAGTGCCAAAGGAACAAGAGAATTACGATGCTTTGTTCCATATTTTGATTGGTAGTATAATTCATTTTACAATAGTTTTTTCTTTACTCGGCTTTAGAACTAAAAAATAATCAAAAAAATAAGCTGATAAAAAAAATCAACATGCCAGCAAGGAGATGTCCAGTCATGAGGTGTCCTTGGATTTCAACGACATTAGAGATATAGAAAATAGTTACTATTCAAACAATTTTTCTAGATATTTTCTTACAGATTATTGCAATAACACTAAAATATCCTAGTATAAACTTCTTTCAATTGCTTCAAAAACTCATACTTTTGTTGTAAAACATGCACTTGACTCTGACTTTAGAATTAATATCGAATTAATCACTTTAGATGTTTGAGTAGCCCACCTTCTCCATATATTTGATTCACAAGGAAACCAAAAATATTCTAATATAGCCGACAATTGCTACTTACATGAACTAAAAAATTCTTAAAGTCATTAAAAAATCACTAACATTGCCTATAAACTAAGAAAAAAAATCAATACAATTTCCTGTAAATGAAGTATAATCATTTCCATTCCCTTTAAACTAAGTAAAATAAATCACACTCAAATTTTAAAACAAAATCGGATAAGCACTACTAAATAGCAGAAAACATAATGTTAAGAACGAAAATTGTACATGAATCGACCTACCTTAGAGACATTCCAAGTCGAGTTATAACTGGAGAAATTCAAAGGGGAAACTCCACAAGGAGAAAGATGGTGTCGGAAACTGGTCAAGGACAAGGAGAGAAGGGATAAAAGTCTAGCCTTCAAGAGCCTTCCAATTCTAGCATCAATCTCTAGATGGCCAAAAGGCCAAGACGTAATCGCTCGTTAACTCCTAGAAGATCTCATGGATTCTAGAATGATGTTTTCCAAAACTAAAGAACAGTTCATAATCACTCCGAATGGTATCTTTAGAAACAATGCATCCATCACCAATGTGGAGGGAAAATGGAACTAACAGCTCCGTCTTTTTGTTGGGAGATTTGCTTAGGCCTTTGTCCTATTGAACAAGAGCACCAAGCACAAGAAGAAGCAATCCACGATCAAGAAAATCAAAATACTAATTGTAGCATATTGGGTCATAATTTTTTGTCACTTTAATATTCTTTGATACCAATTGTAGTGTTGAAAAGTGTGCAACAAGAAATGCTTGTTAAGAATGCAACAAGATGATGGAACTTAGTGAAAAGAGTCGCCTTCACTAAGTGGGCCCTGTTGAGGGCCCCGAAGTCGGGTCAACAACAAGGGGGATACCCACCCGGTCAGGAACCTGGTTGGCGGCTCCTTGCCCGTTTGGAGTAGCGGGTCCGACTGGGGGTAATGGGACCAGTTTCCCAATGTGAAGGGTGTGTGTGTGTGTGTAGAGTTTGATGATATTAATCTAAAAGGTTTCTCTGAACTAGTCTTAATTCTAACAGCTAAATTACTTCTATACTAATGTGATCTAATGAAGAGAAACAATACATCTAATCTATGCTAACCCGGGGTGTTCTCTTTTGTTATGCGATCTAGAAAGATTTCTAACAACAGCTGGTAATAAAGATCATTCAACTGTTATCAGAATATAAATTGATAAAGATAAACCATTCTGCATAAGAAGTTAGGCAGAGTAGTTGTGAACAGCATATCGCATAATCAGTTTTCTATATGTCAAGCATAAATAAATGACTCCACCGTACAGAAGTGCCAAATGGTAATACAGACATTCATACAGTAACATATAAAGAACTCAGCTGTATATCACTTTGGGGATACTAGCAGAATTTAGTCAAGAGATAAAAGTACCATTTATGACTGATTTCACTAATAAACTTCAAGCAATAATGATTTACTTCTACTTGTTCTAATATCTGTTAAGAGTACAGAAGTGCAACATCAGTAACATACATTAAAATGCAAACATAAATAAATCTCGATCCATCCATTCATCAAAAACCTCCTCTGAGGGTGCAGAAGTGCATGTTCTGAGGATAAGTTTTTTGACAGATTTCCGGACCCTTGTCCAAATGCCATGAGAAGGGTTAAATACTACTAGCTAATTGATATTAATTACACAAATCTAGGGAATCGGCTTCAAATGACCGCCCTTCACTAAAAGCAAATTTATTTCTAAAACTTTAAATCTAATTTCTGACCGTTTCTGTATATTCTCTTTAGTGCTGTCAACTGCGCAACGCTTTCCTGGGAAGAGTCGGCTGGCTGCCTTCCTCTTTTACTTGGGAGATAAAAGTGGAAATAACAAGAGCTGGAACCTCCTTCTGACAGACCAGAAGATATTTTCGAAAACCTTTCTATAGCTGGGTGTATTCGCCGCGTGTATACTTAGCACAACCCAGGTTCTTCTCAAACTGATTTTGCTGTTGCTATTCCGGTTTCCGGTCGTGCGAACGACTGAGTGGGTTAGGAGTCGCGCTGTATGGACAATCCCCTGTTTCGAGAATTGTTTCCGCTCTTTGTTCCAGGCTTTTCTGGAGCGTCCTCCTTCTTTTGCGTTTCTCTTTTTGCTTTACCCAGTCTGAGCTTCAAGATCTTTTGTGAACACGCTGCTTTTGTGCGCCTTTGACTCTGAGTCCTAGATAGTCTAATTTCATCAGTGCCAGTTGCCTGATAGTCTGGAATCCGCGGTCCTGCTGCATGCGGCATTCGTTTGCGGAGGCATCTTCTCTCTGCTATTTGATTGGCGCTTTCCCCTTTCTCTCAGATGTTTCCTGCATATAGATTTATATCAGTTGCGTGTCTTGCAGTCTACGCAAAGAAGAAGGGAAATGAAAAGATTGACATAAAAGCATTAAACTCTAATGAATGCATAATCCTGACATGCATCATGACTTGACTCTTCGATAAATGCGATGCAATCATTCCTTGATACTCAAGCATGCGGTCATTAATTTCCTTTAAGGCGCGCGCTTGGTCTTTGGGTTTATCGTGTGATGAGTCTTTTCAGATCGCAGATCGCAGATCGCAGTTTACTGATATCGCAGTCCTCGCAGATCGCAGATCGCGGATTTTATTCAATGGTTCATGGTGCCATAGCGTGACGTTTGCGATGTGCGATGTCGCATATCGGCGATCGGCGTTTCTTGGAGGTCCTCCTTTTAGAGCGCGTTTGAGATGCATGCGACGCGATGAACTTCGCGTCGCTTTTTCGCATTTTTACTTCTCGTGCTTTAAGTAATGCTTCGACCTTTCTTTGCGATGCGATTTAAGCCTTAGGGAGAAAAATACAAAAATTTAACAAAATATTTTTTGGGATTTTTTGTTCAGGGTCCCCCCTTTGCTCGACATTATTGCTAATATTAAGCAAAGAGGGGGGGGTTGTTGGTGACCACAACAATGGCGATTCATTGTGAAGAACCAGTTATCTCTGCTTGTTCTATTGCATTTTCACTTCCAAAACAGAAAAAAATTTCTTATGTCTAAATTTTGTTATGGACGGATAGAGTATTACCCCTTATCCTGTCAATGATGTTTCGTTCACAACTTTTTATTTCATTCTGATTGTTTGCTTCCTCTGGGTTATTTCTTGTATTCACACCTAGACATTACTCAGTTTTTTCAAAGACAAAATAAGGTCTTCTCTGCGTATTGGCTTTGTAAAGTATGCTCATTTGTCGTAGGTAGAGCCTCTGCTGCCCGCAAGCGTCCATAGCCTCGACAGGGTTACCATATTATCCAGCAATGATCCTTTTTCCTGCTTGAGGTTATCTACAACATTCCAGAGAAAAATCCTTTCGACACTTTTCTTTCTTTTTTGATTTTTTTTTATTCTCTAAACAACAATGTCTTGGTTTGGTGGCCAAATTATGACACAGTCATTCACTTGATTTACACTTTTGCTGAACAAGGTGGCTCGCGATGAGACACCTTGTCTTTTGATTGCAACAATCTTGAGTCGTTGCCCTGTTTTGATAGACAGTAGTGGCAAAGTCAGCAAGTTATAATATCTGTGATCATCATAAGCCGGCTCGTGATGAGACCTCTTATTCTTTGAGATATAGTGTTTTCTTGGATTGTTTCTCTGGATGCTGCGATTTTCCTTAACAGGGAGGAAGTCATTGTTTTTCCTTAAGAAAGCTCTAGACGACAATAATGGAGTTTAAGAACAACAGTTTTGCAGAGAATACTTATTTTGCTATTGATGATACTTTTCATTGCGTTGGCATAAAACAATTTTTTGCCAAAAGTTACTTTCCTCCCAAATTTCTTTGTGAAGTTGAAACTAACATCATATTCAGGCTAAAGTTAACTCTATCTGTCAATAATAAAAGTCATATTTTTCGAAAAGTTTTACTATTTATACAAGTGAAATCAAAATCTGATAGAGAAATGGCATATTCTTCATAAATACAATTTATGATCATTCACAACCAACCTTATTTATATAAAAAAAATAAAACTAAAATTATCCTACAAAAATTAGAAGGATAACCTTCTATGGAAAATACATTTTGAGGATTTGTCCATTTACAGGCAGAGAATCTCTTCTGCCTGTCAAGTCCTGCAACACAAAAGTTGACGGGCCTATGACCTCTACAATCTGAAAAGGACCAAGCCACAGCTTCTGGAATTTCGTATGCTTGCCCTTTTCTTCATGTGCCTTATCCCACTTCAAAACTAAATCTCCTATCTGAAAATTTTTTCTGGTCATTATGTTCGAATCAAAAGAGGATTTTATCAGCGCTTGGTGGTGAGCATGGGTTTTCTTGGCCTGTTCTCGTTGTTCTTCTAGCTTGATTATTTCCGTTTGCCTTAGTTGTAAGGGAGAAGTGGATACTTCATCAATGTATTGTACTAAGGACAAGGAGGGAATGACTAAGTGAGTAGGAAGAACTGCTTCTCTCCCGTAAACTAAATTAAAGGGAGAAGTGCCGATAGAGGCTTTCTTTGTAATTCTGTCTGCCCATAGGGCGTTTACTAGCGCTTTATGCCAATTCTTTTGGTTTTGGTCGACTGTCTTTTTGATAATCCTGATTAGGTTCTTGTTCGTTGATTCAGCCAACCCATTACCTTGCGGATAGTAGTTGGCAGAATACTTCAGTTTGAACCCTCTTTTGAGTGCGAACTCAGTCATGGTATTTCCAGAAAAATATGAAGCATTATCGAATATTAAGGCCGTTGGCAATCCAAACCTAGTAATGATAAAGTGATCTATGAATTCAATAATATTTTCAGAGTTAGCTGTCTTGAGAGGAACTGCCTCTACCCATTTAGTAAAATAGTCAGTTGTCGTGAGGATATACCTATGCTGTTTAGAGGAGTGAGGAACGATCTCACCTATTATGTCCAGGCCCCATTGGCTGAACGGCTGCTCGATGTTAACCGGCTGCAGTGGCATGGATGACTTCTTTTGTTTTCCTGCAGCAGTCTGGCAGACTTGGCATTTTCTTACGTGATTGTACGAGTCTTTGAACAACGTGGGCCAGTAGTATCCTGCTCGTAAGATTTTGTGCGCGGTGGCTTCTCCAGCATAGTGTCCACCTGCTGGTCCATCGTGGAGTTCCTGCAAAACCTTTTCGGCTTCAGTTTTCTCAAGACATCTAAGAAGCACAGAATCATAATTTCTTTTAAACAGGACATCATTCACGAGTTGGTATTGTTTGGCTTTTAATCTCAGGGCTCTCTTCTTGATGTGATCCAGGTGAAATGGAGCATGCCCGTTCTTTAGGAAATAAATGATGTCAGCATATAATGATTCTGCGTCGTTTAGGCTTACCTCATACGCGTGTACCTCTTCAGACGATTCTTCGGGGATTTGCGATGCTCCAGCTAACATCTTGCAGAAGCCTTGGCCCCGAACGATGTGTGCCGACTTGATCTCCAGGTCGTATTCTTCCAAGGCGGTGATCCAATTCGCTCTCTTTTCGCCCACATCCTTCTGTATCAGGATATTTCTTACCGCTGGGAACGGTACTATGACCTTGGTGTGGGCCTTTAGCAAGAATGGTCTGAAATATTTAATCGCATTAAAAACGGCATATGCCTGTTTCTCTACGTCCGAATATTTCAGCTCAGCACCTTGTAAGTTTGAGCTAAAGAATGCGATCGGAGCTTCTACCTTTTCTTGATTCGCTTGAGTCAAGATTGCAGCATAAGAATTCTCTGAGGCAAACGTGTATAAGACAAAAGGCTCTGAAAAGTTTGGGGTTGCTAGAGATGGAGCGTTGATGATGGCTTGTTTGATTAAGTTAAACGCTTCGTGCTCGTCTAGACCCCATTTAAAGTTTGAATTCTTTTTTATCAATTTTTGTAAAGGAGAAATAATACGTGAAAAATCTGGGACAAATCTTTTGACAAAATTGATCTGTCCTAGGAAAGATTGCATGGTCTTTTTGTTATGGGGCATGGATATCTCGGAAATTTCTTTGATTCTGTCAGGTTCAATGTGAATGCCAGATTTGGACACTATGAATCCTAGCAATTTTCCTTCACTTAACGCGAAAAAAGATTTCTTCGGGTTAAGCGAGATCCCATACCTTAAACATCTTTGAAAGATTTGCTTCAAATCTTTGAGGTGGTCGTTTCGGTTCTTGGAGTACACAGTTATATCATCCAGGTAAATCACTACCGATTTGTTGACTAAACCTTTAAAAGCGATGTCCATAGCCCTTTGAAAAGTAGCGCCGGCGTTGATCAGACCGAACGGCATTTTCCGATACACGTAGCTACCCCATTTAGTTCGGAAGGTGGTTTTTAACTGATCATCTGGGTGTACCAACACTTGGTTATATCCTAAAAATCCGTCCAGGAAAGACATTAACTCTGAGCCTGCGACTGCCTGTAATATTTGCTCCATCGGTGGGAGGGGAAAATTGTCTTTTTGACAGGCTTTGTTGAGGTTCCGGAAGTCGATGGAGATTCTAATATCTCCGTTTTTCTTCCTAACGAGTACCATATTAGATACCCATTTGGAATGTCTGACCGGGAAGATTATTCTGGCTCTCAACAATTTATTCAGCTCAGTTTTTATCTGACTTTCCAAGTTGGGGTGGATTTTCCTGAGCTTCTGCTGGACAGGTTTCTCGTTGTCAATCATGGGGATAGTGTGCTGAATGATAGAAGTGTTGTAGGTCTTCAGCTCATCGTAATTCCAGGCGAAGACGTTTTTGTACTGTCGTAGAAGACGGATATATGCTGATTTTTCTTCAGGAGCCAGGCCTTGGCCTAGATTAACGTTTTGCAGCTTCTCATCGGTTCCTAGGTTCACTGATTCATAGTTCAGAGTCGAAGTGTAAAGTTTGGCATTAGCTGACCTTTTGAACCGACTTTTCAAGTCGTATAAATCTTCTAGTTTGACCACCGATTTGGGTATAGCATTATCAGTGCTATTTTGTTGTATCTGGTGGTCATGATAGTCTTCGTCGATTATCTGGTTTGAGTAGGATCCTTCGGAGGTGAGGAAAATTACGATGTCTGGGTCGTCGTTGAATACTCTCCAGTTAGTGATGTTGTCAGGGATAGACGGTTTAAAAATCAATTCTATCGAAAACCTATCTGGACTAAAGTCTTCGGAGGGAATGAGTCTGGAGGCTATGTTAGCTAACAGGTCTGCGCTTGCGTTGTGAAGTCTCGGAATTGGCGAAATATTGAATGCTGTAAAATGTGCAGTGAGATCTTGTACCAAAGATTGATAGTGCTTTAAATGACTAGACAGGCAGTGTATGGTGTTACGTACCTGTTTGACGACGATCTCGGAATCTCCAAAGACTTGAAGATATTTGACGTTGCAGCTGATTGCTTTGTATAGGCCTTGGACCAAGGCTTCGTATTCCGTTGTGTTGTTCGTGCAATCGAACTCCAGTCTGCATGTGAGCATGGTCTTATTTCCGTCCGGGCTAATCAAAACGCATCCTGCTCCCGCTCCCTCGTTGGATTTAGAGCCATCAAAATATAATTTCCAAAATAAAGAAGTATTTACAGGGTTATCTAAGAAACTAACACATTTTGAATCATCAGTCTGGGAAAAGTTTTCTACTTGGGACAAAACTGAATTTTCTAAATATGGTGATATGTGAGCATTGAAATTTCCGAGGAAAGAGTCTACCGAGTAGTTGCCTATGATGCTGCTGTTGTATGTTATGGCTTCATTCTCTCCTTCCAAATTCGTCACTATGTATTTTTGGTGCAATTCTCGTTCAACCTTTATTTGATTTGGTTTCCCGTTGAAGGGTAACCACATGTGCGACCAGTCAGTTGAAAAGTATCTGTGGAGTTTCTCGGACCAGTCCCTGCTAAGAATCAGGCCATAAAATTCAGGGATGTCAGCCACTAGGATGTCGATAACTTGGCATACCTTGGGGTTAGACGACAGTCTTATGGTCACTTGATTCAGTTCGCCAATCACTTCGACTTGTGATCGATCAAGTTGAACTATGCGCACTGCGGATTTTTGCGGTTGAACGTTGAGTTTGGCACATATTGACTTGGGTAGAATATTGGTTGAAGCACCAAAATCAACCAAGCAGTTGTGCACGTTTCTGTTAAAGATTTCATAAGTGAGGAGGAAAGGAGGAGTATGAGATCTAGATCTCCCTCCAATCAAAGCGATGTCATTTGGATCGATTTTATTGATCGTGTTGATTGGAGGTCTTCCTATATTATGGGAAGCTACGGCTGTAGGTAAAGGCGTAGTAGGTATGGCGTGTAACTCTTTCATCATGATTTTCTGTTGGTGTTTCAATTTGCTCAACTCGTACAAGGTGATATTAGCCCTAGTCTTTTTCATGTCATCGATGATGTTATACTCCATTTCATCCGACACTATTAGTGTCTTTGATGGAGGCGTTTGCTCTGATTGGACTGGGCTAAAAGAGGTCACTTTAGCAGTTGTTTTCTTTGGTGCGACCCTTTCTTTTGCTGCAGGGCTTGCGCCCTTCTGTTTTGGGATATTCTGGGGAGGATCAAGCTGATTTCTGCTTCGTGTGCTGACCGGAAGTGCTTCTTGATCTTCCTCTTGTGGGAGGATGAAATCCCACATTCCTTGCAGTTCCACCACTTCTTCATCGTCGGTCTGTGTTTCGATGGTGCTCTCTTCTTCTTCTTCGTCAGATTCCACGTTTGAGACCACGTTGGGTGGCTTCGTCCCCATAGGAGGATTTCTCTTAAAACTCCTAAAAGGCTTTCTTGGGGACGATTCTGCTACTTGTTTCCTTATATCAATCATCTCATTGGACATGGCCTTTAATACCTTTTGTAATCCTTCCATGTCGAAAGGATCTTTCGTTTGCTTCTTCTTGGTGTCTTCTTTGAAAGAGATTTTCTTAGATTTACGCTCTTCGATTGTAGATCTCTTTTCTAGGGCTACTACGCGTCTTTCAACTGCCATCGCCTCAGCCAAATTTTCGACTAAGATTGTCTTGCTCGCCCTATCTACGAAGATGGCCAAGTTTGAAGGTAAGGCCATGATGTACCATTCGCATCTTACTTCCTCGCTGGGTTGAGAAGCAGCGGGGATTTTGTTGAGGATCTTGTTGAACCGTAAGTTAAAATCTTTAATGGGTTCTCTAGCCTCAGCTTTGAGATTGGATAAATCGTTGATTAGTGTCGCTGTCGATCTATCATCGCCGAATTTGGTGAGAAATTGATTTTGAAAAATGTCCCAGCTGGTGATAGATCCGGAGGGCAGTGGAAAGTACCATGACCCGGCTGTCCCTTGCATTGTATAGGGGAAACGTCGGACCACGGCATCTTCGTTGGTAACTCCGTTGAGATTAATAGAAAGCATGAAATTATTGATATGTTCTTCAGCTAGCATTCCTGTTTCTGGATTGAATTTCGGCAGCCATTTCTCAGGATGGGCAGGTATTGGACTTAGGGGTGGAGGCATTAAAACCGCCCCAGGGTTGTTCCATGGAGATTGGGCCATCGCTGAGTGACTAGTTAACAAAAGTGCAGAAGATGATCTTTGATGTTGAGAAGATGGAGATGTTACGACCTTCGACGATTGCGGAGGAAGGGTTGTAGGAGATGGATGAGTGTTTTGAGGTGACGACGTGGGTGGTAGACTTCGCGGAGAGGGAGTTGAGATGGACGAAGTGGATGAAAGAGTCTCTTTGTCAGACTCTGGAAGTGCTTTCCTTACTCTTTTCCTAGTAGGGAGAGGAGTTTCAGTTGGCTGAATGCCAAACTTTTCACTCTTCAATCGGGTCAGGGGATGAGCAGGGTTGTACTGCGAAGTCGAGCTTCCTTTAGATTTATCAGACTTCTGGGTGAAAATAGAGAATCCCTGGAGTTTACGGATAAACGTTTGAACTTCAGGGGGATCGATAATAGGACGGTCTGATGTATCGGGGTGTATAGCAGCGGTGGATGTCCGAGCGACTTCTAGTTCCGAGTTTAGTCGTACTGGAGAAGTCGGGGAAGTTGGTGAGGGTGATTTGCTCTCAGAATGGTATTTGGATTTTGAATTATGCACCATTCATAGCTCGTGCCCTCCTTCTAGCGCCAGAAATGTTGAGGGCCCCGAAGTCGGGTCAACAACAAGGGGGATACCCACCCGGTCCGGAACCTGGTTGGCGGCTCCTTGCCCGTTTGGAGTAGCAGGTCCGACTGGGGGTAATGGGACCAGTTTCCCAATGTGAAGGGTGTGCGTGTGTGTGTAGAGTTTTATGATATTAATCTAAAAGGTTTCTCTGAACTAGTCTTAATTCTAACAGCTAAATTACTTCTATACTAATGTGATCTAATGAAGAGAAACAATACATCTAATCTACGCTAACCCGGGGTGTTCTCTTTTGTTATGCGATATAGAAAGATTTCTAACAACAGCTGGTAATAAAGATCATTCAACTGTTATCAGAATATAAATCGATAAAGATAAACCATTATGCATAAGAAGTTAGGCAGAGTAGTTGTGAACAACATATCGCATAATCAGTTTTCTATATGTCAAGCATAAATAAATGACTCCACCGTATAGAAGTGCCAAATGGTAATACAGACATTCATACAGTAACATATAAAGAACTCAGCTGTATATCACTTTGGGGATACTAGCAGAATTTAGTCAAGAGATAAAAGTACCATTTATGACTGATTTCACTAATAAACTTCAAGCAATAATGATTTACTTCTACTTGTTCTAATATCTGTTAAGAGTACAGAAGTGCAACATCAGTAACAGACATTAAAATGCAAACATAAATAAATCTCGATCCATCCATTCATCAAAAACCTCCTCTGAGGGTGCAGAAGTGCATGTTCTGAGGATAATTTTTTTGACAGATTTCCGGACCCTTCTCCAAATGCCATGAGAAGGGTTAAATACTACTAGCTAATTGATATTAATTACACAAATCTAGGGAATCGGCTTCAAATGACCGCCCTTCACTAAAAGCAAATTTATTTCTAAAACTTTAAATCTAATTTCTGACCGTTTCTGTATATTCTCTTTAGTGCTGTCAACTGTGCAACGCTTTCCTGGGAAGAGTCGGCTGGCTGCCTTCTTCTTTTACTCGGGAGATAAAAGTGGAAATAACAAGAGCTGGCACCTCCTTCTGATAGACCAGAAGATATTTTCGAAAACCTTTCTCTAGCTGGGTGTATTCGCCGCGTGTATACTTAGCACAACCCAGGTTCTTCTCGAACTGATTTTGCTGTTGCTATTCCGGTTTTCGGTCATGCAAACGACTGAGTGGGTTAGGAGTCGTGCTGTATGGACAATCCCCTGTTTTGAGAATTGTTTCCGCTCTTTGTTCCAGGCTTTTCTGGAGCGTCCTCCTTCTTTTGCGTTTCTCTTTTTGCTTTACCCAGTCTGAGCTTCAAGATCTTTTGTGAACACGCTGCTTTTGTGCGCCTTTGACTCTGAGTCCTAGATAGTCTAATTTCATCAGTGCCGGTTGCCTGATAGTCTGGAATCCGCGGTCCTGCTACATGCGGCATGCGTTTGCGGAGGCATCTTCTCTCTGCTATTTGATTGGCGCTTTCCCCTTTCTCTCAGATGTTTCCTGCATATAGGTTTATATCAGTTGCGTGTCTTGCAGTCTACGCAAAGAAGAAGGGAAATGAAAATATTGACATAAAAGCATTAAACTCTAATGAATGCATAATCCTGACATGCATCATGACTTGACTCTTCGATAAATGCGATGCAATCATTCCTTGATACTCAAGCATGCGGTCATTAATTTCCTTTAAGGCGTGCGCTTGGTCTTTGGGTTTATCGTGTGATGAGTCTTTTCAGATCGCAGATCGCAGTTTACTGATATCGCAGATCGCAGTCATCGCAGATCGCGGATTTTATTCAATGGTTCATGGTGCCATAGCGTGACGTTTGCGATGTGCGATGTCGCATATCGGCGATCGGCGTTTCTTGGAGGTCCTCCTTTTAGAGCACGTTTCAGATGCATGCGACGCGATGAACTTCGCGTCGCTTTTTCGCAGTTTTACTTCTCGCACTTTAAGTAATGCTTCGGCCTTTCTTTGCGATGCGATTTAAGCCTTAGGGAGAAAAATACAAAAATTTAACAAAATATTTTTTGGGATTTTTTGTTCAGGGTCCCCCCTTTGCTCGACATTATTGCTAATATTAAGAAAAGAGGGGGGGGTTGTTGGTGACCACAACAGGCCTGCAGGCAAATTATGGCGCAAGTTCTATATTTGATCCCAGCAAGGATGATCACAGTATGAGTGATCACAGTGTGGGTGATCACAGTGTGGGTGACCACAGTGTGAGTGATCACAGTGTGAGTGATCAAAGTCTATTTTTAGACTGCTGTCAAAAATAGAAAAGTCAAATATTATTGTCTCATAATAATATTTGGACTATAAACTTGATCTTATTCTCTTGGAGCGCTTCAGGATGAGCTACGGATGTGGTACATGCAGATCCCAGAGGGAAATACGTGGTTACCTATGGGATGACTAATATTTGCATGCAGGACTTCAGTTAGAACTCAAGTGAGTTGAGTTTAGTGGACTGGAGGTGCAGTTGATGGAGTTGTGTTCAGTTTAGCTTTGTTAAACTGGTTGTATTTAGTCTAACTGGAAAATAGACTAGAGATGAGTTGGGTGAATTAGTTATTAATTAATTCACAAGTTATTAACTCATAATGCAACTATAGAATACATCAGTTAACTCAGTTGCATTTCAGTGCATGTTCAGTTCAGCACGAACAGGTGTTAGAGGATCAGACTGCTATCAGTTGTGACTATAGCTGTGCATGATGATTTGCACAATCAGAGGGTTGAGTATGCCAATGAATTGGCCAATATCAAGAATTGTAGCCTATTCTCACGTCCAACAGAGTGTGACTAATAATTTGCAGGTAAAATACGAGTTTGGTAAACCATTCTCATCAATTCTTGAGCAGGTATTGAGATGGAGAGGTAGGCAAGCAGTGTAATAGATTTGGAGATCAGATATGAGCTGTATTCTGTGTAACAAGTGGAGCTGGTACTGGATTGCTTGTGATAAGAATTGTACTTTGTAATGTTACATGATTCAATCAATATAATATACAGATAGTGTGGGGTTTTTAGCGAGATGCTTTCCTCGGGATACATACTGTGTTAGTGAGTTTGATTGATGATTCTATGTGTGCCTGTGAATGTTTCTGCTTCTGTAAATTGATGATCAACATATTGGAGATTATGTATTATACATGTTCCGCTTATAATTGTATGATCAGGATAATCTCTGTGAATATGTGTTAAATTATTCACAATTTCTTCATGGTATCAAAGCTAGATGATTTGTAGAAAAGGTTTCTACATGGTATCAGAGCTTCTTGATTTGTAGAAGAGATTTTTACAGGATATCAAGCGAGGATTGATCATCTGATCTACTATTTAGGAAGTGTTTACATTTTATTTCTTCAGGAAGAGTCTGTAATCGGGCTAGGTAGCCTCTGGATTCATCCTTCTTTTGGAAGGTGAGATATCCGGTGAATGCCCATACAGTCGATCTCTGTACAAGAAATACTTTGTTCTCACGAATTCTAGATCGGAAGCGGTTGAGTTTTGTGCTAGTGGTATTCGAATTTAATTCCAAACCAAGAGATAAAACTCAGAAACATTAAGTGTGAGAATGGAGATAGTATGCCCCAGTATCTCACGAAGTTCACCCAATGCCGGGATGAGCAGGGAAGTGTGGGGGTGACTGTCGGATGAGGATGGTTTGTCTAGCACTCCTTGACGTTCCTAAGAGTTGGCATAGCTACCAGGACTCGGTGAATGGAAGGGAGAAATTTCCAGGATGGGAGAGACTTTGGTCGGATCTTGTGCAAGAGGAGATTAGATGGAGCACCAGAGACAGTTCTTCATCTATGCATGATGAGGAGAACTATGCCTTAGTGAGTAAGGTGAAGAAGGGGAAGGAGAAGGTTTCTCTTTCCGAATCTTGTTCTTCCAGTGATGGGAAGAAGGTTGACAAGTCAAAGGTGAGATGCTTTGGTTGTCATGAGATTGGTTCAAGGGTCAGGAACCTGTATGCTCTTGAGGTTCAAGATGCATGCAAAGCCTTGAGCAGCAAGGCAACTGATGTAGACTTGGTGGTTGAGAGGGAGCGTATATTACCTCTCAACATGCAGAGCCAGAAGAAGTCTCAGACGATTGTGGAGGAGCCACGATTGGTGCAGCAGCTTCAGGAGGTTGTGGAGGAGCCACAACAAGGGAAGCTGAGAGGAGATCGAGTAGAGACATATACTCATGCTGAGACCTCCAATAGGGGGAAACTACGAGCCAAGTGGGCTGAGGGATCGCATGCAGCCATACCTCCAGGTAGGAGGTGGGGTGATGTGGATTGATTGTCCCAAGGAGGAGGGGCAAGATCCTCGAGGTACCCAACCTCTTGGATGAGACCTTGCTAAAGGAGCCCTAATGTGTAGTAGTAGGAACTGACTGATTGGGTAGAGACAAATGCGGATGGAGCGATAGAGACAGCGACAGTGAAGGGAATCCCAGGACAGTGCATAGATAGCAGGCTGCAACAATGCGAGAGGCACAAGTGTTTTTCACAGTGCTAGGTGGCACAGAGAGGTGTGCAATGGTGCGAGATGCATGGAGATGTTGCAGTAGCGTAGATGTCAGAGAGGGAGCACTTGTTAGTAGCAGGTAGAGCTTCAGCATCAGAGGGTGTTTCTAGCCCAACAGGGAGGTCAGTTGGGAGGTGCAGTGCGGATTGAATGCTGGGAGATAGAACCAGCAGCAGCACGGATGTAGTCAAAGATCAAAGTGATAGAGGCTAGAGAATACAGATACTGAAGAGCACAGAGATGCAGAGTTTCAGTCGACAGAGGCAATAGCATTCAGAGACTTTGATGACAGAGCAAGTGGACCGGCCAGATGTGTTGCATGGAGAACATTCGAGAGTTACAGGATCGAGTTTGAGAGGAAGCCTTTCTTGTTGAGAGGGAGTGTTGAAAAGTGTGCAACAAGAAATGCTTGTTGAGAATGCAACAAGATGATGGAGCTTAGTGAAAAGAGTCGCCTTCACTAAGTGGGCCCGCAGGCAAATTATGGCGCAAGTTCTATTTTTGATCCCAGCAGGGATGATCACAGTATGAGTGATCACAGTGTGGGTGACCACAGTGTGGGTGACCACAGTGTGAGTGATCACAGTGTGAGTGATCAAAGTCTATTTTTAGACTGGCTGTCAAAAATAGAAAAGTCAAATATTATTGTCTCATAATAATATTTGGACTATAAACTTGATCTTATTCTCTTGGAGCACTTCAGGATGAGCTACGGATGTGGTACATGCAGATCCCAGAGGGAAATACATGGTTACCTATGGGATGACTAATATTTGCATGCGGGACTTCAGTTAGAACTCAAGTGAGTTGAGTTTAGTGGACTGGAGGTGCAGTTGATGGAGTTGTGTTCAGTTTAGCTTTGTTAAACTGGTTGTATTTAGTATAACTTGCAAATAGACTAGAGATGAGTTGGGTGAATTAGTTATTAATTAATTCACAAGTTATTAACTCATAATGCAACTATATAATACATCATTTAACTCAGTTTCATGTCAGTGCATGTTTAGTTCAGCAGGGACAGGTGTTAGAGGATCAGATTGCTATCAGTTGTGACTATAGTTGTGCATGATGATTTGCACAATCAGAGAGATTGAGTATGCCAATGAATTGGCCAACATCAAGGATTGTAGCCTGCACTCACGTCAAACAGAGTGTGAGTGATTATTTGTAGGTAAAATACGAGTTTGGTAAACCATTCTCATCAATTCTTGAGCAGGTATTGAGCTGGAGAGGCAGGCAAGGAGTGGAATAGATTTGGAGATCAGATCTGAGCTATATTGTGTGTAACAGGTGGAGATGGTACTGGATTGCTTGTGATAAGCATTGTAATTTGTAATGTTACATGATTCAATCAATATAATATACATATAGTGTGGGGTTTTTAGAGAGATGCTTTCCCCGGGATACATACTATGTTAATGAGTTTGATTGATGCTTCTATGTGTGCCTGCGAATGCTTCTGCTTCTGTAAATTGATGATCAATGTAGAGGAGATTATGTATTATACATGTTCCGCTTATAATTGTATGATCAGGATAATCTCTGTGAATATGTGTTAAATTATTCAAAATTTCTACATGTAGGTTATTATATCAAAAAATTTTGTTATAATTGCTAAGCATTGTAGGATGTCACTAGAATTTTGGTTCTCTTTTTATTTAAATTTTAGGAAAAGAACAAGGTTTGGCGAGTAAGACCATTGGAAAAAATAGTAAAATGGCTACTGTAAAAAATCCCATGAGGACCTAAATCTATGTTTTTAAAGTTTATCCACTCTTCTTGCTAAGAAATTTAGACAATTTAACATAAGGTTATAGTCTCATCAAATTTTATGGAAAACTTGGATTGCTCATGGTATAGGGGATGCATACTATTTAGAAAATTTGAATACCACTTGTGAATAGATCGGTTTCTAAAAATAATATGTTGCCCATATTTTTAATAGAGCCCTAATTTCCACTGGAGGATCTTGTGAGTACGTGTAACATTGTTTTGTAAAAATAGCATCCCCTAGCACACAGATCAACAAACCACTCTAATTAAAACCGTAACAAATGGGGAGGACTAAATTTAAGAACTTCGAGACCCTTTGGATAGATACCTTTCCAATAGAAATGAAAACCAAATTCTTTCATCGCTGCCATGGCCTTCTTTGTTTATGTATGATGATGTATCTCATAACAAATTTCATTTATCAAACCAAAGATGTAACATAAAATAATAGTTGAACCATGTCAATGATGGGAAGAGGAATAGTGTTGAAGTATAAAAGCCCAATAGTATGCTTTGAAACAATGATAATTGGATGGGATGATAAGATAACTGGATTATAGTCACTAAAAATAATCTCTGCAAGTTCCTGACCACCAACCTGACTAGGATAGCTTGCCCAAATAATGTTAGGGATTTGAGGATCATTTATTGCAAATGACACATCCACTATTCCGCTAGGGAGGATGACAATCACAACAGGTATTTTGGAAGCACGAGAAACTTGATATGCTAATTTCTCTTGTTGGCTTGGTAGAGTCAATTTTATTCAGTCTTGTTGCTCCATTTCTTGGGTTTGTTCTAAGACAAGAACTACAACCACGTCATCCACTTTCTTTGCAGTCTCTACAACTTCACTGAACAAATTGTTAGAAATTCATGCTAGGTCCTCACACTCGGAGCAATACAGAGTGTCCCTAACATATCTTTGCAAGCCTTGAAGTGGTGTTATGTTGTGACATGGAAGACATAGACATTCACAAGAAGTAGGAGAGAGGATAAGTATTTTTCACTACCTACACATACAGTCACATGTGTGTAGATTGCAAAATGAAATAGTTATTTTTGAATGATTCACGTGTTTAGATTGTAGAATGAAATAGGTATTTATGAACGATTTTTTGTCTAGGAAGACTGGCCATAGTCGTTTCCTAAGAGAGTATTAAACACATACATGGCGAAGGTAGAATATGAACACTAAGCATGAGATTACATATATTATTGACATGATATACATTTATAGTAGATAGTGTGACCCTTGGATTCATATTCCAAGTGGTCTCTTGGACAGCGATCATTGTTAACATTCCACACCATAGAGGATTAGGTGTCCAACATTCCCCCCCTTAATTCGAAGGGTATGTATGAGTCCAAGACGAGATATGTAATACAAAATGTGCAAGAATTCATGGCAGCACTAGGCTAAGTGTGCTCTCTAAAATGTTGGTATAAAGGGGGTTCTTTAAGGATGACCACCAACATTGGAATGCTTAGTGCAGTTCCCAGAACACTTCCAAATCTGCCATCAAGCTACGTCTTCTACTAGAGGAGCTTCTCCTCATTTTTTGAAGAGGGAAACCTTCAACCTTTAAAGGGAGGTCTCACCCCACATAAAAGTGGAGTACCTAAACCTAGAAAGGGAAGTCTCAACCTATGATGGTTTAAGGATGACCACAACTTTTGGAATGCTTAACGCAATTCCTTGAACTATTCCAAAACTGGCAAAAAGTTGAAGTCTTCTTCTAGAGGAAGTGTCCCAAATTTTTTTAAGAGGTCTTAAACCCAAATAGATGGTTTAAGGGTGATCTTAAATTGAAGGCATGCCCAGGGGCATCTTTGTCTCTAGCTACAACTCTGAATTTGGTATGGCAGGTTGTGGCTCAGGCTCGCTTGATGTGGATTTGAAGCTTTTATATTACCATCATTTCCCCCCTTGTCATATACGAGGTGAGAATATGGAGAAAACTCAATTGCAAGACATTTTAATTTCTATAAGAAATTATGACATATCTCTAAATATCTTTGTGGCTTTTGAGGCCCATTGCCAAGAAGCGATCCATCAAAGATGAATCTTTGTTCTTGTAGGAGGCTTATTTTTGAAGAATCTATGTGAAGAATGAGTTCATTGACCACAATGCTTGAACGGATGAATATCAAAAAAATTATCTTTCATATGGCCAATGCGGTCATGATGTTGACATATAACATTATGTTGTTGTTGTTGTGGAAGAGAAGCAGAATCTAGAACAACTAAAGTTGAACTACCATGAAGAAAGCCAATACTCTGAAATTTGATGGGCTTTGAGTAATCTGGAATATGAAAGGACGCATATTTTTCATATCAAAGACCATTTTTGTGCTTGTTATGGGCAAGCTCTTCCCAAGGTCTGATGATTGGCTTGGGAAGTGCAAACTGATCCTCTACATCTTTCTGCACGTCTGCTCCTGAAATGGGTACTACAACTGTCAATTCTTGTCGTTGATGGGAGTCTGTCTCAATGTTATTGATTTGACCACTTATTGGTTTCTCATCGGTTTCATGATGCTTATGTTGTTGTAACTCATATCGTTGGAATTGAGATTCTAGTTG
The DNA here is from genome assembly GCA_031772625.1 of Pinus tabuliformis. NCBI lineage: Eukaryota > Viridiplantae > Streptophyta > Pinopsida > Pinales > Pinaceae > Pinus > Pinus tabuliformis. The sequence goes on from CM062817.1 coordinate 952,173,383, forward strand.
CATAAACTCGATCATTTCCTATGCATCTTGTAAACATATTTGAATATTAAAAAGTGTGGCCTTGTTTATATTTATTGTATCATGATCAGGGGAATGTAACAAAGTTATTAGGAACTCTAATACCTCAGTAATTTTGGACATTGTCTCAGTAAAAATAAATTCCTCAAAGGATTTGAACAGTTGGGTCAAATTTCTTCCTTGTTATTTCAACTTTCAAAAAACAATGCCATATAAAATCAAGACACCATTTACAGTCCACTTGTTTGTTTCAAATTCAATGCACTCATATCTAACATTTAACATGACTTGTGTTTTGAGAGAGAGAGAGGAAAATTGTTAGAGCAAAACTATCACCAAGCCAAAAATCAAATCGTGTTCTTGACTTCCAGCTCTAGCTTTGATGTTCCTTCAATATATCTATATTCCATGAGTCTAATGCACTTGTTGGACAAGCAGAAAATTCGCAAACAAGCACTTCCACTAGTGCAAAAATACACAATTACTAGTTTTGATGTTTTTGTTGGTTACCAAACAAACATAAATATCAGTAGCTTCATTCAATCGAGAATAATTTGAAATCGGTTCCTTTATTCCTGCTAGAGAAACAAACAAAAATATTATTGGAAATGTTGAGGGAGTGCCCAAGTTTCAGTTAGTTCTTCTACATCTGCCTCTTAGGCTCCAAACGAGAGCTTCTTCATCGAGGAATCCCTTACATTTGGCCAAGGGGAAGCCCTTGTAACACAAGAATTCAAGTATGTCTTCAACAATGGTGTTACTAGTTAAGAAAGGTGGGAAAAGATGAGCCAAAATCAATGTGAGTAAATGAGCTAATAAAGAGGTTTCAACATGTTAACACACACGTGCAATGGCGTGATGTTGGAATATAACTATAATGGTAGCTACGGGATAATCAAAGGCTTATCATAAAGGCCCTCTAAAGCTTCAATGCAAATGACTTCAATGTATGGTAGAGTGATAGTTTACACAAATAGTTCTAGCATGGGATTAGGCATAAACTTGTAATTCTGATACTTCCCAATGAATAACACAAGTATTAAGAGTTTAATCTTTCGAAAATCCCCAACCTTAGTCTACAGATAGTCATTTTAATTTTGAATTCTTCTGGTGTCAGGTCAGGAGGTAAATCCTAATATGAATTCTGAATTCTTCTAGTGTCATACTCATGATCATTCTATGATAATGTTGCCAGAAATATTCGCAACACAATCCAACAATGAACCTAGTTTCTCATAGCCAAAGTAACTAATAAGATGAACAAAAACGAGACTAGGCATTACAAAAAGAAATATGAGATTCCATACAATTATATGTGTGGAAAATGGCTCAGGTAATGCAAAAACACTGAAGAGATCGATAGATAATGGTCTTCGTGTTAGGTTTGTCATTATTATCTTTATGAGTAGTTACACAGAATAGAGTTTTGACATCATTGATAAATGGTAGCGGAATTCTAGGCTTGAGCAATAGAGTTCTAAGACATGGTAGTAATGAGAACGTTGGACTGGTATGTAAATAATTCAATAGTCAGGGGATGTAGTTGCAACAACGACATAATGGATAGGTAGAGTAATGGCACGTCAAATTCAATCGAGATACCTTGATTTATTTGCCTCAAATTCATCAATCAGAAACAACCATTTGGATAGAGAGGACTCTAAATTCCTCCTTTGTGATCGTTATTTTTATAGAAATGTCTCGGAAAAGGGAATTCTTAAAGAAATAATTGACAATTCCTCCATCGCTTTCGTGACCAATATTTGGGTAGAAATAATGCTGCTAGAAAAGCTACTATGATTCAAAACCCAAATAAATCCACCATCGAACTCATGCCAATAATATTAAGGGTTCCAAGGTTCACTCTCACATACACACTGGAAAATTAGTGTAATGTTCTATAAGTGTGAACACAAATCTGACCAGCCATAATGGTAAGGAGGTAGGTCCATTTCAAGCGCAGGGAAAGTGAAGTGTTTTGGTGCAAGTCTACAGATAATATAACTCAGAGTGGAAGAAGTGTGATTCTACAAGAGTAGATAGAATGATAGTGTTAGGTCTGCAAGGACAACCCTCAGGTGTAGTTCTAATAGGAAAAATAAGGGTGCCCAGATTGAGGCCACAAAAAATAATAACTCACACTTTGGGCAGGAGATCGCCTAAAACTCTGATAAAATGTTAAACACATGCATGGTGAAGTCATAATATGAAGGATAAGCATGAGATTACATATATTATTGACATGATATACATATAGTACATGGTGTGACCTCTAGACTCGAGTGGTTGTTCGAATTCCACACCAACCCATAGAGGATTAGGTGTCCAACAGTTGCATTATTAGCATAGGTCAAATGATAGCCAATTACTTGGTTTGTGTTTTCGATAAGGGCAGATGTTTTATGTTGTTATTGGGAAGTACATTACCTTGCCTTGCAACTTGCAATGCCAATATTAGATGTTCAACAAAGCACACAACCTGCATTTTAAGTTTTCCCTCCAATTGATGGTTGAGATCACCATCAAAATCCCAAGACATATGCTCATAGAGAATAAATTGAGAAGGGCTCTGTCGATATTTGATTCATTCACTTTTCCTTTATCTATTGCTAACAATGTGTATTTTTGTAAATAACTTCCACGGTCGACATACATTCCTGACAAAAAACATGTGGTATTACTACTATCAGAAGCAGAAGTGGTCGTCTTATCAATAACTGCATGGTACTCCTAGTATATAGAAAACAAATCGACTGAAGACAAGGCTTTCTAAAAATAAATTGACGGATGATTGCAACTAGAGATAGGTTTTTTACCACAGACAGTTTTTTCGGCTTATAAAGCTACATTATTTTAAATGTTTATTGGTTGTATTGAAATATGGCCACCACATATACCCAAGTTCGATATGCAGCATGAGGTTTGGAAGCTCAAAGATGTGTATCTTGAGTTGACATAAAAATCTTATTAAATCAGTGTGGCCCATTGGGTTGTATATATGAAAGCTTTAGCTTCACAACCTCAAAGTGTATATAAAACCTGAGTTAAAATAGGTCCATCCTGATGTATATGCACTTACTTGTTTTCGGTAATTTTATGTATATTGTTGGAGTTTGTGAAGCTCAAGGGTGCATGCCTTGAGTTACACAAAAGACTCTTTAAAACATAGTGGTCGTAGATTGGGATTGACAATATGCAACCTCTAACTTCTGAATCTCCAAGTGCATATCAAATATTACTCCTGAGTTAAGATATATTTGTACTCATGCTTTCAGAATATAAGATGGATGCCTATTAAACTAACTTGTATGTATTTTCCTGCTTTCAGAATAAAAACGAGTCTCTTAGTTTACATTCATTTGTATGCTTCAACATGTATATGGTTAGTTACCTGCTTTCAGAACCTCCGCTACAACATCTTCTGCAATTGGTGTATACCGATGAGAAGTGTAAATACTAGCAACAACGTCATAGTCTACTGTGATTTAAATGAAAGAAAAAATTCATATCAAGGAAGTGTCAATCACCCCAAAAAATTATACTCTCCATCTAACACATCTGAGGAAACATTACCTTTTAAATCCCCGGTCACGATCTCGCAGTGCTAGTGAGAAGGTTGGAATCACCACACGTTGGGACTCCATTAAGGATGTTGAAAGAGCACATGATACCACTGGCATGTCCTTTCTCTATAAAACTCTTGAATTATGATTGATATGTATCCAAAAAGTATTCTTTGCTCACCTGCTCAAAAACATTATATTAAAAAGTGCTCTTGAATTAGCACAAACTCATTAAAATCCAACTTCCAGTTGCTAACCTTAGCAATTTGTCTGAACAAAGATATGCATCATGGAACTTTACCATTAAAACTGGTTTCTTATAGAGAAGCAAGTATTTGGGGAGATTTTCAACACTAGGAAAAGCTAAACAATATAGTTTTCAATTTGTATTTTAATCCCTACCGTCACTTAATAGGAGGATTTTACAGTGGTAAAAACAATTCCAGTGGATTGTTTAAAATCATATGGTAAGGATACTATAAAGGGTTTTCATTGTCTTAGGTCCAAGGACAGAAAACAAGTTCGTTAGGTCATTGATAGATGTGAAATTTAGAGGGAACAATGCTGGTGTTTCCCAGTGAATGAACTAAATTTGAAAACTATAAAAAATAAACCATTATGTCAGTAAAATTTTAAGGAGGTTAAATATAGTCCTCCATACCACTGAACATGCAGACATGTAAACAATGGAGGTGCAGTCCACAGTGAGAGAGATGTATGCCTCCATGCGAAGGACTATAATGCCTGATCATAGTGTGACTAGCTGTTTAGTCAATTTAGTGTCCTAAATTGCTTGCATAAATTATCAACTGAGGTTTGTAAGTTGATGAAGTGTAGTGCCCTATGTGTGCTTAGTTAACCCTTCTCACTTTGTTGTTTTGTATTTTTATATTGTTTTGGGGGTTTCTATTCTTTGATTCCTAATTATGTACAATATGAACTATGAAAAACTTAAGTGAATATAAACTTCCTAAAAGGGAACCAAGAGCTAAAGCTAGTAAAAATCTAATTTAAAGAAAGGAAAAACAGAGCATCTATCCTATCTCATCATTAATCCCAAGTCATGAATCTATTTCTTAAAATTATGGGTGAAGTTGTATTGCATGTTGAAATAAATACAGAGAATGAAATCAATTCAAGTACTTCTATTTACTCTAGCCTTGAATTTTGAAAGATAACCTTCTTGAGATGGGATACAAGCAACGTTATGTACTTTATGATCTAGAGTACTCCATGAAACATGTAGAAGGTAACTAATTGATTTCAACCATTCTGTGAAGTAAATGTTTAACCATTTAGTTTAGGATGAGTATCAACTTGAAATGGTGTTCAAAAGCATTCATTAACACAGAGGATTGACAAATTTTTCCTAGGAAATAAATAACAAAACAGTGAGTAAGCTAGACAATAGTGCATTCTTATTACTTCAACCTTACTCTGTTTAGAAACAAAATCATTTCGTTTCATGAAATGTGTTGGAAGAACAAGACTACACAATTGAGTTTTAACATTATGCTATTGATCAAAACTAAAATAAATCAACCTAAGTTAGAAAAACTGCTAAAAGAAAAGTAATGAAATTAAAACTAAACAGAAAACAAATGGAAAGAAAACCTCCTTCAGTGCAGGGGCCCTCTGCAACTGACTTGGTTGAGCTGCTAACTAATTAAAAATGCTCTCTTAAACAATCATTGGTCAACACACAACTTATATTATAGAAAATAACCAAGTTCAAAAATACAAAGTTGAAAGTCTGAACTTAATACGTAAAATTCTTCCAACCCCCCTTGGTTCTGTACAACCAGTATTTAAAAGGAAATAATCATAATCTTCTTTGAGGAAAACTAGCTACAAGTGGCTCATATGTATTACGACAAAACTGTGTAAACGTCTGATCAGTTACAGGTGGCTTAAATTCAAGCGAGATGTTTACAATAGAACTGTTAACACAGGTGGCTGATCCAAGTTAATGCTTGCAAAAGAACTGTTAGATTTGTTGATTAACCACGAAAGAGCAGATGAAGGGTTTTATTTCTTCCGGGTATCATATGTTTGACTCCACCATTGACTACAATCTTGAGCTTGCTTTCTTGTCAATTTGGGCTGAGTTAATAGGATAGAATCCACGTGGAGACAATTCTAGAGATGCTCATGTGGCCGGATTCTTCATTTGACACCTCGAACCTGCCAGACCATGGAGGTAGCTACAGAATACACAGTTAGCTACAAAATAGGCAGTGCTTTGTAGCTAATTTGCAAAAAATTATTCAAATAGAAAAAATATAAAAATATAACATGTCAATCATTTAATGCCTTCCTTAAGACAAAACTTATCATTTATCATTGATTGGGATCTGTAATCCTATGGAAAAGCAAGGGAAAAAGGTGAGAAAAGCTATCAAGGAGAGGGTAATTCTAAGGTTCAACATACCCCAACTACAAAATCATTGCATGTCCTCATGCAATTTTCCAAAAATGTGAATTCTTCTTTCCTATTGCATTTGCTCAGACTCTTATTCTAGTACATCCAATTTTCTTCTTTCGCTCTTCTTTGAAGTGACTACCATTTTGGGTTTCTTCATAAGAAGCCTATATTTAAGGTTGATGATTTTTCTGTTCAAGTCTCTATTCCTCCTCTTCAACTTCCTATTCTTCTTATACCACAGTCCTAGATGCAGAATGGTATTATCATGAATAGCCTTGTCCAATTTACTTTGTTCCCGCAAGGTTTCATTTTCCTTCTTGATGTGTCTGTTCAATATCTCTAATTCATAGATTTCGTGTTTGAGAGAGTCAAATAGAGGTTCTTGTGGATTGACAGAGGTTTCTGGACTGACAAAGGATTCTGGATTCATTGAAGCACTTTTCTTCTCCATTGATTCTATATACTCATATATTTGTTGTTGTATTGGGTCTATGCCTGGAGATCCTATGCTTGGGCTGCCTTCGAAATAATGTTCAGGAGAATTTTGAGGAATGTGTGTAGAGGGAATGTTGTCAAGAGATGGTACTGGGGTTTATTCTTCTACATTTATGAACTCTATCCCCTTTGATGATATCTTCTTTACCATACCTCGGAGTCTAGAACTCCTTCTAAGTCGTAGAGGACTTACATTCTCCTTCTTTGTACCCTTTTTCTCCTTTCTTATTAAATTTTCATCATCTTTCTGTATTGAAGATTCAGGTTTGCTTTCATTAGTTTCACCAACTTTCTTTTTCATCTTCCCTTTTTTCTTGATTTGCTTCATGATCTCTATCAGTTTTTCAGATATTAGCTCTTCATCCTTTTTCTACATTGAGGACTCAGGTTTTCTTTGAATGGATATACCAGTCTTCTTTCTCCTACTCCTTCTGACATTACCTTCTTCAGGTGACTCTGGTGCCTCTTGGAAATAGTTTCTTATTAGGAAATTTTCCAGGTATCTCCGATGCTTTTCAAATGAAACTCAATCAGTATCTTTACCAACGCATGATGGTACATGGTTGTGTCTATGAATTCTATTTTCTTCTGTACATTTGAAGCCATCCTTCTTAAACTATTTAGTAGGAAGAAATGAAGATTGATTTCTCCATTTCCTAGAAAGTTCATTAATAAATGTATATGGTAGACATACATGCACCCGAATCTCCCCTCACAGGTGATAAATTTCTGTAATATCAAAAGCATGCTTCTCCATTTACTTTTAAGAGCTAAAATAGGAATTCCTTTTCTAAACACAGAGACATCCATACCTGGGTTCGTAAGGATTACTTTCCATGATTCACTGTGGAATTCCTTGTTTTTGAACCATATTTCACCATGTCTTGGGAGTTTTGTAGCCTCTCTTATGAAGGATTCTGTTACCACACACTTAATGTCTCCAATTTCTACTTTTGTACCATCAAAAGTTCTAGCAAAAGATTTTGTGATCTCTTTATGAGAACCATAAAAATTTTCAATGAGGTTGAGCCATCTATCCTTCTGCAGCATTTCCTTGAGTTGTGGGTATCCTTCCATATATTCTGCTCCTACAGGCTCTGTCCTGACAATGAGTCCCATGGCTTCTGTTTCACAAAATCTCTTCACCTTCAGAATTACTCTCCTGGTATATGAAATGGATTGACTACAAGTATGGTGAAAAAGAACTACGGGTTTGCATGGAATAAGTAGATGGTGAGGGTTTGGAGAGACGTGGAAAAGTTGGTCACATCGTAGCCATGAACGTTAACAGACGGAGTTATTAGGGACTGTTAGGTACAGAGTATGGAGAGTGTGGCAGAGATGTGGTATGATGAAATTATTATGGACGGTTTGGTATAGAGTATGGAGGATGTGGCAGAGATGTGGTATGATGAAGTGGCAGTCAAATCAAATGATGACTTGTTAAGGAGACATACGATTATCCATATTATATAATGCCTTGTGTTTTTAGCATGCTGTTTGAAATAAATTTTGCATTTTACCTTTATAACTTAAACTTTCTATTTGGTGTTGATCCATAGGTACCTTTTAACATGTTTGGTCCCCAAAACTGGATTCTTCAATTTCCTGCATTCATGATTTATTTGTGAGCTGTACAATTGTGCTAAAGCTGATAAATAAGTTGTAGTTGTAGAATCAACTTAGCTGCGGAATGGAATCAGCTGCATAATATGAAAAGAAGGAAAAGTGAAGTATGGCTATGGAATATGGGTGTAAAAATGAAATTGAAATGGGTTATGACAGTGAAATGGAATGAAATGTAAAAAATAAAAATGGAAAATAGGGTGAGATGGAGAAAAAATGTAAAAATAAAATGTAAATGAAATATGACAGTGAGATGAAATGGAACTGTAAAATAAAATGAAAACAGAATGAGATGGAATGAGACTATGAATTTGTAGACTCTGAACTGCAAATGAATGTAGCATTTTGTCACTACTTATTACAAAAAGGAAACGTAAAATATAAGATGTCAGAAATCTCTGATTTTTACCTTGTATTTTCTGTATTAGTATGCCAATCAATGATTTGTTTTCAAACTTATATAGATATAGATATATACTTTTTTTTATGATTATTTTTTTTCAAGAAAAATAAAGGCTAAGTTAGTGGAGAAGAAGAATTCTTCTTCACTAGCTTCATTTTAGATTTATTCTAGAATATCTTAATAAACTCCTCCCTTGAAATTGGCTTCTGATATATCTTCAATTGATGACCATTCACAAGAAGGGGTATTTTTCTTTCATTTATTGTCCTTATCCTTACTGCTCCATTATTAAAGACTTCTTCAATCTCATATGGCCCAAGCCAATGAGTCTGAAACTTCCCTTGAAAATATTTAAATTTTGAATCGAACAAAAGTGCCCAATCTCCTGCTTGAAACTTCTTCTCCTTGATATATTTGTCATGCCATATAGCCCTTTGTTGTTGGACTATACTGGTTCTTTGAACTACATCTTGTCTCATTTCATCAAGCTCATTGAGTGGCTCCAATTTATGTTTCTGTGTCTCTAATAAATCCAGTCCCAATTGGACTGCCATCTTGAAGGTTTTGATTTGAAACTCTATAGGGAACAGTACTTGTTTCCCATAAACAAGTTCATAGGGTGTATGTCCCGTCTTGTTCCTCCATGTAGTTTTATAGGCCCATAAGGCTTCAAGAAGCCTTTCTGCCCAATCTCTTCTATGTAGATGCACAGTCTTAGTGAGAATTACTTTAATCACCTTATTGCTAGATTCAACTTAACCATTTGCTTGTGGATGATAGGGGGTATATTTCCTATGTTTGATCTTGTAATCTTCCACAAGACTTTTCACCATTTTAGATGTAAATTGAGATCCCTAATCTGTCACAATTTCTCTTGGAACACCAAAACGAGTGAAGACGTCCTTGAAAAGAAAACTAACTACATATTTTTCATTAGCAAAAGGTAATTTAGCCTCTACTCATTTAGTTACATAATCAATGCATACCAATGTATACTTATTTTTCTTAGATGGGGGATTAATTGGTCCAACAAAATCCAAGGCCCATTTTTCAAAAGGTTCAATGAATACTTGAATTTGTAGTGGCATTTCATTTGAAAAGCAGGTTTTCCTACGCTTTGGAAGCTGTCACACCTCTTGACATATTCTTTGACATCTCTGAAGATGGATGGCCAATAATATCCTAAAGAAAGGATTTCATAGGTTTTCCTCTTGTCAGCAATGTGTCCACAACATGGTTCATCATGACATGCCTTAAGAATCTCAGGAATTTCATCTTCCCTAACACATCTTATGATCATGAGATCTGGACTTGTTTTATACAATTCATTAGTGATCCATGAGTATCTTGCATTTATTTGAATGATTTTTCTTTTCTCTCTAGGAAACAATTGTGAAGGCAATTTTCCTGTGACTGAGTAATTGGCAATATCTGCAAACCAAGGGGTCTGAGTAGTCATTGCAAAAAGATATTCATGAGGAAACTTATCTTCAACAGAAGTGTCATCTTTGATATTTTGAATTCTGGACAAGAAATCAGCAATTGTATTTTGTTTTTGAGGTCTATCTAGCACAGTAATGTTGAATTCTTGCAAGAGTAATAGCCATCTTGTAACTCTGCCATTAGTAATAGGTTTATTCATTAGGTATCTAATTTCAGATTGGTCTGTATGAATATAGGTTTCATAGCCTCTTATATAATGTCTGAACTTATTGATAGCATGAACAACAACTAAAAATTCCTTTTCAGTTACAGTATAATTTAACTTGGTGGGAGTCAAATTCTTACTTGTATAGTAGATGGCATTGGGAATAAAATATTTTTGTCCTAATACAGCTCCGAGAGCTATATCTGAAGCATTTGTTGAAATGTGAAAAGGTAGGTTCCAATTTGGGCCTCTCAAGATGGGTGCTTCAAAAATTTTTGCTTTTAAAGTGTCAATTGCTAACTGGAAATTAGGATTCCAATTGAATTCACAATCCTTGGTGGGCAATTTGAAGAGTGGGGATGTTATTTTAGTGAAATTTTCTATAAATCTTCTATAGTATTCCGTAAATCCGAGAAAACTTCTAACATCCTTTTGACAATTTAGAATTGATAATTTAGAGATGACTTCAACTTTAGATTTATCTACTTTAATTCCATCTCCTGAAATGTGATGTCCTAAAAAAATCCCTTCTGTAAACATCATAAAACATTTTTCATGGATTAGTGAAAGGTTTTCTTCCTTACATATTTTAAGAACCTTTTCCAAATTTTCTAAAGCTTCTTCAAATTTATTCGCATAGACTGTAAATTCATCCATATATACCTCTACACAATCATGTATTAGATCATAAAAAAATTCATAGTACCGCTCTTTGGAATGTTGCAGGCGCATTACACAATCCAAAAGGAAGTACTTGGTAGGCATAGGTTCCCCATGGACAAGTAAATGTGGTTTTATCTTGATCTTCAGGTGCCACCTGAATTTGATTATAACCACTAAAACCATCCAAGAATGAGAAATACTTCTTACTTGCTAATGTATCTAACACTTGATCTATAAAGTGCAAAGGAAAATTATCTTTAAGGGTAGCTTTATTCAATTCTCGATAATCAATGCATACCCTCCATTTACCATTTTTTTTAGGCACAATTGCTAAAGGGGAAACCCATTCGCTGTCTGAAATTGGGTAAATGAAGTTTACATTCAGCAGTTTTTGTAGTTCTTCTTTCACAATTTCCCTAAGATTTGGATTAATCCTTCTTTGAGGTTGTCTGATAGGTTTACAATTTTCCTCAATGTGGATGTGATGTATACAAGTCTTAGGACTAATTTCTTTCATGTCAGTATATTCCCATGCATATGCAGCAGAATTTGTTGTAATGTTTTGATTAGCTTTTCCCGTTGTAATTTCTCCAAGTTATTGTTTATGTTCAATGTTCTCCCAGGAAATATTTCAATTGTAGAGCTACCAAATTCTTCCATAGAATAAAGAGACATCTGCCTAGATGAAAAATATTCAATATTGGATTTTTCTTGAAATTGATCATGTTCATATTCTGGAGATGAATCAAAAATTTCCATTGTATTCAAGATTTGAATATCTTCACTAATGTCTGAAATAGTAAAGAGAGGTTGAATGTCATTTTCATCATCAATCCATTCTTTGTCATCTATTTCTGTGATTGTTCTTGCTGCAGGATATAGAGTGAATTTCTTAGTTGAATTACCACCAGAAATATACATGTCACCAGATCTACAATGAATGAAAGCATCAGTTGTGGCCAGCCAAGGTCTTCCTAATATAAGTGGATGTCCTCCTAGATTTTTCTTGGGGGTTAAGATCATAAAATCAACAGGGTATTCCCAAGAATCTAAGGACACTGAAATATCTTCTAACACACCATCTGGTTTGATTACAGATCTATTTGCTAATTGCGGTAATGTAGGCGTGTAAAGAAGATTAGGAAGCTTGAGTTGTTCCATGGTTTGTTTGCTCATGATGTTGATTGCTACTCCTAAATCAATCAATGTATTTGAAATTTAAACTCCATTGGTATGTGTTTCTACAATTGTACTTCCTGGATCTACATATTTTTGTATGGCAATTTTTCCCATCATTATGTCTGCTATTTTTCCTACCAGGTGAATTCCTTTTGTTTCTTTTTTTTCTTCCTGGTTTCTTTATGCTCAACTCCTTTATTGTTTTAGCTAGAATTGGAATCTCCTTAGTGGCTTGTAACAAAGGGATTTTGATACAGACATTTTTCAATTCATCTAGAAAATCATAATTGGGCAACGTAATCTGCTTTTCTACCCCTCTATTAACTTGTAATATTTTAGGAAAAGGAGGTGCAGAAGTAGATACTGGTTACTCAATGATAGGAGTTGAGTTCATTGGCTCTTTCTATTTTTCATTTTTAGTATTTTGGTTTTGGAGAGATGTTGCTTCAAAAAATTTATTGGGCTATAAAGAATCTTCCTCGGAATTGTCTTGTTCCTAAACAACTACAGAAGGATTTTCCTTTTCCAATATCCTACCGGATCTTAGTTGAACATCATTTAGATCTAGAGGAGTGATAATATAAGTTGGAAATTTTTGTCCTTCCACCATGTAAGTATTCTGAGGATTTTTATTGTTGGGGTTTGGTAATGGTTGGGCAGGTAGCTGATTTGGTCTCTGCTGAAATGGTAGTAAGAGTTGAGGATTTTGGTTTTGTAGTTGAGGTTGTTGGTTTTGTTGTGGAATTTGTTGTGGGAATGGTAGTGAAAGTCGAGGATCCTAATTTTGAAGTTGTGGCTACTAATTTTGCTGTAGAATTTGTGGGGGAGGATAATTCTGATATGATGGAGGATATTGATAGTATTGAGAGAATCTTCCATAAGGATTTTGTCTTCCATGAGCCCAAGGTTGAGATTGAGATTGACACTGATGTTGAGGCAAGGTTGTGACCAACAATTCCAATTAGGTGGGGGATGAATATACATTTGATTGTTAAATCCCTGATTTTGTGGCCCCTGCCAAGGTCTTCTAGATACAAAGCAAAGAGATTCTATTGGATTTGGAACTTTTTCTTCTTGAAAAATATCCTTAAGACATGGAATTGAAGGAAAACCCTTGGTATCATGGTTTTCTGAACAAATCACACAAGTCTCTATGATTTTTGCATCCAAAGGACATTCTCTTAAAGCATGTTTTCTTCTGCATTTGGAACAGAAAATAGCTAAAGCATCAACATCAGTTTTCTTCTTGTTTTATAACTTAAGGGTCTCTATTTGTTCACTAAGGCTCCCTAGAATATGTGTTTTGAATTCATCAAGCATATTCCCAATTTTTGCCCTACTCACTGATCTAGTTGCAGATTTATTCACTCTAACAAGAGAAGGATCTCTTGGACCTTTCCCAACTTTGGATTTTCTTCTTGAGAGATGAACACATAATTCTCCTATGTCACTTAATGAGAGTTGAGAGATATCTCTCTTCCCCATCATGTTAAGGATATCTATCCACTCATCTCTAGTGGCTTTTAATAGAAGAGCTTTTAAGGTATCTTCATCGAAGTTATCCATCTTTGCTATTTTCAAGTTATAGTTGAATCTCTCAATCAAATCCTCTAAATTTTCATCCTCTCTTTGCATCATTTTGAACACTTCATCCTTGTGATTGATGGGCATGCAATAATCGAAATACTTGTCCAAAAACACTTTCTTCATGTCATCCCATGTTCTAATGGACTAAGTGACCAACCCCATGAACCAATTTAAAGCATCTCCTTTCAACGTTGAAGGAAACAACTTCAGTTTTTGAGAGTCTTCTAAATAATCATAAGTTCTATATAAGACTTCAAATTCAAATAAAAATGTTTCAGGATCTTCACTTTCTAACCCATTGAAATTTTGGAGGATAGAAGGTAAGATATTTTTCATTGTGGCATTTGTTTCTTCATCAACTATAGGGAATCCAAAAGAATTATCAATTTCCCTATTTCCTCTACCTCCTCCATTATTTCCTCTACCTTCTCCATTATTTCCTCTACCTCTTCCTCTACCTCCTCCTCCTCCAAACGGAGTGAATTCTCCATCCTCTCCTTCTTCTGCCATTATAGTTTCTTTAGAGTCAATATGAGATTCAACCTACAAGGTTAATTTTTCTTCCTCTGGTTCCTCTATTAATGGTGTGTGGGAGAAAGGTTCTACTTCTTCTTCCTCACTAGGTATTCTTAATTTTTCAACTAAAATATGTTCCCCTGTGGAGGTGAAGAAGCCTACTCCTTCTGTTGGAGATCCAAGATTTTTTTCCTCTAGGACTGCCTCAGTAGATGAAGTAAGAGATCGTCTTGATTGAATTTCTGACATTAGAACTTCAGAAGGCCTATGGCTAGGAGTATGAGCTTGAGATGGAGGTGTATCTCTTCTTAGTCTTGGTGGAGTAGGTGGTGTTGTAGGAATTGAACTTCTGCCTCTAGCTATAAATCTACCCCTAGAGTCTCTTTCTCTACGCATATCATTTTTTTTAGGTAAGAGATGTGGTTACCTAATTTACACTTCCCTGGCAACGGCGCCAAAATGTTTAGTCAATTTAGTGTCCTCAATTGCTTGCATAAATTATCAACCGAGGTTTGTAAGTTGATGAAGTGTTGTGTACTATATGTGCTTAGTTAACCCTTCTTATTTCATTGTTTTGTATTTTATATTGTTTTGGGGGTTTCTGTTATTTGATTCCTAATGATGTACAATCTAAACTATGATAAACTTAAGTGAATCTAAACTTCCTAAAAGTGAACCAATACCTGAAGCTAGTCAAAATCTAATTTAAAGAAAGGAAAAATAGAGCATCTATCCTATCTCGTCATTAATTTTAAGTCATGAATCTATTTCTTAAAATTAAGGGTGAAGTTGTAATGCATGTTGAAATAAATACAGAGAATGAGATCAACTCAAGTACTTCTAGTTACTGTAGCCTTCAATTTTGAAAGATAACCTTCTTGAGATGCGATACAAGCAACTTTCTGTACTTTATGATCCAGAGAACACCATGAAACATGCAAAAAGTAATAGATTGATTTTAACCATTGTGTGAAGTAAATGTTTAACCATTTAGTTTAGGATGAGTATCAACTTGAAATGGTGTTCAAAACCATTCATTAACACATAGGATTAACAAATTTGTCCTAGGAAATAAATAACAAAACAATGAGTAAGCTAGACAACAGTGCATTCTTATTACTTCAACCTTACTCTGTTTAGAAAAAAATCGTTTCCTTTCATGAAATGTGTTGGAAGAACAAGACTGCACAATTGAGTTTTAACATTATGCTATTGATCAAAACTAAAATAAATCAACCTAATTTAGAAAAACTTCTAAAAGAAAAGTAATGAAATTAAAACTAAACAAAAAACGAATGGAAATAAAACCTCCTTCAGTACAGCGGCCCTCTGCAATTGACTTGGTTGAGCTGCTAACTAATTAAAAATGATCTCTTAAACGATCATTGGTCAACAGACAACTTATATTATAGAAAAGAATGAAGTCCAAAAATACAAAGCTGAAAGTATGAACTTAATACATAAAATTCTCTGAACCCCCCTTGGTTGTGTACAACCAGTATTTAAAAGCAAATATTCATAACTGTCTTTGAGGAAAACTAGCTACAGGTGGCTCATACGTATTACAATAGAACTGTGTAAACGTCTGATCAGCTACAGGTGGCTTAAATTCGAGCGAGATGTTTGCAACAGAACTGTTAACATAGGTGGCTGATCCAAGTTAATGCTTGCAATAAAACTGTTAGATTTGTTGATTAACCACGAAAGAGCAGATGAAGATTCCTATTACTTCCAGGTATCATACATTTGACTCCACCTTTGACTACGATCTTGAGCTTGCTTTCTTGTCAATCTGGGCTGAGTGAATAGGATAGAATCCATGTGGAGACGAATCTAG
The DNA here is from genome assembly GCA_031772625.1 of Pinus tabuliformis. NCBI lineage: Eukaryota > Viridiplantae > Streptophyta > Pinopsida > Pinales > Pinaceae > Pinus > Pinus tabuliformis. Next base: position 952,189,343 of record CM062817.1, read on the forward strand.
AGATGCTCATGTGGATGAGTTCTTTATTTGACACCTGGAACCTGCGAGACCATTGATGTAGCTACGAATACACAATTAGCTGTAGAATAGGTTGTGTTCTGTAGCTAATTTGCAAAAAATTATTCAAATAGCAAAAACTTAAAAATATAACATGTCAATCATTTAATGCCTTCCTTAAGGAAAAACTTATCATTTATCATTGATTGGGATCTGTAATCCTATGGAAAAGAAAGGGAAAAGGTGGGAAAACCTGTCAAGGAGAGGGTAATTCTAAGGTTCAACACTAGCCTAAGTGGGTAATGGTGCACACCAGGTGTACTGATCGACATAAAACCCTGCAACTTGGAGGCCATCAGAGACTATATCTATCCTCACGATGAAGGCTAATCCCTCCTTACATGAAAAAATAGAGAAAATATGGAAATGAAGAGTTGGTAATAGATTTTTACCAGATAATTGAAGGAGAAGCGAGTATGGCCCTCCCAGTTATCCATGTCATAAGCTGTGAAATGCTCGCAGCAGGCAGAAGCTGTCAAGTGAGTAGAAGAGCGGACATTTGTCTTAGAAGAGGAAGAAAGGGGATTGCCCTGTAATCCCCTAATGTAGGCAACATAGTACCTGATAGATAGCAAGGGATCTTCTCTCAGAGTTTCTTGACCCCGACCCCATCAACAATCTCTAAATATATTGATATTGGGTGCATAGAACGTAAGCCCTGACTCCTACCCTGCATTGTATATCTCTCTAGCTTCAATACCAATCGCCTACACAACCACAAAGCATATGAACTTGTTTAAGTGAGACGTGTTATAAGTATTCATAGCATTATAGAATACAATGGAAATGGAAAGAGTTCCTTCCTTTACTGGTAACCGAGATGAGATATAGGAATTCATTACATTATAGAAATAAAATGGTAAGATTCAAACCTAGGCAATGCGATACGAGAGTTTGACATCAAAGGACGCAACAGTTAGTATGACTTGAGAAAAACTGGTAGCTGTATGATTGGGACCGTGGAATTTAATGTCACAAACCAAATGGGAAACTTCGTGTAGAGCTTCTGACCAAGCCTGAAATTTTAAATTCCCTTTGCCCATCACAAATGAAAATTTGATGATGTTTTTTTTTCATGCCCTTCATTATATGTTCTATATAAATTTGAAAGTATCAACCTTCTTTAACCTCCTCTAATGTGGAAACTCTCTTTCAATTACTCTTTCATCTCAACTTTTATTTATCTCTTTGTGAGAGTGCCTTATTTTTTCCTAATTTAACATATGTGTTTTCTTGAGATCCTAATGACATTAATCACCTAGGTCTTGAAAGTTTCATAACACTAAAAATAACCACCAAAATATTAAACTAAATAATCACCTATAAATGACATTAATGTAGCATTAAGTCAATATTAACTACCATAGAAATTAACCTATCCTTAAAATTGTCTTGGGGAAAAGAAGGAAATGTGACACAATAAAATAAGTGACATGATAAGAACACTAATTAAAACAACTGTGGACAAATCACTCATGTGTTTGGCTAAGTAAAGCTAGGGTACCCACCAAATTTCAGGAATGGATGGAGCTATGTACTCTACCAAAGTAACCCAAGGCTTGCACGTGTCCCCAATGTCTTGAGATGGCCTCTACCACAAACAAGACAATGAGGCAACCCACAAGGGGTGAAATATGTCCTTAGGGGATTTGAACCATGGGAGAGAGGAGAATATCACGCTGAAAACTTACTGTAGAAGTTTGGAATTTCCTTTGACCATCAAAATGTCCTTATAAATTCATATTATGTGTTTATATGTTTATAAATTCTAATACAATAGCCTAAAAGTGAAATTGGTGGTAAATAAGTATGGAGAAAACCAACATCACATATGGAGAACAGTGCGACCCACATCACTGCAGAGACAACATCACCTATCAAATTAAACATTGTTTCCCCTCTTATTTCTACAACTAAATCATGACCAATATTGGTGACTGCTAAACGATCAAACTTGAATGATGGTATCACTTCTTCCAAAGTTACCAAGGATTTACGTCTATGTCTACAAACTCTTAGGAGGAACCACTACCACAACGATGCAATCTATGAATGTAAAATATGTGTGAGGGGATTCCAAACTCAGTGGGAAAATGTCACTAATCCCACCACTTATCTTACAATATCCATTGTTGACAACATTGAAGGCTTACATTAACATTGGACTTCTAAATATACTTAACCTCTTATCATATACAGAGACAGATAACTTGTAAAATGAATATTATTGAAAATTGTTTGTTACTAAAGTGCAGAGTAGGATGTCAATAAGTTTTAGGCTAGATTACCACTAGTTTTAAGACGCAATCAACAACGAGACATAGTTAGGTGGGGATAATGGGTTTAGAAAATTTTGAACTTCACTCAGCCCTTGCATTTTCTAAAATTGGAAGCAATGAAAACAAATTAATTTTAAATTTCATTCAAGGAAGCAGAAACCAACATGAATAATGGGAAACGAGATAATCAAACACTTCTTGAAAACATAATGAAGCCTATAGATGAAGCCAAGCATTGCTCCTCACAGGGTCGTGTGGAAAGGCATATACACGTTCATCTTGTGATGACATCATAATCATCAGTTTTAAGCTCATATCATGATTATTTATGAATACACATTGGTTACTTATTGTGGTTTCTCAGAAGCTAACTCACAACAATCATGCTTATGGCTTTCTTATCATTCCAATCTATAAAATAACCCATGGAGATGTGTCAATTGTCATGACATTGCAAACAGACAGAGTTTAATTGTCCGAAAACTTATTTTCTACTAGATTCACTGCCATGACAACAGTTGAAGAATAAAATGAAAATATATTGGATTGGTATATGAAGTAGGCATTATGCTCAAGAGGTTATTTCTAACTTTACTGATTAGATAAAACATACAAGAAATTAATAGAAATAGTTTAAAGGTATGTGTTTGGAGATATGAGCGAGTGGGTACCTTTGCTCCTTCAAGAAAAATGATTTAAGAGATTCAAAACATTCTTATTACCTCGTCGTCGCCAACTGATATATTTATTACACACTTGAATTTTACTAATACAAAAACAACTCTATATATTCTCCATATATATAGTTTTACAATAAATTTAAAAGACATTATATCCTACAACCTCTATCTATTCTCATTATTATCTTATTTACATCCCACATTAATGCAAGCTTGTGTGGTACAATCATACTCTTGGGGAGTAAATAAATACAATGCTTCAAAATTAAAATACAATGTTTGCCAGACAGTTTACAAGACCTCACAATTAGAAAGCCAATGCCTTCCATACCATATTAGTTGTAGCATTCATTACATTTGTAGTAAAATCTAATATGACATTCAGACATTTATGTACTCTCTCTTCAAGAATTACAGTCAATGTAACATGGAAGGGAGGGTGTTGGAGCCTGATAGGTACTAGCCTAGTAGGCAATCAACCTGAGCATTTAAATCAACTTAAGTTCAAACTGTGTTATGTATCGGTCTCCCGTCCAGCCTCCCATGAAATAGAGGTATAATAGATTTTGTAAGATTAGCATTAAAATTAGATGTCAAAATGATGGGTTGTAGATGCAAAAGACCCATCAAAACTGACATGTAAAATATTTTGCCCACCATCAAATACATCCCACAATGCAAAATATGTCCTGTGGGACATCAAATTCTAGTCCTGGATCCACGTCATGCCAATGGAATCAAATATGACATTCACAACATGTAGTTGTTCATTCTAGACTCTTATAAAATATTTTTTAACCACCTATCAAGGTTTTAAATGGGCATTAAATGCTCATGCAAAAGGGTTAGTTAGACTAGTTGTCACTCTTAACGAGGGCTTTGGAGAGTTCATTGAGACTAGGCGAATGTTATGGTTTTCTATTCTGTAATGAGAGCTTTGTGCCTATAATGGTGCATCCACATAAGGGAGTGGAAATTCACCAAAATACATGGGTACCTAACTATTGCAACTACTTACCCAGTAAGAACTCCTTCGAGTGCATGGTGCTTTGATAATCTCAATTAAATCCACCTAAATGTATAGGAAACTTCAGGTTTTTAGACCTATCATGCTCCATAGAGTTTATAACCAACATAATGCACTCATAAAGAATTCAACTGACACATGCCCCATACTCTATCAGAGATTTTGCACTATATTAAACAAGTTATCTCGATCATTACGGACACATGGATAATCGGTATGCCTTATTACAAGAGTCATACAATGATACACCCTTTACATAATACATAGATAGATATGGTTACATACTATTTACATGCTCCATATCCTCTACAACAGTCATAACCTCAGCACCAGTTTGGGTGAGATTACCAAACCTACTCTTGCATCTCTGGAATCTCTCCTCACTAAAAGCCATTGGAAATGAAATTGGGAAATTTTACTGCAGGTGCCCAGAAACAGAGGAATATGCTAGAACCACCTATGCATGCATCTGTGTGGAAATGGATTTCAGTGCTGGATTCCCAGCTGAAATAAACCTAACAAGTACATATTATGTGTGGAACCAGGAACTCGATTACAAAATTGTCCTCTTTAGATGTCAATCCTTCTTTGATACAGGGCATCTAGCCAAAAATTTCCCAAAAGCCTCCCAGAAAAATTCTGCTAGAAACAACCACCACGGATCTACATGGAGGGGAGGAGCACAAAAAGGACACTACACTATCATCAAAGAATAATAATCTAGAGAAAACTCTGAATCACAAGAAATCGGGCAAGAAAGAAACAACTCTCAAGACAAGTAGGGAGAAAGGCCCGCCCAACAAATCAATAGTTATAAGGATTCGACCGCACAAAATAAATCTTCATCTAACAGCAAAGCAGATCTCCTAGACCAAACTTCTTCTCCAACTATCTTCAAGAGGATGAACACAATAGATCGTGAATCTAAGACACCAATGTCCGAAGAACCGGAAGAGATGAAGGAGATGCAAGATAAAGGAAGTTGGAAGACAATAGAGAAAAAAAAGAAAGCTACAGCACCAATCTCGCCAAGAAAGATGAGGAGCCATATAATTAAAAACTAAGAAAATTATAGGTCCGATAGACCAATTTGGTCTCAGTGGACATTAACCACCACCATTATCATCATCATCATCATGCAGGAAACAAGTACAAGCTTTTATAATGTCGCATGTTATTACAATACTCCTCCCAAGTAACAACTATAACTAAGATCAAGTTCAAAAACATCAATGAACAATATACATAATCTACACACAACATGTTAGACTTCCTCCAAATATAAAATGTGATTCATATTTCCACATGGTCTTGGTTTCGATTCAATATAATAAAAGGTGCACCTTGTTTATCGATCTGCAACAAATCTCCATTGCTACCACAAGGAATATCATTGCCATGCTTTTGGATGAAATTCCAAAAACTCTCTATTATGTCTACAAAATCATTATGTCCTCCATGTTGAAAACTCATAATTCCAACTAAGAGATATCTACCATTAACACTGTGCGTAAAATAATATTGCTTTAATTCATCTTTCACCACTATAATAACCAACCACTAGTTATTCATTATAGAAAAATTCTAGCATCTATACAACAAATTCTTCATATATGCTCCTCCATTATGATTTACTTATAGGATTGTCATCTCAAAAAACATACGGATTGGAGACCAATCAAATATTTTGGCCAAACATTGGGACCACACAAAATAATCAGGAACTTATTGTACTATAGGTTCTGACATCAACCTAACTATAAACATTGAACAATAGCGCATTTTTGGAGTTAAAGAGCAAGAGAGCCCATCGTTATATAACATTTGTGATTGATGAGAAGCTTCAGCAGATTACCATGGACAAGATAGGAACTCCTAGGGAAATTTATGATGATTTCAGTGCTTATAAATGCAATATTCAATCTCAAAAATGGTTACTACAATCCATTTAGAATTGAAAACTTCAGCTCCCATACTATGGATAATGGCTCTTTAAAATCACACTCATATAAGGAATACAACTAGGACTTGGTGTTTGTCCTTTGACAACCAATATACCTTGAACAAGACAACACTTGACCTGCTTGTTGATGGCAGCCACACACAACCCTTTCAGTCCACATGTCTTGAACACATCTGACAGGTCCTCTTGCCTCCCATTGTGCAACTCCTCAATATGCCTCTATCAATGAACTCAAATCCTTTAGGTTACCGAACTCGGCTCAACAAAATTTTCCCTCTAGGTACCTCCTTTTTCCTTGAAGGTATGCAACACTTAGGGTATTTGAACAATTATTCACAACTCCATTTTTGAACAAGTCTTTGGTATGCCCACTTTTTCCATACTACTACTCCAAGATGACAAGTCTAGGGCTATGGATGTTTCCCTTATTCTCACTATCTCAATATTCTACAATACACCGAACTAGGGCTAGTTTTCTAGCCTGCTTGACTCCGACTTTCTTCCTTCAAAGTCTACACATCCTTAGGCGCAATACACCTACCCTTATACCGGTCTTGTTGTCCTTCACAAGTACAAGACTTAGGGCTCTTCTTTGACAATCACTTAAAAAACCTTCAATTGTACTTGGATTGCCATCAATTTTCCCAACCACAGTCAATTATTTTATTGATCTAGGGCCCACAACACTACCCTCATCTAGGGCTCTTCAAATATTCCACCTAATAGTGATTTGAGTCCTCTCAAAAACACTATTCTTGTGTATAAATTTCTTTGTTGTCAAATCTATGAAAAAATATGAACTAATCCTCTTATCACCCTTCTAAAAATTTATAGATGATTGAACTAGGGTCACAAATCATCCACTAATATCGCATTGACTAAATATTGATAGGTTGCTCTAGATCTTTGTCCAAGACTTTATGGACAGTCCACCAAAATGAACTCCTCTTCATGTTAATCCATTCCTCATATGGCACATTTCTTCTACTCAAACTTCTACTTAGGTTCCACCCTCCTTTGGGTCTGTTTTCTCCACACATACTTCTACAAACCACCTTCCAAATCTATGGTCCATATTGCAGAGATAAACCTCACTCTAAGGGTCATGACCCTTCTTATTCGACACATATTTGTAACAATCTTAAGGGCATACCATATCGATTGAACATGCTAGGAAACCACCCTAACTAAGGAATTCTACTTTTGTTCTAATTTATTTAGAACAAACCCTATCCACCCATACAAAAAAAGAACAACTCTTGCCTCCATAAGAGACTCGACCTAGCTCATATGGATCCATAGATTCTAGGCATTTCTTTGAATGAATCTTAACCAGAACGTTAGATATCTATGGCCCATCAACTACGATTACCTTAGTCAATATTACATTGGTGGCTACTTATGTTCTGGCCCTAAATTCTAGTGCAGGATCTCCTCCATTTGTGTTGGTATTTTATCACAGAATTTGCGGCCTGCTAACCACCACAAGATAGGGTCTCAACCCTCTATGCTATTTCATAATTTGATGAGGCCTTCACACAGAAACACCACTGAAATCACATGCCCAAATTCTCATGAGTCGCCTCTCTTGAGCTCGATCTGCCAAAAGATAACAAAGAGTATGACATCCTACTTCCTATCTTGAACTCATTAAGGTATGTAACATTCTTGTGAAACCTCACATGATGATCTTACTATTGGTGGATGATCATGGCCTCCCCTTAGCAACCCTTACTAAACCTTCTAACTCGACCTACTTAAGGACTGCATCTATCCTCGCCTTCTTGATAAAATGAGGTCCTTCCCACTTGATTTTCTTTCCTTCATACTAAGGCCTCCTTAAATATCTTTTCCTAGCTAAGCCTCTTAGGAACCCTGTATAACTTACAGGTTTTATCCACTTAGACCTTAGGAAATATTAATTTTCCTTTTTTATTTTATTTTATATTTTAAACCCCATCTTAGGTCCAAAGCCCCTCCACTTGGGTTATTTTACCACAAATCCTTTTGTGACCAAAATCACAAACCCATCTCACTAGGTTTGTGGAGTACCTCCCAAGCTACACAATTCAACAACATAGTCTAGTTGTAGTAACCGTAACTTGGTCCAACTCTTGTAGTCAAGTGAAGACATTCTTGGGTTCCCAAGATGCAAACTAAGTTAGAGGTAATGTGAGGGCATGATAGACAGGCAGGGTTAGGGCATGCCAAGGAATGAAAAGGCGTGCTAACACACACCAAACAATGCCAATGCATGATGAGGAGTGTTAGGGAGTGTTGAGGCATCACGAGGGAGAACTAGGTCAAAATGCATGGAAATGAACAAATAAGAGTGTGTGCCCGGGAGTGTCAATGAATTCAAGTGTTCCAAGGATGAAGTGCATTAGAAGAATTTCATAATAGTATTGCAAGAGGCAAGCCTAGGGTTATGATAAGGGGATCGACAAAGAATTTTTAGACAAAGGGAGACTTTGTGCTCAACACAACACTGTTTTGCCTTTATCTATTATTTTTTATTTGAAATGTGGCACACTTTGGCCAAATTCTCATGTTTTAAACTATTTTAGACAATTTCATATTGTAAATTGTTGTGTATAAGTTTTGGGGCACTCGACTTATGACGACTTATATCTTATACATCTTATGGTTCCTATAAACACTTAGTTAATGCTCTATTGTTTGTATGAACTAGACATACATGTGAAATATTGACTATGTATGCTATGTTCCTTAGTCGTTTCATGGACATGGCTAGATGTTATCCTTCTCATGGTAATTTCTGAAGTGGGACAAGTTGAGCTTGGACATAAGTGGCCTAAGATGAGTTATAGGTAGTTCTTAGGTGAACAAGGCACAATCTACTAGTAGTAGGTACTATTGGTCAAATTGTTGTGGCTGAAGCGAGCCAATGTCAGATGAACTAGAGTAGCTAAGTATTTGGTTGGGTTCCAAGTCGTGAAAAAATGTAAGGCTAGTTGTGAGGGAATGAGTGCCAAGGCGTACTAGGGAATGCTAACATGTGTCAGATAGTTCAAAGGCATATCAAATATGTTAAGATGTGTCAAGTGCTAAGGAACACCATGATGTGCAAGGGTGTGACAATACATGCTAGGGACTATGAAGGCAATGAAAATGATAAACAAGTTAAACTACAAGGAAATGAACACATAAGAGGGTTAATAAGTCATCAATGTACCTTTTCTAAGAGGGGCATGGTAGGCACACCAACACTAGGTGAAAATAGTTGCAAATAGGTGCCAAGTTCGAAATCTTCCTTTGTTACTTCCCATATACTTTCCAATAATTGATCTCAAATAAATTTAATATTAAACCATGCCAAAGTATACCAAGGCATCTTAATGAATGCTAGACATGCTAAGACTTGCCAAGCGCCAATACGTGGCAAGTGCCAATGTGTGTTAGGGAGTGATACACATGTTATGAAGTGGCAGGGCATGTCGAAGAGTGGTAAGGTGTGCCAAAGAGTGTTAATCCATGATGAGGAGTGTTAGGGAGTACTAGGGAAACATAAGGGAGCACTAGGTAAAAATTCATGGAAGTGAATGAATATGAGGTTGTGTCATGGAGTGTCAATGAGTGCTAGCTAACATGCCAAGGAGGGAATGACAAGTTATGTTAAGCACCAGTAAGGCATGCTATGGAATACCAGGGCATATCAAGAAGTACAAGAGAGTTCTAGGGAGTTCCAGTGTGTGTTAACATGTGTCAAATAGTGTCAAGGCATGCCAAGACATGTTAGTCTGTGGAGGGTATCAGCGTATGCCAATATGTGTCAAGGATTTTCAAGGAAACAAATCGAAGAACCAAGCTAAAATGCAAGTAAATGAACACATAAGAGGGTTAATAAGTCGTCAATTTATCTTCTTCAAAAGGAGAATGCTAGGAAAGCTAGTAATAGGTTCCAATACATGCCAAGTGCCAATGTGTGCCAAGTGCTAATGTATGTTGATGCATGCCAAAGTGTTCCAGGGCATGGTAGGGACTACATGGCATGCCAACACCTGCTAGGAGAGTGCTATGCTAGGGCCTTGCAACATGTGCTTGGGTGTCCTAGTCACGGCAATATGTTCTATGTATAAATATGTTCCAAGACATGCGAGGTGCCAAGGAATGTTAGTGTGTGCCAAAACATGTTAAGGGGGCCAAGAGTGTTGAGGAGTTCTAGGTCTATCTCATTAATAGAATTGACAGAGCTTGATTATGTATTAAATAATATAGTTCCTACACACACTACTGTAACTTTATATAAAAGTAATTTGTTAGATAATAAACCTAATAAAGATGAATCATGCATTGACTCGTAGGAAAACTATATTCTCATTACTTGAGGGAAATGATACACACTAATTATTTCTTAACAAATTGAATAACTCTAACGACTATGGAATTGGACACATAAGGAAAATGACTCCACAACGATGGTATTAAATCATTATGTTTTGACAAAAAATATAGTAACATGCACATTGCATCATCAAAAACTCATTGGAATGATCAATGATGACGAACATTTTTTCGCCGTCGCCAAAAGTAACCAAAAAGAGCGTTGGTAAGGGTTAATAAAATATCATCACTAGAAGTATCACCAAAGAGAGAATTGGTGACGGACCTTTAACAACCCTCACCAAAAGTGTAATTGAAAATGGATTTGGTGACAAGCCTTAAAGGACCATCACTATATGCACTTACAACAACGCTTTTTTAAGGACGATCACCATATGTTAAAGCTCTATCATAGGCATGACCCTCACCAATGACCTTTTTGTTGTAGTGGAATAATTATTTAAACAATGATTTAATAATTATTCCTATAGAAAATTAAATAAACAATTATTTATTTAATTATTCTCATGGGCTTTTTGATTTAAATCAGAAAATAATTTAATAAAAGTGGTTTACTAAATTATTTTCCACAGGGAAAGTTGTTTTACTATGGTAAAACTAATCCTAAATGGTCTAATTCGATCCATCTAATTAGAAATGGCTTTGTGATCATTTTTTGGTGATAACATAGATATTCTTTTTCAGGAGTATGAAGAGAAGATACTAAAACATAAGAATATTCTCACGCTGGATGTTGAGTTGCACACTACACCATCCAAGTGGTGGGTTGTGCATAAGAAGCAAGTCATCGGGTGGTGACAATGTAAAGAAATATTGAAATTCATGTTTGGGACCATCTCTAGGCTCCCTAGAGAGAAATATTTAGGGATATGATGTCCCAAGACCCACCTAAAACAATGCATCACAACATGGAGAAGAGGACGAGTACCACAACAAGAATGGGTACATCAATTTATACACATCTTGGATGTCATTCTAGCAAACGGGTATACTTAATTAGAAGTGCACAGAGGAACACATGATTGGGACGAGGTGGCACAAAATTTCAGGGCAAGGTTTAGATTTGAAGCAGAAGAGAAAATGCTAGAGGAAGCCCTAAAGGTGTTGTGCAAAAGATATTTATTTTTGATGATCCAAACATGACTAGGGATGGAATATTGTGTGCTAAACACCAACACTTGCGGCGTTTATAAAAGTTTATGTAATGCTACACCATAGTAGAAAAGGGATAGGATAATGAGGATCCCAGGAATATTCAAAATCCAAAAGTTGAAGGTGAGCACGCAGTGGAGGGACCACCATTGCAATTCAAGGAGTATGTGAAGCCAATCAAGACAAGGTAAATATTAGAACTGAGGAGAGTCCCAAGATGGAAACTATTGGAGATTATTAGGATAAGGATATTGTCAGGAAGGTTGTGAACATATTAAACTTGGTCCAGACTCTTGGTGATATTCGGGAAATGGGGACACTGATGATGCTAAGGTCAAAGACGTGGAGGCAAGAAGGATGTTTACGTGTTATGAGAATATTGGTCTGATTCATGGCTACACATCCTTCGAAGAACCAGGTTAAATGATTAAGTGACATTAGGAAGGGGGGAGGCGTGTGTCATCCCCTATGTACCTATATAGGAAGGGGGGAGGGGTGTTTCATCCCCTATGTACCCATATAAACTTTATGTAAATAAATTCAGAATGGGTAGGACTAATGGTTATGGTGATGCTTAAAGATCTTAGGTAGAAGAAGTGTGAACTCATCCAATGTTATAGAAGGGAAGAGGTTAAGGTAGAAGTTACATAAGTCTCGTCAAAGATAGGCAAAATTTTGTGTTGGGGGCAACAATGTCAATAGAAAATTGGGTGCAAAGGTCATGACAGAAGATGGGTTTGCAAACTAGGCATTAATGACAGTGTATCTCAGCATGTGAAAGTTCAAAGACATCAATTAAGGGAAAAGTCATGTGATAAAAAATACACTAAAAGGGCCAATCCACTTAGCGAAATCCTTAGGGAAAGGGAAGAAGGAGGTTTAACATATAATTGAATCTCTTTTGGTAGCAGGAGAAGGCTGAGAAGTTGTTAATCCACCCATGGATTAAAGAGATAGGATGGTGAAGGGGAGTTAATACTAAGGTGAAGATATCTGAATCAATTAGCACTAACTAGAGCGAGTCACATCATTCATGTGAACCTTCATGCTGGTGTAATATGGGAGGTGACTATGGAACGATTTGATGCCCATGGAGGTTATATTAATAAGAAATCCATTATGAATAGGTTGAAACTACCAATAATAATGATAAAGGAGAGCACGACAGAAATGCTATAAGTTACCACCTAAGGGCCTCAAGGAGAACAAGCAAGTGTTCAAGAATGAGTTGAGGTTGATAGAAAAATAATGGGAGTGAGGAAGTAGAGAGGAGGAGATCATGAAAAGGTAGCGTGACAAAAAGAGGCTAGTTTTAGATATGCATAGAGAACATGAAAGAGGGAAGAAAAGAAATTTAAGGGAATGGTGGAAGGAACCACAATGAATATGAATGCCAACAAGAGGATGTGACTATGGAAAAGGATATTATGACAAAGAGCCATGAGTAAGAGAAATGAAAATAGGAGGTATAGGTCCATAAAGGTGGAAGAATTTCATCGAGATGTCCAAACGAAGGAGTATCCCTACCGCTCAAAACGATGGTTCCCACATAAGCATACAGATGCACTAATTAGTTCATATTGACACCATTTGAAAATATTCCCTGCAACCCCATATGGCAGGATGGTATCATTTTTGTCCACCCCAAAAGGAATATATCACCAAGACGAGGTTTTTTCCCAGTGCATTATGGCAAAGAATGAGGATACAAGGGACAGTGCCCATGCCTTAGCGCAAGGACAAGGCCGAGACTTGTCTCATGAAGAAAAAAACCAACTCAAGGTCTTGTACCCTCACGCCGAGAGAAGGAATGGGTGTGATTATAGGAAGGAGATAAATTTCAGGAACAAACATAGAATGCAGACCTCGAGAAATAATCATGACCAAGTTTCTCTTTTTGATAGCACCATTATGGGGAAGGGGGATGTAGTTGATGTCTCTTCAATCTATGTAAGAGATCAAAGGTGGCCAAGTTATATGTTTCTTCCTATGGCAGTCATACTAAAGGAAAGAAAAAAACCTCAGTGATAAAGGAGGTTATGGATCCATGGGGATAGAAGAAGGATTGAGTAGCTCGAGGAGAAGCCACATTTTTGTGTTAAGGGTGTGTTGGAACCCTTTTTTTTTCGGCATCGTAGGATCACATAGAAGGGATGAGGAGCATGGAAAGGACAATATGGAGCACAACATAGGGCTAGCATAGTAGGTAGAGCATGTCATAGGGTTGGCGTAGTAGGTAAGGCGCAACGAAGGTCGATGTTGCACAATAGGGTGATTGTGGAACCTAAGGAAAGAGGAAGCATGCAAATTAATATTGATGGTAATGATTCTGTAGAGGATGGAGCCAACTAGGGAGATAAGGGTGAGAAGACAGTTGGAGATATTTTGAAGAAGGAAGATATAGGGCAGAGTGGACCTGAAAGGTGGAAGAGATCTTTTGGACAACCATTAGCACGCATTCGATAGCGCAGGGGGGAAAAGGAGATATATTAATAGTTTCTAAAGACAAATGGATTGTTTAAGTGGGAATCTGAGAGGATTTGAGAGGGTTCCAAGTAGCTTTAAAGCAAACTTTTGAAGACAAAGCAAGGGTTGGGCAAAAGCATTAACAACACTTAGTGATGGAGGAATGTTGAGTTATTGTTAATCGATGACCAAGCACCTTTGAGACCAAGTCAAAAAGTATATGTATGGTGTCTGTGTCTGTTAAATGTAATATGCATGTATATCATTAAGCTTTTCTACTTTGTACCATGTTTTGTAATGACATTATCTCTGGGTATATGAGTCTAATGTTCATCCTCATAGTTGGGTCATTGGTGCTATGTAATTCTTCCATGGAAGGCCTATGAGCCTGATTTCGTAAGATATGTAATCATGGATACCATGTCTCTTTTGCTAATATTATTGGAAATCAGTGATTGGGTGTTATTTTAACCTCTTGTTGCAGATTTGAAGGACTTTTGTTTTGTTAGTTTATGGCATCTCTTACCATAAGATGATGGTTTATAAATTTGGTTTATAATGAGAATGTATATGTTAATAATATGTTATGGATTTGTTTTGTATGATGATGAAATATTCTGGTTTGGACCCATAATATTGTACGTGATGAATCTTCTTGAATGAGCGTGAAGGGCCAAACAAGTGGAAATGAGTCAAAGTGTTAAATAATGTCAAGTGTCCATAGTGAAGTTGTCAGAGTCTACCATTGACTCTACCATTAATAAATGGAGTTTGTGCTTGAGGTCTTATGTCGCACATAGTTTTTTTGGATGATTAGGTAAGTTTATTTCTTTTCACAGCATGCAATAACCATTAAGCATTATAGCATGTGTCAGTATGGAGTAGTACATCATAAGCCATAAGACAGTCCTGTCAGATTATCGAAACATGGTTTCGATAGTCACCCATTTATCATTTCGGGCGAGACTTCACTCACTTTGTGGGTGTTTCGAAAAGGGTTGATGCTAAGTGGGTCTTTGTTGCCCACTATGTCATAAATCTCAGGTTCGTCAAAATCCCGTGTGCCAAAAAAACTACAAAATTTTTATGTAGAGGCACTACTTCATTTCTAAGAAGGTAGTGGCACTGGATTTCTGCAAGATGACACAAAATGTTGTTAGTCTTTTAAATGAATAGGAATTCTCAAAATCCACTTTAAGTAGGCATCAAAACATGAGAAATCATCAAATTGATAATCACATACTCATTAAGCTCTTTTATAGTACGAAAATAGGCAATACGTGAAAAATATATGAAAATGGATGGTAAATAAAAAAGTCACAAGTTCCAATAAGTTTTATAATTTTTCAAAGTTACAACTTGATAATTATAAATTAGAACATAATATAAAAAGTAAAAATAAAAATAAAAATAAAGAAAAAGAAAAAGATTTAAAAAGGGAAAAGAGTAAATCAGAAATGGAAAGAACATAGAATGGAAAACATATATTTTATATATTTTACAAAATAGAAAGAAAATTGGTAATATTTTTTTGAATATTCAAATAAAAGGATTATTATTAAAAAAAACTCTACATATAAGGAAAAAAATATTATTTTAGATTATTAATATGAATTAAAAACTAATATGCTAGCCACCTTATTAGCATTAATAAAGAACGTTAGCTATTCTATGTTTAAGTGTTTGTTGCTTTAGAATAGGATTGCGATCCTATTTGTTAGGGAGTGGTTGAAACAACCCGATTGTGTGAAAGCCTATATGTACTAGGTTGTTATCCTGATTGAACTAAGATAGTGTGTGTGTATGAGTGTTTTTACACTCTCCACGTATCTGACCTGGACAACCATTTAGGTAATATATATTCATATTTTATCATGGTATCAGAGCTTCAGGGTTGTCGATCTTGTAAGCTGAGTGCATAGAGCGACTGAGGTGAAATTGTCACTTGGATTAGAGGGCTAAATGGGTCAATCCCATTGTTTCCCTTTCGCGCATTTCCATTTGATCAGTCATCACAGATATTTGGTGTCCAGTCTCAAAGATCTTCGCGAGTCCGTGGTGCTAACCCGCGTTGACCTAGTTTGCTGGGAATTGTTGCAAGATGGCTATCATTTGGGAAGAGCGAAGTCGTGTGGAAATATTGGCGTGCTACGTACTTAGAATATCTATCTGAAGGCTGAGTGCCTGAGCTGTCCATAAGCCTGCATGAGTGCTTGTGCTGCGGATTGGCATGGATCATGAGTAGGTTGTTGTGGACTGCCGAGGAGGAATAACTATGGGGATCTACTAGGTGTGTGGTGGATCTGAGTGATGGCTAGTGGCATCAACGTTGAAGTGGTGCCGTGAGAGTGGATCACTCCAACAGGGTCGATCACAAGAGCTACGAAGAGGGTCAAGGTGCGAAGATAATGTCCTCTCGGCCTCTGTTGTGTAGTGCCCACGAGTCATCAAGCACTCCGTGCAGGCTGGGCGTTGTTTTATCTTTCCAGAAGCGTTAGGCTTCAAATCACTTCAAAGTTATTACCATTTGGCAGAGGTAGATCAGATAAGATCTCCGTCGAAGTCTTTATTTGCTGGCACCGCACCCCCTGAGGAGGAAGTCCACTGTACCAAGCCATCGTTTTGGCACCATACCACTATTTGAATTTTATAGGAGAGGTCATCAGAGCTGAATTGAGATTGTAAAAGAGGTGGTGGTCTCACCTGTCGGCCCGCAGCGAAAGCATGGATGCATTCTGTGGGGCGTCGATTCAAACCTGTTGATTTCGCTGGTGTTGGTATTAGAATTGATATTGTAAAGGGTCACAGGTGCTCCAGTTTGATCCGGCTACGCAAAAGCTTGGGATGTATGATGTTGATCTAATGAGGCACATGACATTGACTAGAGGAGAGTAGTAGATCTAGGTTGATTGGTTTTCCTTTGAATGTTGATTGTCGGAGAGTGGAAGAACGAGGATCCTTGATGCAATAGATCACGCCTCTTCTTATTGCTTGAAGCTGAGATTTCCGGTGGTGTGGAAAAATCGGCATGGATCATTTTCAACAATGGATATGACTATGGTGTTAACCTGTGTAGCTAGCCCTGAAACCATTGTAACACATTGTGTTGTCCGGTAATTGAAGATTTTGTGATCTCCACTGGTGAACAATGTCACTGGAAGCTTTTGGGAGAAGAGGGATCTCTGAGTTCAAACTCTGGGGTGTTGATGTTGAAGAGGGGAGAACCATTTGAGAAGTTCGTCCAGTAATTGGAAAGGAGGTAGACTTTCATTAGAGCTATTGATAAAATTCTCTATTGTGGCTGTAGTGGAGCCACCTGCTCTTGGAACCGGCCTGAGATTAGAGCTATCGAGCGCATGCATCAAAGCCTGTGTATTGATAGATTGATTGTTTAGCCTGCATGTCGGAGATTGACCCAAATGTTAATTGAAACCTTTTAGTGCTACAAAGGTCTATGTCATCTGTGAATTGGGATTTCTGGAAGTTTTGTTTGACCTGTGTGTGGGACAGAGCGTTGTTCGAAGATCACTCAGTGGGATGTGGTGATTGTGGAGATCATTAGTTGGAGCTGAAGTGAAATAAAAGAACCACAACATTTGTTGAAAGCCTGCGAATTAGCGGAACCGGTGTTGTATCGGTGGTGTTCTCCAGCGAAAAGGTGATTAAAACCATTGAACCAGTGAATATTTGGTTGAAGGTCAATCTGCTGCTAGTGAATCAAGACAACTATTTTGCTATGAACGAGGCAAGGAATTGTACTAGGGAAGGTTATTGGTTGGAGCTGTGAGGTGGTATTTGCGCAGAATTGTTGTCGCGTCAGGATGTGTGTGTGGAGTGGGGTCTGCATTCAGGCTTCTGTTAGAGAGGCGTACTTGCCTGAAGAGGACACTGTTTGATCTGTTTGTGGAGCCATAGAGCCAATGAAGATATTCGAGTGCAGGTGGAGAATTTGACTGTGGTGGATCGATTTCTAGATCTGAAAACTGATAGGCGAGAAAATTGGTCTTCAATGTAAACTAAAAGAGTCTTGTAGAAAACTAAGGAGAAAGCATCAAAGGAGAAATGCAAAATATTGTTTTGTCGAATTTATTGATGTGTTTCAGGTTGACGCTGATGGACCAGTAGCTGATCAAGATGCAAATTTGGAATTTGGTGAGATTATTAAATGGTTAATGCCAGATTTACCGTCTCTTTTAGGTATGAATTATGAAATATGGGAAAATGAAATGAAAATACTATTATGGAAGGCAAATTTACTGGATTATGTTGAAGATGTTATTAATGATAGTGGAGATGCATCAGCATTAAGTCTTGTAACATCTGCATTAGATGAGAACATCATACTCAACATAATATAAAAATACGGAGAACAACGTAGTACATATAGGCATTCACGCAATCGGGTGGTTTGAACCACTCCCTAACAAATAGGATCTCAATCTTATTCTAAAGAAACAAACATTTAAACACAGAAGAGCTAACTTTCTCCATTAATGCTAACACTCCCCCTTAATGGAGAAAGGGTTCACTCAAATGAAATATGACTCCTGCTGGTCTCAATCTCAGCTAGGCTTACAATGGTAAAAGACAAAGCTTTCATTTTTTTCTTCTTGCAGCAGAGCCCAGACTATGACAACAAAAAGGGATGGAGTAGGGAGAGATGGAAAAATGAAAGCTCTCCTGAAGGAGCAGGAAGATAAAAGTAAATTTGGTCCTCTTTATAAATCCAACATTGCTTTTTGTGTAGATATTGGGAGACAAGAAGAACAAATTGAGGAATCGCAAGAACTTGCAACATCAAATGCAATGAATGTTAGTATATAATCAAAGAGGGGGATAAGAGTTCATGTGTTCCTCCAGAGGGGGAGAAAATGTAAATAGAAAGTGAAGCTTTATCATCTCATGGCAAAGAAAGTTAAGATGAAGCCTCATCCACAAATGAACAAGTATGGGCTCTGCTACAAGAAGACAAAAATGAAACCTCTGTCTTTAACCATTGTAAGCCTAGCTAAGACTGAGACCAACAGGCGTCATATGTCATTTGAGTGAACCCTTTCTCCATTAAGGAGGAGTGTTAGCATTAATGGAGAAAGTTAGCTTTTCTATGTTTAAGTGTTTGTTGTTTTAGAATAGGATTGAGATCCTATTTGTTAGGGAGTGGTTCAAACCACCCAATTGTGTGAAAGCCTATATGTACTAGGTTGTTCTTTTGATTGAACTGAGATAGTGTGTGTGTGTGTGTATGAGTGTTTGTACACTCTCCATGTATCTCACCTGGAGAGCCATTTAGGTAATATATATTCATATTTTATCACACCTTTCACATGTATTAGTGTAATGAAAATGGATTAATTTTGGTTTGGTTATAGAGAAAAAATGACATTTGTTATAGAAATCATTACAAAATGAAAAAGTGGTAGAAGAAACATCTCTAGTTTGGCTTTTGCATTATTTGATTACGTTACCAGAAAAATAGAAAGGAAAATAAAATAAAAATAAAAATATTTCTCATCCATAAAATTATCTCTATGAATGTCCATGATTTACAAGAATGTGTAACATATTCCAAAATTTTGTTTTGCTTTATTCATTTCATATCTCTCATGTGGTTACTTCAAAGTTATGTCAATAAAGCATAGAATAAGAGATTACACAAAACACATGATTGACATAAAAGATAGTTGGGTTGGTGCAAATTGATTCTACCCTCTAAAAAATGTAATGAACATATAGTAAAACAATAATATTTTTACTACATAAATTACTATAGATAATTGTAAAAACCATATTAGAATATGACATGAAAAGATGAAATGCATGAAATCAAAGTAGCTTCCAGAAGATGTAACTTTTACTTAGGAAACATATCAAAAATCACGTTTTTCTATCATTTCCTCCAAAAACATAATGCACTCGTTGTTGTTAACACATCATCCTAGTATTTAAATGGCATAATTTCTTGAATAATTTGATAGCATTTACATAGAGTAGTGTGGAATATGAAATATCCCTGTATTTAAATATAGAAAGTTTGAAAAGTCATAAAAAGTGAAATATAGATTCAAATTTTTATGAAATAAAATAATAAATAAATAATAAAATTAAAACCAAAATTAAACAACATAAAATAAAATAAATTAACAAGTGAAATATGGAACACGGTAGAAATTTGGAGTTTGGGAAAATAATAAAATTAAGCATCTTAAGAGGATTAAGAAAAGTGAACCAGTATGGAATTCACATAGATAAGATAATTAGAAAGTTCAATTATTTCGGAATCTAGATATCTATACTTCATTCAAATACAAAAATAAAAATAAATAAATAAGAATGACAAATTTCAAGCTAGAAAATGACTATTTAGACCATTTACCTCTTTTAATAGCCTCACATTAAAACACGAATTTAAAAGATCTGTCATTTGTTAGGTCAACTAATGGATGCATATGACGTTATTTAATCAATTATTACAACTTTGTGTTCTAAACTCAAACTAAACTTATGATCAGATTATTTTATATTATCCAAAATCTGTCGACTAATATAAGACAATGGTAATTTAAAAATTAAGAAATAATAAAATTGAAAGAAACAAAATTTTAAAATGCACATAAGTTAACCCACAGAGTCGGTTTACATGTTTTGGAAAGCAAGTGGGGTGTAATTCAGAAAAGAAAAAGAAAAAAAGAGTTCGGTTGAGCATCTTTTAAGCGTTTGATCAAGTAATATTTTAGTCCTCAATTGAGCTATTTGAGGGCTTAACAATTTCTCTATCAAGCTATAAAAAAAAGCCTCAATCGAGCTCATATATAACTCATGGTTACTTAGGCACTTGATCGGGTGGCCTATTGGTTTTGGCCAAATATTTGAAAACACAGCTTGATCGAGCTATAGGTTTGATCGATCTCTTTTCAATTATTAAAATTATGAAAAATGGACTCAATCAATCTATTTTAAATTATTAAATTATAAATTAGTATTTGGTTGTTTGTGTGGGTTAACTATTAAAAAATTTTGAATGATTTATAGCTTTATCTAGCTATCATAACTCAATCTAGCTATAGCTCGATTTATATATTCACTCCTAGTGAAAACAAGGAGTTTTATGAATTGAGCGATTTTATTTAACATTGTCAAAAGCTCGAGTGAAGGTTTGTTAGACCATCGATCACAATGTTTCAAATCTTACCTAAAACGCTTGATTGAGCTTTTTAAGCGCTCAATTGAGTTATTAAGCACCTAAAAAAAAGAGATTTAGCTCCCCTTCTACAATTTTCTCTACAAAACCATCTTGTAGCATGACAAACTTAATGCAATATTTTTCTTTATGTGGTGGAGTTGATTACATTGGATTCGTAAAGGAATCCTCTATCCAATGGCACATGAGTTTGACATTTTCGAATTCATTTGATACTTTTCATCTAATTTCTTTCAAATCTTATGGTTGAATATTTTTTGGACATTTTCAATAGGAATGGATGAAAAATCAATAACCTAAAATATTCATAAAATTGCATCATTTTTGTCTCTTCTTCAAAAAGGTAATTTTGATTTTATGAATTTATTTAAATAGTAGAAAAAAAAGACTACATGCATGAATAAATGTGTTTGAAAAATAAAAAATAAATATAATTTTGAATAAAAAATAAATTTCCAATAAGCATATTTTAATGCAATTTGTGCATGTCATGCTCATATATATATCGAAATAAAATAGTAACATTTTTGTATCTTTTCAAAAGAGTACTTATGATCTTTTGAATTTATTTAAATAGTAGAAAAAATAGTGCATGAATACATGTGAAAAATGAGAAATAATAAAAAATATACTTTTGAATAAAAAATAAAATTTCAATATGCATGCTTTATTGCAATTTGTGTGTGGGGAGATATATATATATATATATATATATATATATATATATATATATATATATATCCCCACACACACAAATTGCAATAAAGCATGCATATATATATATATATATATATATATATATATATATAATAATGCACTAAAGTATGCATATTGAAACTTTATCTTTTATTCAATATATTAAAGTATATATTTTAGACTAAGTTATTGCGCACAAAGAGAGGTATATATATATATATATTGCACTAAAGTATGCATATTGAAACTTATTTCTTTTATTCAATATATTAAAAATAATAAAAAAAATATACTTTTGAATAAAAAATAAAGTTTCAATATGCATGCTTTATTGCAATTTGTGTGTGTGGGCATATATATATATATATATATATATATATATATATATATATATATATATAATGCACTAAAGTATGCATATTGAAACTTTATCTTTTATTCAATATATTAAAGTATATATTTTAGACTAAGTTATTGCACACAAAGAGAGGCATACCTCTTTAAAAAATTACAAGGACAAGTATTTAATTTAATGCAGAATTGAGAGATTATTAGGACAATAACATAATTTTCCAAAAACAGTTTCTTTATTCCAAATCAAAATTCCCAAAGCTTATACGAATTTTGAGAGCTTTAATTCAATCAAAGAGTAAAATTTTGAAATTTCATCTTCATATTTGGCCCAAAAATATAAATATAAAAGTAAAACAGAAATAAACTTGAAATTAATGAAACATCAAATAAAAAAGTGAAATGTGAAATTAAATATTAAATTTCTGTGATATATATTTGGTTTGTTATGAAATAAAAATATAAAATCTATGTGTGTAAAATGTAGTATAAAATAATAAGTAAAAGTGAAATCTTTGAAGTTAGTGAAAAGTAAAAAATAAATAAATTAATTAATTAATTAATTAAAATGTGAAAGTAAATCTTTGATTTATGTGATATATATTTTTGTTGGGTTATAAAATGAAACTTTCCAAATTTTTGATATGAAAATTCAAAGACAATAAGAAAATATATAGAATATATAGTAAGCTTACAAAACTAGGTATTAAAACTAAAATATTTAGTTGAAAGCTTTTCATTTTACTTCTTAAAAAAAATAAAAAGGTTGATACCATTAAAAAAAATAATAACAATGATTTAGCTTACCATAAAATATAGTTTAAATAAAAAATCATTAATAATTAATATGATTTTCCTATAAAATTGTACAATCAAATATGTTTAATTTTTTCTTCATAAACAAAATCCTCATTCATATATATATATAAACAAAATCATGATTCCCATTAAAAAAACCTTAGAAGCTTCTTTCATTAGTTGAATCGATATTTATTTAAATGTGGCTACACATTAATCTTAAATTTTTTAAAAGTTGAAATGAAACTTCTTGTATGGAAAAAATTTTATATTTTTTTTGTCATAATTAGTTGTTATTAATGAATATAAGATGACTTATCACCATTTTTAGAATTATTTTTTGAGATAACAACATTATTTAAAAAAAACTATTTCACCTGAAATTACCTATATGTTTTGATTCCCATAGTGTATCTACAAAGTAAACAAAAATAATTTTAAAACATATTCTAAATCCAAAATAAATTTCATATCTATATAAAACAAATTTCATATCTATATAAAAACCAGCTTTCAAAATCAAATGTTCACACTAACTAAAAACGAGGATTGCATATTTGTTCACACTAACTAAAAATGAGGATTGCATATCCAAGAGAGAGGAGGCCATGAGAAGTGACAATTTTCTTGATATACTAAATGTGTTGCTTGAAAGTTGAGTGGTCCTTCCCTGTACAGGCCATTGGAAAGTTAAACGCGCACGGCAATTTCACTGTCTCGTGTGGATTCATCATTTAATTACACCGAAGACGACATCAGGCCGTTGGAAAGTTGCACGCCCACGGCAATTTCACTGTCTCTTGTGCATTCATCATTTAGTTACGCCGAAGTTGACATGGGATGCGTAATAGCGTTAATTTTGGTGGTTTAATATAAAAAATTTGGTTGACATTTTATAAAACACCATTTTTTAACATATCGATTAGATAGTGTTTTTCATCGTACCAATCACACACCCTGGAGTTTTATTTGCAGTTGTCTATAACGCGATTTTTTGAAAGTTTTTTTGGCGGGTTTTTCCGGTCGAAATCCGGCAGGAATTTATTGGAATCGCAAGTTTGATAGCCAGTTTCTGCACAATGAAAGCGTCACAGGGGTTTTCGAGGGTGCTGAATTCAAATATGCCGTTAAAAAACCATTTTAACTGCAACAAATCAAGATTTAACCTCAATATCTTCCGCCGGATTCCGTCACCGGAATCTCCAAAAAATGACATTATAGAGAACTCTGTTTTATTTGGCCTCTTAGCTAGGCAAGGGATCATTGGTTAAAATAAACTGAGGGAATTGACTAGAAAATTAACCCGGCTTACAGCGATGTCTATTAACACTAACTTTCAGGATAACACTAAATAACACTATTTTATGTTGTTATTTTTCAGGTCACAGCGAAGACTATTCATACTAACTTTAAGGTTAACATTAAATAATACTATTTTATGTTGTTATTTTTCACGAAGGAAATACTTTAGCTTTATTTTTCCATATTAGGGCGTTACAAGTAGGCATTGTGATAATGACCGTGAAGAGAGGCGAACGAGCATAAGGCTCTTTTAGAGAGCAGTGAAAGTCTGAAGAAATCCCTTGCAAAGAAGTAATAGAGAGAGTTAGTTTCAAAAAAAGGCAAAGGTTTTTTTTGCTCTCTTGGTTGAACTTATAATGCATTTTGCAAATTGTTGTCAAGGCGTTATAAAGCAAGAAAGCTCAATAAATAGTCGTGTTATAGGTCACAAAGTTACACAGTTTTGAAAGTAACCGTGTATTAGTGTTCTAATGCAGACTTCACTATCGAGAAAAGCGTTAGCATGTGACCTCATTATCCTTCATGTCATGCCCCTACCTTGGTGGTAGTCTTTCAACCGTACGAAAGGGGTGCAACACCACCACCCAATTTCTTTTCACTAATACTTTCAAGTGTGGACTTAGCCTAACATTCCATACTTAGTTTATTTTTCACTTTCTAAGTATAAACATTCATAACACAATGGAAACATTCATTTACACATCTTTTATCATCATTATTATTTTACACATATTCACAACAAAAATATAACAAGAGGGGCAACTCCATGAAGATGAGTCTGCCCACAATAATAGTGATAATAAGTGAAATATACAAAATCAGCACTTGAAGAGCAACCCTAACTTCCTTCTCACAAAAGCAGCGAAAAACCACAACTGGGTCTGCTATCGTGCAGCCTTACCCGAACTGTTGTTCAGGAACGCCCACCCTTCACCAGGTCGGGTCGCCCAACTCACTGGACATAGGTTCCCACAACGGATTCGCCCTCCGCATCGACCGTTGTGCCAACTGGTTCCCCTTGTCGTGTTCGCTCACCTGAGCTCGTCAGCTCGTGCGAACCTACCCACAATGCCCATGGACAGCCTCGCCTTGTTCTGTCATTCACCTGAACTCCCATTCAAAATCTGTCGGGAGCACAACGCCCACCCGCGTCGCCTACCCGACTCGCACGCACCACACGCACACCGCCCACCGGGAGGTCGCCCTGCCCAAATCATCGTGTCACCCACACTACCAATGCTTCTGTCTATCATCATGGCCACTTGCCTGCATGTCTGTCTATGGCTCGCCTGCCCACCTGCTTGTTCTCCTGTGACTCGTCCGCCCGCCTGCTTGCCTGCCTGTGGCCCATCTGCCCGCCCGTCTACCTGTGACTCGACCGCTCACCCGACCTACCTGTGACTCATCCGTTCAACACTTCTACGGATCGTTTGACCCAGCTCGGTGCTTTGGTCAGGATACCCGCTTGTACCTTGCCCTTCGCCTTATGCACCCAACCTGTTCAGCTCGCCCTTCAACTTTGGCTCTCTTGTTAGGCTTGTAAGGCTTGCTTGAATTAATTGTTGACTTTTCCACCCACTTCGACTACTAATATATACGCCCAGCCATGGATGAGTCATGGGTCGGCTTGCCCAAGCCGACCTGCCAATTTGGCCAATGCGCCGGCTCGCCCACTTTGCACGTCAACTCGCCCACATCGTCGCCCCGTCGGGTTCACAAGCCAAACTCACATGTTATAAGGTGACCTTCCCAAAGTTCCCCATACTTAGCCAAATTTCCAATTCTCAGTTTTTCGACACCTCTGTTGGCTCATCACACTCGTGCCCCACGCGTCTTTAACCGACTACCCCAACTTGTCACTCTCCTCCAACTCGTCTCGTCAACGCAACCAACGCCCCGCTTACCAACTCATCGCACCCATCGACTCGTCGCCCACCCGAATCATCGCACATAACTGAGAGCGTTCACCTAGTTCATCGCACATTGCATCCACAACTCGTTGGCTTGACATACTCCCCCATTCTAAATGGTTGTCATCCTCGACACCTCTCCATCCCAACAACCACCTGTTGCCAAGACCATCAAACGACACAACCGTGTGTATGGGTAATCTAGATGTGTCCACCTCTCGACCTGCCGCACCCCATAGATATGCCAAACTCTGCAAGGAATCATGTGTTGGTACGCGTCATGTCGCTGACTAGTTGGGTAGCTAATCAAAGCATGTATCACCTCCATAAGAACTCACGCCCCTACATCATCATAACTCTCCACTGCATGCTATCTGTCAATCTATGTCATCTCACCCCTAGATGCCTGCTCAAAATGTTGGAGACTCACTACCATGAGCAGCTAATAATGAGCCTCATCTCCATGATAGTCTAAGAAGATAACGAGGGAGTAGAACCTGAAGGCTCTCCCTCACTACTCAACTCAATCCACCTATCCGGATCCTCCACTTCTAATCTCTGCAGGTATGCTTCTCGATCCTTCATCTGAACATTCTCTCTAACATACTCATTGTCATCAACGTCATCCGCTACATCTAGCCTCCTTGATAGATCCAAGATACTATTAGACAATGTCCTGACAATATGTGACTGCTCCATAACCTTTTCCTCTGCAATATAAAATCGCTTATAGAACTCTTCATCTCACTTCTCATTCTCCATATTCATCAATGTTAGTTTACATTCGGCCTTTCTAACTCCCACGGATGGAACATCGATAGGTACATCCTCTCGTCTGTCATAAATGTATAGTTTCTTCATGAGGGGAAAAACCATAGCTTCAAATTTCTTCATAAACTCCATGCCCAGTATAGCCTCATAGTAATCTATCCACACTACAGTGAAATCGACCTTCCCTATCCATTCACCAATTGTCACATCTACTTTCTCAGCTACACCGATCACTTAATTTGGAGGATAATTTACTGCCTTCATTTCTGTCTGCATCAGTACAAACTGTAGTCCAATCCTTCTCGCAGTACCCTCGCTCATAAAGTTGTGACTTTCCCCACTATCCACCATAGTGAGTACAACACTACTCCCAACTTTCATCTCGACATACTCTAAATTGTTTCTTTTTGGATCTCTTTGTGAGACTACTTCCATAGCTACTGCTGCTCTTACAATCTGCATGACCTCCACAAAAGTCTCTTCTTTCTTTTTCACATTGGACTGTGCTATGGCAGCCACTTTTGGTCTTGAAGGACAATTATTCACCATATGTGGTTCCTCACGTATCCAACACTTCAACAGTTTCTTCGCCTTTGTCTTATCATGCGATTTTGAAGATTCCTCCTTTATAGACTTTTCTTTTGGCTTGTCAGTCTTTTTCTTCTTCTCTTCGGTTAATTCGTCATAGTGTTCTACCGAGTGACCCACAACAACAAATGCTTCTTCAAGTGATTTTATCTTTTGTCTCTTCACTTCATTGCATGCCCAAGGTTTCAACCTTATGATAAAATTGAACACCTTGTCCATTTCCGCCATTTCTGGAAGTTTCAAAACTACACTTGAGAACTCTCGTTAATAAGCTTGTAGAATCATTGTTTTCCTGATGTTTTTTATCTTCATCCTTGCATTCCATGTTTCGTTTTGTGGACTAAAATGAGTTTGCAAATCTTTCTTCATTTCATCCCACGAGGTGATTTTTGCAGCATTATCATTGACAATCTGGTCCATCCTTCTTCACCACCACATCTTAGCATCCTTCATCAAGAACTGAGCAGGTACCTTGACTTTGGTTTCCTCATGGGACATCCCCAAATCCTCGAAGTATTGTTCCATGTCCCATATAAAGTTACCAAGAATTTTCACACTCCTCGTCCCATCATAAGAATACAGTTCCTTGACATTCACATGAGCCACCCCTCCACCTGAGTTGTGCCCAACATCCTTTTCCAAAACTGCAATATTATTCCGAGCATCATCAAGATCCTTTTGCAATTTCGAGATTTTTGTCAAACCTTGGTCTCTTGCTTCCCCTATATTTTTTACTTCCTTTTCCATTTGTATAAACTTCCATTCAGTATAATTGTACCGGACCTTCAGGTCTTCAAGCTCCTCTTTCAACTTCGCATAACCTTCCCGAACCTCAATGTTCTCAGCCTTCATTGAATCCATGTAAGAAGTCAGTTCCTCCATTCGATCCAATACCCTGTCCAAGAAAGCATCTTCGACATCCCTACCAGATTCACCTGTCAGTACATGAGGTTCTTCTACCATCTCCGCCATCCTCTTTCTTTGTAGTCATGTATAGACCATAAACTGATATCACCTGCAAATCTGAATAACCAAAGCCCGCAGAATATAGAGCTTTGATGCCACGTGTCACTCCCCTACCCTGGCAGTAATCTTTCAGGTGTACGAAGGGGGCTGCGACACCACCACCCGATTTCTTTTAACCAATACTTTCAAGTGTGGACTACGCCTAACATTCCATACTTAGTTTATTTTTCACTTTCTAAGTATAAACATTCATAACACAGTAGAAACATTCATTTACACATCTTTCATCATCATTATTATTTTACACATATGCACAATGGAAATATAATCGGAGGGGAAACTCCCTAAAGATGAGATTTCCCATAATAATAATGATAATAATTCAAATATACAAAATCAACTCTTGGAGAGGAACCCCAACTTCCTTCTCACAAAAACATTCAAAAACCACAACTCGGCCTACCACTATGCAACCTTATCCAAACTGTTGTTCACGAGCGCCCACCCTTCACCGGGTTAGGTCACCCAACTCACCGGGAAAAGGTGACCATACCTGGGCCACCCTCTGCACCGACCATTGTGCCAACTGGCTCCCCTTGTCATGTTTGTTCACCCGAAATTGTCAGCTCGGGCAGACCTACCCACAACACCCACGAAGTCGTCCTCGCCTTGTTCCGTCACTTGTCCGAACTCCTGTTCAAATTTGTCGCGAGTGCACCGCCCACCTGGGTCACCTACCCAACTCACACTCGCCACGGGTGCACCACCCACCCGGAGGTCGCGTTGCCCGATTCATCGAAGTGCCCACGCTACCAACTCGTTCGTATGTCGTACTGACCATCCTCCTGCGGCTCACCCATCTGTCTGCCCGTCCGCCTACCTATGGCTCTTCCGCCCGCTCGACCTGCCCGCAGCTCGTCTGCTCGCCCGATCTGCCTGCTACTCGTCCACTCAAAACTTCTACAGCTCACTTGATCCATCTTGGTGCTTCGGTCAAATTACCTGCCTGCTCCTTTCCGTTCCCCTTATTCGCCCAACTTGTTCAGCTCGCCCTTCAACCTTGGCTCAGTTTTTAGACTTGTAAGACTTTCTTGAATTTATTGTTGACTTCTCCACCCACTTTGACCACCAATATATATGCCCAGCCATGGATGACTCGTGGGTCTGCCTACCCAGGCCAAGCTTCCCATTCGGCCAACTTGCGCATTTCGCACGTTCGCTTGCCCACACCGTCACCCCGCTGGGTCCACATGCCAAACTCGCATGGTATAAGGTGACCTTTGCAAAGTTCGCCATACTTAGCCGAATTTCCAATTCTTGTTTTTCGACACATGCGTTGGCTCGTCGCACTTGTGGCCCGGGGGCCTTTAACCAACCGCCCCAGCTCGCCGCTCTCCTCCAACTCGTCCCATCATCACAACGAAACATGGCAACCAACACGCCCGCTCGCCAACTCGTCGCACCCATCGACTTGTCGCTCACCTAGCTCGTCACACATAACCGAGAGCACTCATCCGTCTCGTCACACATTGCATCTCCAACTTGTGGACTTGACACTTCACGTCACGTTAGCAGAATAAAAGAGCACGAGAAAGGAAAAGTCGAGCTTTCCCAAAAAGTAGAAAAGTCAAGTTCGTATTGAAGCCCTTCCTTGGATATTCGAAAGTATATTTTATTTAAAAAAACACAGAGTCCTTCTACAAAGGCTTATTCGTATTTTCTTTAAAAGGAAATTTTGATTTATATTAAGAAAATGTTTTTTTAAGAAGTATTTTTTTAAAGATTTTAAAAAGGGATTTTAAGGAGTTATGAAAAATACTTTAATAATTTTTTTTAATTAAAAAATACATTATTTTTAATCTTTTAAAAAAATAGGTTTTTTTAGAAGGAGATTAAAAAGAAAGGGTTATTTTGATATTTTCTAAAAGTTTTTGTGAAAGTGTGTTTTTTTTGTGAAAATTTGTATACTTGTTTGTCCGTGGAAACCAAGAAGTAGATGTGGTTTTTATTGAAGTTAGATGCAACATCTACAATTTGTTTTACTTGTTGAGTTATAGTGAGCCAACACTCAACAAATGCAAAAAGCCAAGAGGCTAAGAAGGTGAAAGCGACAACAAGAGATGCTTGAGATATTTTTAGAATTGGAAGCGAAGAGGAAAAAAGATGCCTTCGCATTGGCATGCATAAATGAATTTGTGGATGACAACATTCTTTCCTTGATTTTAGATGCCAAGACAACAAAGGAGGCCTAAGATACCCTTGAGGTGAGTTTTGGTGTAAGGGGGAGCATTGAAGTGGAAGATGGAGGTGGATCTATAGCAACAGATATACATCACGATGAAAATTTTGTTGAATCCCACTATGCACAGCGGCAAGTGAATGAAAATTTGGTAAATCGAGCAATAGATCTTGCTGATGAAATTTGGTGAATCCAGAGCAATCAATGCTATGGTGAATCCAACAATTAAAATTTTTGATGTAAGTTTTGATTAAGAATTGTTGGCTAATGATGAATGGTTGGAGGTGATGCTACAAAAATATCATATTTCCATGATGATATTTGGTGAGATAATCCCGATTGAATTTGAAAACCAAGTGGAAGACAACTTGTTTGCAGCAACACGGGTTAGTACAAAAGTTAAAGAGACATAGATAGAGGCAGAGACAAATAAGGAAGCCCACAAAGAGAAAACAAAGACAGGGGAAGAGGCAAAAAAGGAAGCGCAATATCAGAAATATCTCATTGGAAAGAAGAAGGAACAAAACCAATGTGTTTTTGTAAATATTTTTAATTCTAACATTGATTTCTAGTGTGCAGGTACACAAAACGATTATGAAGAAGAGTTATTTTTCCCTGAAGCATGGCTTGCAACACCATGCCTTGATAAAGTCTCCATAAAAGCTGTAGAAATGAACATTGAAGACAACTGGGATGGTGAACAAATTAATGAAATGTTCAGGTATTGGAGTCCTAAAGAGATGAAATTGTATTACGGTATTATGTTGCATCAGATTGATGATGAAAAGAACACAACAAAACATGACATGTGATAGCAGTCCACATAAAAGCCTACTTTTATACAAGAAGATGAAATACATGGACAACCTGGAAAAATGGAAGACTTTCACGAACAAATGAAGAAACTGAGGTTTGAAGAATACAACAAAGAGCAAAAGATGAAACAATTAAGAGGCTACAGGATCTGGAAGAAGAGAAGAAGAAAAGTAAATGAAGTTGAAGTCAATTTTTTGAATTGTAAGCCCATCTGAAACATAGACCAGCGAGTGTCTTAATTGATATTCTATGTGGTTGTAATTAAAGAGGGGTGTTGGAGAATCTAATTCCAACCACCGGCTAGGTATCAAAACCGTCCCTCCAAGTGTCATAGTTCAATTTCATTTAGTCAATTTTAATCGAGTTTCACTCGATTCTTTAATTACTGGTGTTTCCGATATAATCTTATTTAACTCATTCGTAATACTAAAAAACAATCCTCTATTCCATGTTTTGTTCACTTCAATTTTTGTTAGCAATAAAAACCAAATAAATATATATGTCAAAACTGTATAGACATATATAAAAGTTCTTACACAAATATCTATAAATAAACATATAAAAGCAAATCTCACCTTATCACTTGATCTAGATTCTAGCCATTTTTCTAAGGCCAACAGAATGAAAATGGTGGTTGCCTCCACGTAATCTCGTAATTTATAGAACCGTATGGACTTTAGAATTAGAATCACGAACTATGACATTCTAATGTTTCCGACTTTGATTATCTAAACATTAAATTGTATGATTCCAAGATCTAATATGGACATGGGAATCCACCTGCCATAAATATAAGCTTCTTGTTGTCCAATATAAGTGGCGGAGAGCCGCTACGCTCTTCAATAATATAATATTTGGGGAGTTCTGTAGCTACAACTTCTAAAGCCACCCATTGTAATGCATTGAACCAAAACTTGAAAAATTATATGAGAAACAAAATACAAAAAGTGGTCGTCTTCTTCCAGTTTTCAACTACCGAGGAACTCGTATGCTGGCTTCTAATCTCGCATGATTCACAACTTTAACTAAACACAAACCCATTCAAACAATTTCCATTTTGAGTCCTCTAAACTATCACTTAATTCGACAACTCAACTCTAGAGTGACGTAGTTAAAACTTAATAATCAACTTCATTATTTAAAGCTTATAACTGTAGGAATTTACAGGGTAAGTTCCTCAGAAAGAATACCAAAAGGACACCGCTCACAACCAGATCTCAAATCAATACACCAGTATTTTTGACGTGGTTAAAACCCTCAGAGTGCAAGGAGGGAAACAGTCCACGGCCTGTCCCAACGTGGGTACAGACAATTTATTAATCAAAGAATGAAAATTTACATAAGCTTCTCTCATGCACGGATTACCCGAACAATGACCCTCCATGCGCTTTAAATAGAACTCATGGACCAATCGGGTGTCAAGCCACGGATCAAGTGTCGATAATACCGAGGTGAGAGTGAACCGTCGGATCACTACATATCGTGACCGTCGGATTGTAAGTTACAATATGTACAACGGTAAAGAAAGACACTTTACCTAACTCTATACCTAACTCTAAACTAGACCAAGTTGATCTTAACTATATCCTATGTGTCGGAATATCCTAACATCCCCCCTTAAGAACAACTTGGGATAGGATTGAAGGATTTACAAATATGACACAATAGGAGAAGGAAGGAGGCACTAGAGCCTATCCCCCCTTAGTGACAACTTCCTGAACTCTAAGCATATATCGAAGTTTAGTGAACTTCACCTCTGTGAGAGCCTTTGTGAAGATGTCTGCAATCTGATCATCTGTTGGACAATATTGTACTTCAAGAGCATGGTCATGAATGAGTTTTCTGATGAAGTGCATGTGTAGTTCGATGTGTTTGCTGCGCTGATGCTGGACTGGATCTTTGCATAGTTGAATGGCACTTTGATTATCACACCAAAGGGAGGTTGGATGCTGCTGCTCAAAGCCAAACTCTGATAGGATCTGACGAAGCCACAAGGCTTCCTTACTAGCTTCCACGGCACCACGATACTCTGCTTCTGCTGACGAAAGAGAAATGGCAGCTTGTTTCTTACAAGCCCATGTAATAGGTCCTGAACCAAGAGTGAAGACATAACCGGCAGTAGACTTCCGATCATCAGGGTCACCAGCCCAATCAGAATCAGTGAAACCAACTAACAGAGGAGCTGCTTTGGCACTGTAATGAATCCCAAACTGTACTGTACCTCGAACATAACGAAGTATTCTTTTGGCTGCTTTCCAGTGACTTTCACGGGGGTTTTGCATAAAACGAGCAACAAGGCCAACAGCAAAGGAAAGATCAGGACGAGTATGGGTTAAGTACAAGAGTTTTCCTACAAGTTGACGGTATAAGGTAGCATCAACTTCAGGAGAAGAACAAGAGACTGAAAGTTTGACTCCAGACTGAAAGGGAGAAGGGGATGGCTTACAGTCTTCCATGTGAAAATGACGAAGAATATCACAAGCATACTTGGACTGGGAAAGGGAAATACCCTCCTTGGATTGCAAGACTTGAAGACCGAGAAAATAGTGTAAGTGTCCTAAGTTTGTCATTTCAAATTTCTTTTTAAGGATAGACTTCACATGGTTTATAAGGTTGGGATCACTACCAGTAAGGATAAGATCATCAACATAAAGAACAAGGATGATAAGAGAGTCACCCACTTTCTTGGTGTAGACAGTATTGTCAGAATGACACCTAGAAAGGCTAGATTCTAAAAGAAAGCTATCCATTTTGGCATACTGTTATAGCTCCAAATCTCACTCTTATGGTTTGTGATGCTGCACTTATGGCCTAGGGCAACCCCTCCTTCCAGACCTGGTCCAAAAATTTAAAAAACAGTGTTTTATTCCCTGTACGCGACTTTGCCCTGTGTTAAACGCGTGTACACGCGGGTCTGTCATACCCAACCCGCGTGTATCTATTAAAACACTTAAAAAAAATATAATTTCCTCTTTTTCGGGCGGTGATCGCGGGTTTACCTGCTGGATCACCTGTTAGTGCCCGTGGCCCAACTGTTCCCAACCAACTCCTAACTAAAAAACTACTTTGGAGAGGGTATAAAAAGACATCAAAGGGAAGGCCAAAGGGGGAGAGAAAGGAGAGCAAGATTATTATGCTGAGATTTTTCCCTTAGACCAGGTCTGAAGTCCTTGGTGCATCCTGCACTTCCCCCATTTTGCATAGGAAACCCTTGTTTCCATGTGTATTGGTGATCATTCATCCTTGACACCATCATTGAGTAAGACTTGGAAGGAGCTCTTGTTGAAGGCTGGAGGCTGGAACGAATCCGGGAGGAAGCTTGCTTGGAGCCTGCTGAAGGTGTTCAGGTGATATCTTTCCGATATATGTACTTTATTTGCCTTTATATATAAAGAAACACGTCTTTGTTCCCGAATAATCTTTCTTTATGCTTATGAGATTCTTGTGTTGAATACTTATGAAAGTAGTTACTTAAAGATTATTTATAACTAACTTTATAGCATAAAGATGATTTATACATAAACTTCTATACATGTACTGTTGATTTCTTTGATTTGTTTGTCTTGCAGGTCAGAGAAAGAAGAAGGGAACTCCAAGAAGGGTTTGCACCCTAACGGTCTTCTCGGACGTAGGACCTTAGGTATGTACCCTAAAACATTAGGATTTGCTTAAAAGTAAAAAAGATGGCTGTGTGTGAGTGTTTCTTTGTATAAGCAATTTTCAGTCTGGTAGAGTCTCAGCCCAAAGGACTCTAGGGGTACTTTCCCTTCAACCAGAATTGGCGACTCCGCTGGGGACAACATTCTTGTTGTTCCTAGTTTGGGTAGTCCTCAAGCCAATCTAGGCTCAGTGCCTCTGTTTGTTGGTTCTGACTGTTTGATATTTTCTTGAACTCCAAGCTGTTCCAGTTTTTCAGTTTGTGTTTTTTATTTTTCTTGAAACACTTCATATACGCACTTTTTCTGGATTACAGAAGCGTATATACGCAAGTTGCACTAAGTAAACCAGCGTATACGCAGGTTTCCTTAGTTACAGTCGCGTGTACACGCATTCTGCAAATAATTGCAGGCGCGTATATCACATAATTTTCAAGATTTATAATTTTTCTTTTGGCTGAATGTCTGTCTGGTGGTTTGGGTCAGTTTAAAGCAGTCAATTTCCAGTGACAGTTCTCTGTTTAACAGGGGGCATCTTGTTTCGAACTCTCTCTAGGAGTGCTAGTCTTGTTTTTCGTTGATTGCAAGCGTCATTGATTTTTGACACACAAGGTTTCTGTTTAAGAGTCTTGATTGCTCTGTTTCGGCAGAGTGGGAAGATTGTCTTAAAATCTTTGGGTCCATTTTGTTTTCATGACATTTGTGTTTGCTTAACGAAATCATTTTTATGACCATTTGCTCCTTCGTTTCGGGAAAGTTGTTTGTTACCATTTCCTTGAAACTTGTCTTTTGATTTCTTGGACTTTCATTGCTGCTTTTGATTGTCAAAAGCGACTTCGAACACATTTTATTTTTGTTGAGTTCTCATCATTTCATTGGTGTCAATTCACAAAAGTGTTTGGTTGTTTGTTTATCAATCATTGGTGTCAGTATTTTTGAGAGTTTTTCCTTTGAAAAAGACTTTTTGGTTTGATTGAAAGAAAATCTTTTGAAAGTTTTTGAGTTTCGCTTTCTTAAACTTGCTTCTCATCTGATTTCCTTTTTTGCGAAGTGAAAGTGCTTTGTTTTTTATCTTAAAACTTGTTTTTATTGTTTGGACGAAATGATTAGTAACAAATCATCTTCTATCTAAGCATTTTAGTGGCAAGACAAAATTTGGTAAAGCAGCAACTTTCCTTCTTTGAATTTAGAGTAGTCTTTGAATTGTGCATCCACATTTAGTTCTTGCATTAGGAAAAGATTTGCATCTCTTTTTAGGCATATTTAGTTTTGTTAGTTTTTGTGAGTGTGGAGTCTGAAAAGAAAAAGGAAAATTTTTGTTTATATTACAAGTGCCTTCTGAACCTCATAGAAATTGCTATTCATCGAAAACAAAAGTGCATGTGCATGTAGCTAGGTTTTATTAATTTCTTTTGCGTCCATAAAACACCACAAGTTTCACCTACATTACCTTTGACTTAAAGAACAGCCTAATAAAATCAAGCGCTTAATTAAAATCCACTAGAACTTTTTGTTTTAGTTATTACACCAACAAGTTTAGGATTTTAGGGCCTTGGATTAGGCGAGTGGAGAGTTAACTCTCCAAGGCCACACAAAACGTCAAACATAAGAGTCTGA
Organism: Pinus tabuliformis; assembly: GCA_031772625.1. Classification (NCBI taxonomy): domain Eukaryota; kingdom Viridiplantae; phylum Streptophyta; class Pinopsida; order Pinales; family Pinaceae; genus Pinus; species Pinus tabuliformis. Next base: position 952,226,240 of record CM062817.1, read on the forward strand.
TTAAAGAGAGTAAATCCAATAGCGTTAGGGAGACCAGGAAGACTCCGGATCTGGGAGTTAAGCACGAGGGTCTGTGAAGACAGGGAAGAGAGATACCCCCTCTCCTACTTGTCCGAACTTACCTCACGACTGTTCCGCCTGGCTTCTGCGACGAGTTGGTACCCATAGTTGCCTTTCCTAGGGATCTGCATAGGTGGCTGCGGAGGGGAATCCCGTGGCACCTGAGGTCGACGTTGTATCACTCTCGACAGTACTTCCGGAGGGCACCCTTGCGAAGCTTGGGGGCTTGCACCGGCGCAGACTGTTGTTAGGAGGTCAGCGTAACTTCCTCTGATACCTTCGCTGATAGGACTGGGCCCTCATCATCCCAGACTATCCTCGGAAGGCCCTTTGATTCACTTTCTCGTATTTTGGTGTCCGGTCTCAATCACCCGGAGCGGAAATACTTGAAAGTTGTTTGACTGGCTGTATCTTTAGGAACTTTTTAGTGTGTGCTCTGTGCTCCTAGTTGGCCTAGCTTTTAATTTTTTGAGTCTTTAGATAAGATCATAACAAAAAATTCAAAGTGGCTGACCGGTCTCCTAGACGGTCTCGAAGACTTCGTGGTCTCTCGCCACCTAGTTTAGAGCCTTCTCCTAGAAGGCGCAGAGGGAATACTACCGGTGGGGTTCGTCCCACGCCGGCTGACGCATCGGGGATTGATCCTCCTCTCGGGGATATTAGCGGCCAAGCAAGGCCTGGTACTTTTGAACAAGAGAGGGACGCTCCAGTCTTTTCTCAAGTTCGCTTTCAAGCGGAGGATAACGTAGAGGTAGAAGAACTTTCAGAATCATTAGTGATTCCAAATTCTCCACTACCATCTAGTTACCCAGACGTATTGCAATACGTTGGGCCTCCATTATATAGACCAGCGAGTCCAGGTTACGCTACGCGCTTACCATTTATGATCACTACTGGAAGCATGGCTTCCACAAGTGCCGCGACTATGCAAACCCCAACATCGGTGCAAGGGGGAGGAACCATTTCCATCCCCTCCGCTTCCTTGTTCGGATCGTTTGCTAGCACATCTTTGGTTGGGTCTACCTCCATTCCGTCCACGAGTGGAAATGCCCAAACCAATGCTTTTAGTACTGGTTCCTTCCTTTTTGGCACCCAATCACAGGGTATTCCGTCAGTTCCGTTCAATGCCGCTACGTCCATGATGGGCGGATCGGCTTCATTTCAGGGTTTTCCTTTTGGAAGTGGTCATATTCCACATTCCAACCCAACGGTAGGATCTATGCCTTTTTCTTCAATAGGACAAAGCAGCAATCCTTTCCAAGGTTGGAATAACCCTGGGGCTAGTAACGCAGGAACTGCGAATCCATTCATCGGTCAACAAGGAAGTAGGCCGTATTCCACGGTTAGCATGTTTCAAAGTATTCCTCCCCTCGCTTCGGCTTGGAACCCATATCAGGGGTTATCGACTCCTTACAATTCTATAGGAGGAAACTTTGCAAGCTATGGAGCTTATACGGCAGGATTTGGTCAAACTCCGAATTTTGCTGGACCACAAGGCTTGCCCTTTGGTTCAGCTGGTTCTACTGGTCACTTGGGGCAGCCTGGTGCCTCTCAAATCCCAGGACAATCTTTTCAGAACTTGGGGAGTTCTGCCCAGTCTGGGTGGAATCCCCTAGGTCCTCCTAGGCTTCCATTTCTGGCAACGTTAAACTTGCCGGATCTCACTAAGCTAACGAACGACCCTATCAGATACAATCCAGCCTGGCCTCCGGTCCCAACCAAACTCCCTTCGGACATCCCAAAATTCGAAGGGAAGAGTGGTGAAGATCCGGGCGATCATGTAACCACATTCCATTTGTGGTGCTCATCTAACTCCCTCATCGAAGATTCGGTTAGGTTGAGACTTTTTCAGCGCACCTTGACTGGTAATGCGGCTAAATGGTACATAGAGTTGCCAGGGGGCAGCTTTACATCGTTCGCAGACTTAGCTAATATCTTCTTGAATCACTTTCAGTTGCCTGTCCGCTATGATGCCGGAACTGAACTTCTGGCTACCTTTCGTCAAGATAAGGCAACCCACATTTCTGATCACATACAGGAATGGAGACGGAGAAAAAGGCTCATTAAAGCCGAAATCCCTCCCGAGTACCGTCTAGAGTGGTTTTTGAAGTCTTTGCAACCTGAGATCTCCAAGGATGTCTCCATGTCTGGGGTCTATTCTGAGGAGCAAGCCATTTTCAGGGCCCAGCAGTTAGAACTGATCTACTCTCAGTCTGGGATCCTCCAAAAGTACTTGCCAGATGCTCCTGGATCTAAGGTTGATTTAGCTAAGCCAAAGCCAGGTCCCCATGCGGATGGTATCGTGGGGTCTGTAGACTCAACTACAGTGAACTTGCTAAATCAATTGCAGCAGTTGTCATTACAAACTGCTCCTAACAACCAAGTCACAATGTCTAGTCCTCCTGCTTCCCAAAATTCTTCCATTAACGCCGTCCAATCCAATAACCCCAAAGGAAATCAAAATTCCGATGGGAAAAAGAAAGGACGTGGTAAAAAGAAGAACTCGGATGGGAAGCCCGATGCAAATAAATCCGGCAACAACGCTGGTGGTGGCAAGGGTGAGTCGAGAAAGAAAGTCAAGTTTCCTTGCAAGTTATGCAGTGGAGACCATCTAACTCATCTTTGCCCTAAAATCGAAGACGCTCAGCGCTTGTTAGCACAGCAAGGGACTTCTAGTTCGCAAGCTGTGTTGACTAACCCGTTTCCCCAAGGGCAGCAACTTCTTGCTGGCGCGAATTCGAATCCTGGGACCTCCTCAGGGGGCAACCAGGAAGGGGAAAAAGCATCAAATGTTTTTATGATGGGTTCAAACGTTAACGTGACTACTCGGTCACGTGATTATGGTGAAGCCGAAACATCTAAGGATAAAACGGTTCCCGGAAGTAATGACCTTCATATTGAGCGACCTCCTGTTGAGACTGTACCTAGGATACCGAAAGGTTCCGCCAAACGCGCGACAATTAACCCCAATGCTAGAGCTGCTCAAAATTACTCCATTGTGGAGGATTTGGCTCAAAGCCCATGTGCTATGTCCGCTTTGGAAGTTCTCCAGTCGTGTCCGTCTCAGAGAAGTGCTTTACTTTCCGCCATTGGAGCAGTCGATTCAGCTAACTCTCTAGTGCTCTCTTTTGACATGTCAAATGTCAAAAAGAGACTCCCTCATCATATGGCTTTCCAAGTAAAGTCAACATACCGGAAAATCAATATTTTTCGCACCGTTATAGATGAAGGAGCTTCCACATGCGTCATGTCCATGTCTTGTTGGAAGGCTATCGGTTCACCTTCGGCTGTTCCTTCACCAACCGTCTTAACTGCATTTGATGGCCATTCTCACAAGCCGCATGGGATTATCCCGGCCTTTCCTATATGTGTTGGAGGGAAGGTCGTTAATATCGAAGTTGAAGTCGTAGATGCTAACCTAGACTATAATCTCCTATTAGGAAGGAACTGGGTGTACGAGATGGAAGCCGTTGTTTCGACTTTGTTTCGTGTCATTTGCTTTCCTCATGAGGGGAAAATCGTTAAGGTTGATCAATTGGACTATGCTCCAATCGATCCTCAAGCAACCTCCGACTCTACTGTTCCTTTGGTGGATAACCCTCGCCCGCCGACTGAGAATTTAGGAGTAGGGATGTATTCCTCATTGATGGGTACGTTTGATCTTCCCTCTCCTTTTGCAAGAATCAATGCTATTTCATCATCCAAGGAATCTTCTCGAGAGGGGTTCTTCCGAACTCATCATTTTTCCGACCCTTGGACCTTGCCTTCACCTACGACCACATTAGTTGAAGGGCAAGTTAATGGAATGGCGTTTCCTATATCTGCAGCTGAGCTTAGATATCAGGCTATCGTAGACTCTGCAGATAACCATTCTACTCCCTTTTCCGAAGAGGAGCTAGATGGTCATGTGGCCCCCGCTTGGAGCTTTGATTCTAACTCTGCCTTGGACTGCTTAGATTCGGTTCTACCTTCTGAAGAAGCAATCCTCGAAATTATGATGGGTATAGATCGACCTTGGGAAGACTTACACCATCGCTCATATTTTCTTCCTCCATTGCAGGAAGTAGAATCTAGATTCTCCGAGCTCGTTGGTAGTGATGTTTGTACGGTATCGAACCCTTTGGCTCCAACACACACACGCGCTGAAGGTAATATGTCGGTAATCTCAAAAACGATACCTATAAACATCTCTAAAAATCCTAACATCATCGAGAATATCTTCATCGGAAGTGAGTGTTCCCCTGAAGAAATTCAAATTTACACCGACCTATTCAAGGAATATCGTGATGTATTTGCTTGGTCTTATGAGGAAATGCCCGGCATTGATCCTTCTATAGTCCAACATGAGATCAAGACGTACGAAAACGCAAAACCGATTCGTCAAAGGCTTCGGCCGGTTAACCCTAGGAAAGCAGCGGCTATCAAAGCTGAGGTTGAGAAGCTGCTAAGGGCGAGTTTTATATACCCTGTTCCTCTTACGGATTGGGTTTCGAATCCAGTCCCTGTGGACAAAAAGCAAGGAACAATCCGCGTATGCATCGATTTTAGGGACTTAAACAAGGCTTGTCCAAAAGACAATTACCCCACGCCATTTATAGATCAAATTATTGACGAGTGTGCGGGTAATGCGATTTTCTCCTTTATGGATGGTTTCTCAGGTTATAATCAAATCTCTATCCGTCCTGAGGATCAGCATAAGACTGCCTTCATATGTCCCTGGGGTACCTTTGCATATCGGAAGATGCCCTTCGGTCTTAAAAATGCTGGAGCCACCTTCCAGCGGGCCATGTCATACGCTTTCCACGACATCAAACATATCATCGAGGCATACTTAGATGATCTCGCTGCTCGTTCTCGCAAGAGAACTGATCATCCTAGTCATCTTCGATTAGTCTTTGAGCGATGTCGTTTTTACAAAATCCGGTTGAATCCTAATAAGTGCGTTTTCGCGGTTACATCAGGTCGGTTGTTAGGGTTTATAGTTTCCAATGAAGGGATACGAGTTGATCCCTTCAAGGTTGAGGCAATAGTTCAGTTGCCTCCCCCGTCTTCAATTCGTCAACTTCAAAGTCTTCAAGGGAAGGCCAATTTCTTAAGAAGGTTTATAGCAAACTATGCCGAGATCACTAAAGGGTTCATGCGTTTGCTACGGAAAGGAGTTCCATTCCTGTGGGACGACTTTGCGCAGCGGTCGTTTGATGCTTTGAAAAAGGCATTAGTCTCTGCCCCGCTTTTGAGTCCACCGGATTACGGTAGAGACTTCCTTTTATATCTCGCTGCCGCAGAATCTACCATTGGTATGGTTCTAGTTCAGGAAGACGATGCTCTTGTCGAGCACGTGGTTTATTATTTGAGCCGAGGCTTGATAGGCCCTGAACTCCGCTATTCTCCTGTTGAGAAGTTGGCCTTGGCAGCAGTCCATGCTGTCCAGAGGCTCCGTCATTACATTTTGCTACGCAAAACTTTTGTCTTAGCGGCGGTCAATCCATTCCAGTTTGTCCTCAGTAGGCGAGTGATTGGGGGCAAATATAATAGATGGATAGTCATTTTACAAGAATTCGACCTCGAGTTCTTGTCCGCCAAGTCTAAGAAATCTATGGTCTTCGCGGAGCTAATTTCTGAGCTTCCTTGTGGAGAGGATGTTGTTTATGAGGAAAGTTTACCCGACGAACATATATTCCTCATCTCTTCACAAGACCCTTGGTATGGAGATATCATTGTTTATCTCCAGACTTCGAAGTTTCCCTCTACTTCCTCCAAGGATGAACGTCGCAAGTTACGTCACCTGGCTAAAAACTATGTTATCATTGGTGACACTTTATACCGTCGAGGGGTTGATTCAATTCTTCGACGTTGTTTAACCTTAGAGGAAGCAGAGTCTGTTCTTAATGATTGCCACAGTGGAGCTTGTGGTGGTCATCTATCCGGGCTTGCTACAGCCCAGCGCATCTTACGTGCCGGCTACTTTTGGCCTTCACTCTTTAAGGACTGTGTGGAAGCGGTAAAACGCTGTCACCCGTGTCAAATTTTTACTCGCAAGATGCGCGCGCATCCAGCTCCCCTTTTTCCCGTTGTCACCGTTGGTCCCTTTACGAAGTGGGGTATTGATTTTACGACTTGTAATCCGCCTTCAGCGGCAAATCACAAGTACATTATCGTGGCTGTAGACTACTTTACAAAGTGGGCTGAAGCCATGCCTACTTATAAGAACGACAGTGACACGGCAGCTTTGTTTCTTTTCAATCAAGTTATCTCAAGATTCGGTATCCCAAGAGAGATTGTCACTGACCATGGCAGTCATTTCCAAAATCAGCTAATGTCCGAATTGGCTTTTAAATTAGGTTTCCGTCAAGAGCATTCGTCTCCTTACTATCCTCAGGCCAATGGACAGGTCGAGGCGGTCAATAAAACTCTTAAGACGATACTCCAACGGACAATCGATAAAAATCGGTCCAATTGGCACATTATGTTGTATCCGGCTCTTTGGGCATACCGAACCTCCGTTAAAACGGCTACTGGTTTTACTCCTTTTCAGTTAGTTTACGGGGTGGAATCTATCTTTCCGGTCGAATGTGAAATTCCATCTCTGAAATTGGCTGTCGAGCTTCTTCCTGAGACTTCGAGTCTCGAGGAGCGCCTAGTTCATCTGGAACATCTCGATGAGCAGCGTCGAGATGCTGCCACGACGAATGAGGCCCATAAGAAAAGGGTCAAAACTCAGTATGATAAGTCTGTCAGACCTCGTGTTTTTTCTGAAGGTGACCTTGTCTTGGTCTATGACCAAGATAAGGACGCCTTGGGGGCAGGCAAATTCAAGCCTATGTGGTACGGTCCTTTCATTATCAAACGAGTCTTAGAAAAAGGATCGTATGAGTTAATTGATTTCGAAGGAAACAAGCTGGCGGAGCCCCGAAATGGGCTCTATTTAAAGAAGTATTTTGCTTAGTTTTACCAGGCAATGGCTTCTTTGTATTTTATGTATATTTGTACATATTTCATCGAGCGTTTTTTTGATATCAGCACTTTTGGTCTGCTTTGGCAGGTGTTGATGGATGATTTGGTTTATTTTGGATTCGCCGATGGTGCTAGTCGGCACACTCGGAATCTTGCTTCCGCAGCTTGGGTACTTTATTACCCATCTGGTCAGTTGATGACATCGAGAGGCGTGTGTATCGGTCCTGCTTCAAACAATATGGCCGAGTATACAGCTGTTATCAATTTATTATCCGAGGCAATCTCTTACGGGATCGACTCGTTGGTAGTGTATCTTGATTCTCAATTGATAGTGTCTCAGTTAAATAACATTTATCGGGTTAGAGATCCATCATTATATCGCCAATATTTAAGGGTGAGGTTGTTGCAAAGATCATTTATTTACATTAATTATTTGCACATTCCAAGATCTCAAAATTGGTTAGCTGATTCTATCGCTAATCAAGCATTAGACTGGCATATCAATCATTCATCATCATAAAATCATGCATCAAAAAGTCAAACTGTATATATATATATATCACAAAGCGTCTCGAGTGTACATATGTGTGTCCAAAAATATACAAAATTGGGACTCAAATGCCCATAATCATGTCAGGCATATCTAATGCCTCGGCTCTGGATGAGCAGCTAAATAACTAACTATAGCATTGGCCACGCGCCGAAAAACGCGAACCCAGTCACGTGGCATCCCAACCACATGACGCTGCATATCTGGAGGAAGGTCCTCTATCTCGGCCATCGGTACTTGATAGCTCAATCTCGCCAAGTGTCGCTGCACGTTGGCGAGGGTCCTTTCCGCATCCGCAGCCGCCTCTTCGGCTCCTCGGCCACGCCGTCCGTGCCGTGGGAATCCATCTGGTCGCACAGGCCCAATGTCTGAAACATGATCATCATATCAGTCATTTGAATCTCATCAAAAAATATATTTTTCAAAGTTCATCATTATGCTTGAAAAATCCTAAAAATCATAAAATCATAAAAATCAAAAAATCTTACCGATCTCGCCCCATGCTGCATCTGGTGGCAGTACTAGGTCAGGATCTCCTCGGAAATCCAGTCCAGCATAGGGGTAGTCGTCTATGGCGATGATCTGTTGCTCCCACCAAGCAAAAAAGTCGTCGTCGAATGCATTCCTGGGCACTTCCCCACCCCCCAGACGTTTCATCAAGTCAGCCCACCGGCCCATACGTGGATCACGTGGACTGCTGATGGGAACTGCTACCCTGGGACGGAGTGCAGGAACCTTCTCGAAGAAAAATGTGCATAAAATGGTCCCATACCCAAAGTTCTTGGTCTGTCCCTTCCTGATAGAAGCAAGCTGCTCCTTCATGTTGGCAAGTAGGGGAGTACACCAGTCAAACACCGTGGTGAGACAGTCCACTGCTACGCTCATGTTTACTCGTGATGCCTGATGTAGCGAAGATGACCCGTTCACTCGAGCTATGGTGAACAGGATTATCCGCAGTGACAAACTCGCCACGTGTGGGATCGAGATCTGACTCCCGACCTTCCGATGACCTGGGCAGTAAAGTTGTACATAGTCGTCTACGCTGAGACTATTCCGGGTCCTGCCCCGGGAGTGGACTACCTCTCCCCTTCGGGAAAGGCCCGTGATGAAATATATATCTTCCACTTCTATCCTGAGTGGCATTTGATCAATCATAAAAGCTTCTTCCTCGACATCCCAGTAATCAATAAGTCTCTCGAGCAGACGCACATTTGCTTTCATATTCGGCAATTTAAAGAATTTTAACAATCCGCATCCCCGTAAGGCATCTAATGCCTCATCATTCTCCATAACTTCATTATCTACAGCTGAGTGCTCTCTTTCACGCCATGTGAGAGTCATCCTGGAAGAAAAAATCAATTTCATCCATTAGTTTTTTATATAAAAAATTTTCGCTGCGCACACGCGGTTTACCCTATACACAGTCGCGTGTAGGGCCGTCGTATACGCGATTTATATACATCCAACCCGCGTGTACGCCGCAGAGGAATTTTTTGCAAAAATCTAACGGTGAAACATTAATTAAACTTCCTAAAAACTATCACAATTGATTGCAAGACAAGTTTAGTGCTTACCTGGAAGTTTTCGGCAAGTTTGAACGGTTGAATAAGTCACGGGGAAAGTTTGCTCCTTTTGCTCCACAATTTGCTCTCCAAGTCAAACGGTGAAAATGGTAAGTTCAAAATTGCTTTTTATAAGTTTTGAAAATGCAAAATTTTTTCAAAATTTTATTTTGTTTGGTTTCATGTCACTTTTAACTTGGGAGCTTGGAATGTCGAGATTGAGTTGTTTTTCAGGACATTTTGGACATTTTTTCGACGGTTCGAGACGGTTCCATGACTGCTGACCCGTCATGGCAGGTATCGTGTTCTCACTGGCATATAGGTTAGGGACACCATTTTTCCGTTGCATTATGCATACTAGCCTCCATTTGACCGATACATCTGCCGTAGGGTCGACCCCATCATGTTATGGTTCGCAAGCCATTTTCACTCGCCGATTCTTTAAATCATGACATGATGGTAGAGCCATCCTTTTACATGGGCATCCTAGTTAGCACCTCACTGACATTTGTTGCCCATGCTGCTTCGTTTTGAGTAGGCTCGGGAGTCCTCTGTAGTCCCGCCATGACTTATGCGTTGAAGACTCATTCTTCCTTGCTTCTTCGCTTCGTTCTGGCCTTATACCCTAGAGGCTCCTATGTGTGTTGAGTTGTACTTCTGCATTGCATGTTGACCATTTGCACCTTTTGGCCTATAGCCGGCTTCACTTGGACTCGTGTTTAAGCCCACTTTTGACCATGACGTCTGCAAAAATCAACCTTGCATACCCTTGACCTCTGCAGCTTGACATACCCAGATCCGTGGAAGGGACATACCCCTGAGTGTCACTGACCAGTTTTTCACCTCCCTGCATTGAGCATAGGAACGTTCCTTTCCCAGGAACTAGAGCATCTGTTTCACCGACACTCGTTCTTTCCACTGTACCATAGCATTCTTTTATTCTTTTTCCGGCTTATCAGAAAAAGACAAAAAAATTAAATATTCCAAAAAGAGCGGGAACAGGGACATTATTTCCATTTATTGTTGGCAGCTAGAGTCAGTCGTGTCGCCCTTGAACAAAGCACTCGAAACAAAGTCTCCTCCGCATGGGTGGGATTTAGTCTGACTTAGGTAAGCCATAACCTTGTTATCGAGTCAGTTCTCCCCCGATTGGTTATCTCTTCCAATCATATGGAGGGTTCGTTCGTGCCTCCTGCATGACGAACTTATACAGATTCATTATATGCTGCCACATAGTCACATTGAGTCGTGCTTTTGTTCAAGGGAAGTTAGCCTGAGTCGGCCTTTCTGCGGTGTCTCTTGACTCATTTTTCAGTCGGCCATCCCTGGTTGTCAGTGTCATGTCTATTATCACATCAGTTATATTGATCCTTCACTCGTGCCGGTTTGAGAAGGTCCCCGTTGACTTCTTGCTGGCGGGTCTTGTCCTTATCGACGACGACACATTGCTCTGAGGGCAGACCTAGAGACCGCACCCTGGCCCTATTTTCATTATTGGTAGGTCACCTTGTGCTCAGCATCGATCAGTATCATGGGTCTTTGACTGAGTGGTTTCCCTTGTGTTCGACATCAGCATACATTATCACACATTGGGATTCGTGCAGTACCTTGGTTTCCATTTGACCCTATTGGTGGATACCTCGCCTCTGTGTCAGCTTTCATTATTGGTTGGTTCAGAGGGTTTCTGCCGTGCGCTAGCCACATCTTGTGTACGCCGGAAACGTACTTTCGGTTGGGTTACTACATCTTTTTCGTCCGATTCCTTCCACATTATTGGCCTACGGGTTACACTCGCGCTAGATTGATGGAGGATGCCTTAATGCCTTCCTTCTAGCGGATCTTTCCCTATCGACTACGACTCATTGCTCTGGGGCAAAGATCTAGAGTCCATTTGGCAGTACCTTGGGGTTTGCAGTCATTAGTGGCAGATTCCTCGCTATCGACAGTGGGAAACTATCATTGTCTCCTGATTGATAGATTCTTACAGGTGTTCGACTTCAGCTCATTTATTCACACTTGTTAGATTGTACTGGGTACCTTGACGCTCATTATCATTATCGGTGAGTAGTCTCGCGTTTGTTAACGGTATACATCAATGACCGGTAATCAAACGATTTCTCACATGGTCGACTTCAGATCATTTATTCCCATGATGTAGAAATGTACCACGGCGGTCGGTGAAGACCTCAGGTTGTATCAGCATTCATTGGTTCACTTGACAGTTGCTCCTGTTGCTGCTAGTTGATACCATTCCACCTTATATGTTGCAGTCAGTCATGGCGACATTTTATATGCTGGCACCTGAGTTTGCAGTGTAGTACCATCCTATTCCATCATGTTCAGTTGGTACCTTATGGGATCAGTCTTTGATTTCAGTGATCCGTTGCATCTTTCAGCATCATTGACAGTTTTATATGTGATATTCAGACATGTACTTACTCATTATGATCAGATGATCCATTATGTATTTTTACAGTCATTTATACTTGTATACTTAGTGGATCCGCTTGTACTTGATATGCGGACATGCTTTACTTTTCCTGAGCATGGGTATGCCCGCCTCAGACAGTGTTTCTTTCTGATCTCCTTTCGGTGGCTTGGCAGGCTGAATTCCGGTGAAGTCCTCCTCGGTTTTTTGGCGGAGTTCCTTTCCTTGTACTTACTTAATGTATTTCGGCCATCATGTTCCCCTTCTGACCTCATACATTAGGGGGCATCTGTTATAGCTCCAAATCTCACTCTTATGGTTTGTGATGCTGCACTTATGGCCTAGGGCAACCCCTCCTTCCAGACCTGGTCCAAAAATTTAAAAAACAGTGTTTTATTCCCTGTACGCGACTTTGCCCTGTGTTAAACGCGTGTACACGCGGGTCTGTCATACCCAACCCGCGTGTATCTATTAAAACACTTAAAAAAAATATAATTTCCTCTTTTTCGGGCGGTGATCGCGGGTTTACCTGCTGGATCACCTGTTAGTGCCCGTGGCCCAACTGTTCCCAACCAACTCCTAACTAAAAAACTACTTTGGAGAGGGTATAAAAAGACATCAAAGGGAAGGCCAAAGGGGGAGAGAAAGGAGAGCAAGATTATTATGCTGAGATTTTTCCCTTAGACCAGGTCTGAAGTCCTTGGTGCATCCTGCACTTCCCCCATTTTGCATAGGAAACCCTTGTTTCCATGTGTATTGGTGATCATTCATCCTTGACACCATCATTGAGTAAGACTTGGAAGGAGCTCTTGTTGAAGGCTGGAGGCTGGAACGAATCCGGGAGGAAGCTTGCTTGGAGCCTGCTGAAGGTGTTCAGGTGATATCTTTCCGATATATGTACTTTATTTGCCTTTATATATAAAGAAACACGTCTTTGTTCCTGAATAATCTTTCTTTATGCTTATGAGATTCTTGTGTTGAATACTTATGAAAGTAGTTACTTAAAGATTATTTATAACTAACTTTATAGCATAAAGATGATTTATACATAAACTTCTATACATGTACTGTTGATTTCTTTGATTTGTTTGTCTTGCAGGTCAGAGAAAGAAGAAGGGAACTCCAAGAAGGGTTTGCACCCTAACGGTCTTCTCGGACGTAGGACCTTAGGTATGTACCCTAAAACATTAGGATTTGCTTAAAAGTAAAAAAGATGGCTGTGTGTGAGTGTTTCTTTGTATAAGCAATTTTCAGTCTGGTAGAGTCTCAGCCCAAAGGACTCTAGGGGTACTTTCCCTTCAACCACATACCAAGCCCGAGGAGCCTGCTTGAGACCATAAAGGGATTTCTTAAGTCGACACACAAGGCTTGAGTCTGTTTGTATGAAGCCAATGGGTTGTTCCATATAGATTTCTTCCTGCAAGTCCCCATGCAAGAAGGCAGATTTAACATCCATTTGATGGACTTCCCATTTTAAAGAGGCAGCAAGGGAAAGAACAAGGCGGATAGAGTTCATTTTGGCAACAGGGGCGAAGGTTTCAGTGTAGTCAATTCCTTCAACCTGTGAAAAGCCCTTAGCAACAAGACGAGCTTTATGTTTATCAATTTTGCCATCTGGTCCATACTTGGTTCTGTAAACCCATTTACATCTTACAAGTTTTCGTCCCGTTGGTAGAGGAACAAGATCCCATGTATCATTTGTCATCAATGACTGATATTCTTCATTCATAGCTGCTTCCCAATGTGGATGGCCTGAAGCTTCTGCAAAAGTGTCAGGATCATGATTTACTGGAGCTTGAGCCAGTAAAGAAGAGGCTCTTTCAAACTGAGAACGTGTACGTCGCTGATCTGTAGGATCACCGGCAAGATCACCTGCTGCATCTCGAGTAGCACGGACCCATCTTGGAAGTTGAGGATCCTGAGAAGGTGGGGGAGGATTGTCATCCTCACTTTCATCATCTGAAGAAGAAATGTTTTCAAAAGTAGAAGAGATAGGAAGAGGTGGCACATCCGCCGGACTAGGCTCGCAGGCCGATTTATTTTCATCAAATTTTACATCTCTTCTAATGATAACATTTTTGGACTTAAATGGAATAAGTCTGTAACCTTTTACATCTTCAGAATATCCAACAAAAGTGCATTTCTCACTCTTAGGTTCTAAAGCTTTATGCTTTTCATCTGGAATATGGGCCCATGCTTCACTTCCAAACACACGAAAGTGACTTACATCTGGTTTAATGGAACTCCAAGCTTCTTCTGGAGTGATATTCTCTAGAACCTTAGTAGGAGTGCGATTGATTATATAATTTGCACAATTAATTGCTTCGGCCCAAAAACTAAGACTGAGTCCTTTAGATTGCAGCATACAATTAGCCATTTCCTTTAAGGTGCGATTTTTCCTTTCAGCTACACCATTTTGTTGTGGAGTGTATGGAACAGTATGTTGCATTTGAATTCCATTTTCAGTGCAAAAGTTGATGAATGTGTTTTTAACATATTCTCCACCATTATCAGTTCTTAGCTTAAGAATTTGATGTCCAGATTGTTTTTCAACAAAGGCTTTGAAGGCCAAAAAAGTGTTAAATACTTCGCTCTTGAGTTTTAAGAAGTATACCCAAGTGCGTCTGGAGAAATCATCAATGAAGGTTAAGAAGTACTTGCAACCAGAGAATGAAGCAACAGGAAGAGGACCACATAAATCACTGTGCACAAGCTGTAAAGGGGCTGAGGCGTGCCAAGAGGCACGTTTGTCAAAACTGTCCCGATGATGTTTTCCGAGTACACATCCGGAACAAACACCATCTCTGCAAGATATCATAGGAAGACCTGTCACCATATTTTCTTTACATAGATGCTGAAGGGAGCGATAGTTTAAGTGACCAAATCGCTCATGCCAAAGTTTGCTCACTTCATCATTATGAGCAACAAATGCTGAGGGAAGATTTGATGACCCAAAGTTGTGAAACTTATACAACCTTGTGGAATCATCAGCAAGACCAGTAGCTAGAATCTGTTTAGGATCTTTTAGATCCTTGATTACAACATCATGAGGTGAAAATTCAACAATTTTGCCTTCACCTGAATGAGTTATCTGATAGACAGATAGAAGGTTGGAGGATAAGGTTGGAACACATAATACATCATTAAACTGACCATTGTCTAGATGAACAGTTCCAGTCCCTACAACACTAAGAGATCTATCATCACCAACATATATATTTTTGGTGTTACAATCTTTTAAAGAAGAAAACATGGCTTGGTTTTTGGCCATGTGATAAGAGGCTCCAGAATCAATGAGCCACTCATGAGAATGAGAAGAAGAAGAAGATACATTTAAAGCATAACCAGACTGAGATGATTGACAACGACATGCAGAAAGTGCCATTCCGGAAGTTGAAGTTGAAGTAGGCTCCACATGGATGTTATGTTTCTTCATTGCGGCTTCCAAGGCTTCCATCTTCTTAAAGCATTTAGATTCTAAGTGGCCATCTCGATTACAAAAGTTACAATGTCTGTCAGTCCTCTTCCATTTGTTTTTATTGGTCTTGTCATTTTGCTGAAATGATCTTTCATCTTGAGGCTGAGTTGGTTTAGGACCATTCCTTTGAGGATAAGACTTCTTAGGATTCTTTGAATTTGGTTGCTGCTGGGCGGCTAACGCTTTCGAGGAAGAGTTTCCAAGATTAAGAAGACCAAGGTGTAAGAGTTTTTCTTGTTCTCTTATTAAGGAATCACAAAAAGAGTCAAAGGAAGGGGGTTTGTAGTCTTTGCCTTGACAAATGAAAGCTTCCCTTGTAGAATGGAAAGTGGAAACAAATACAGAGTAGGCTGGTCCCAACTTAGTAAGTATGGAATAAATAAGGTTACCATCTTCTTTCTTAACTTTAACACCTTCCAAGAGATATCTAAGGGTCTGGAATTTGGACAAGAAATCTTCAATGCAAGAAAAATTATTAGGATCCAAAGTAAGCAACTCATTCTCAAGTTGATGGGCTCTAATTTCATTTTTAATCCCAAAAACTTTAGCAAGTTTTTCTAATGCTTCATGAGGAGTTTCAATTTCTGCAATGTGGAATCTAAGATCAGGAGAAACAGACATTCCTATCAAACCACGTGCTTGATCTTGTCTATTTTCCCATTTTTCGGCCTTGTCTTCATCTTTGGGTTTCTTCTCTTGGTCTGTGGCTATTCTGAAGAGACCTTTACTTCTAAGTAAATCTCCCATGTAGGCTACCCATTGGAAGTAGTTAGTGCTGTCAAGAATGACTTGGCATGGACTTTCCATTTTTTGAAAAAAACCTGAAGCTGAAGATGCTTAAAGTAAGTGGTCCAATGGATAGATCTCGAAAAAATAGGCGGTTTTAAAAAAAACGGCTCTGAAAAAGGCTTCCAGATGAAGAAGTTATGGCTTTTTGAAAAAAAATTGTTGACGTTGCCGGCAAAGTGCGCGAATGTGCGGGAATGAAAAAATCCGCCCCCACAAAATGGAGACTTGAACCCAAGACCTCTACTCTCTTAAAAAGTCTTTGAACCAATTGATCTATACAAAATATTTGAGAGAGAGAGAGAGAGAGAGAGAGAGGGGGGGGGGGGGGGGGGGGGCGGCCTCGATTTGCGTGCTTGCCTTGGGAAGGCTCTTTTCCCTACAAAACACAAAACACAAAACCCAACACGAATATGCAAAGAAAAACGAACCTTACGGCTCAAAGTTAGCTTTAGCCAAAAAACTAGAATTTAAAAAAAAAATCTCAAAGTTAGCTTTTAACCGAAAAACTAAATATTTTTCTCAATGTTTCTGATTTTCCAAGATCACACTAAGGTGCAGGGAAAAGAGCATACGCATGAGAAAAATCCTTTCTTTCTGTTTCTGATTTGCCCAGATCGCACAGAGTCGCAGGGCAAAGAGCATACGCAGAAATGAAAGGTATAGATCCGGGAAAAAAAAGGCTAAATAAACCGAAACCGAAATAAGCAGAGAGAAAATGACAGTAAACTGCAAAAAAAACACTGTATACCTCCCGATCTGAAAAATGACGCAGCTAGGGCTACCGGAAACCTTTTCGCGTGAAACGAAAGGGGTTCCTCACTGAAACAGATGCTCCGAACGCAACAGAGCAGTCCTCTCGGCCCGAAAGTAGTCAGAAACAGCAGATCTAGGAAACGACAGCCGCATGCAGTTCTACCGGCTTCAGATTTGGATCACCAACGGACGCGGCCCTCAAATAGCTCTGATACCATGTAGGAATTTACAGGGTAAGTTCCTCAGAAAGAATACCAAAAGGACACCGCTCACAACCAGATCTCAAATCAATACACCAGTATTTTTGACGTGGTTAAAACCCTCAGAGTGCAAGGAGGGAAACAGTCCACGGCCTGTCCCAACGTGGGTACAGACAATTTATTAATCAAAGAATGAAAATTTACATAAGCTTCTCTCATGCACGGATTACCCGAACAATGACCCTCCATGCGCTTTAAATAGAACTCATGGACCAATCGGGTGTCAAGCCACGGATCAAGTGTCGATAATACCGAGGTGAGAGTGAACCGTCGGATCACTACATATCGTGACCGTCGGATTGTAAGTTACAATATGTACAACGGTAAAGAAAGACACTTTACCTAACCAACTTCAATGTGCAAACACTTTAAAAATGGCAGCAATATTGGGATAACTCAAGGAAGGGGATGGTTTTATCTAGGGATTCGATAACATTCGGATAGCTAAAACAATAACATACCAATAAGTGTGGGAGAAGTTAAGAGCAGATTATGCAAAAACATGACAGCTTTGGAAGGAACATGGACAAAAACATGTTCAATTCAACAAAAGGCTTGACAATCCTTTCCATTGCGACACCTCATATTAACAACAAATACCCAAAAGACTAGTCTTATGCAACCCATAAGCAGGAGGTGTACTAAGAGCAACAAATACCCAAAAGATTAGTATTATGCAACCCATTAGCAAGAGGTGGATTAAGAGCACTGGATTATCTCAAATGATGTATTTAAATAACATAGATCTATTTTAACTAAATATTTAACATGAGTTGAGAGATAAAAAAAAAAATCTAGTAAAAACTTCTTTATAGTGTAAAATATAATATGTTACTTTTCATTTTTTAAATTGTATTTGTGAATGTTAAATAGATTATATATATGACCAAATAAATGTTTTAACCATAAAACTTATTTTTTTCATGATATATACATATATATTTTTAAAATCATATGTAATTGACATTAAACATTTTAATCACATATACAACTAGACATTTTATCACGCAAATTAAAATACTTTTTTATTATTAATATATTTTTAAATATATGTGAATATTAATTCATATTAAATATTTTATTGATAATCCAAATTAGATATTTTGTATATACATTATTAAAATATTTTGTTTTAACAAATATTATATATATATATATATATATATATATATGAAGTTGATATGGACATAAATTAATTAAAATAGATATTCAAATAGTTTATATAAATTTCTTGTTGAAATAATTTTTTGAAAAGTATAAGATTTAAGCATCTTACTCACATTTCTTTACTTCTAATTACTTTATGGATAACCGAAATTGAATATTTTTTTATATACAACATTAAAATATTTTATTTTAACAATTATATATATATTGCATTACCATGGGTATGATTGTTAACACTAACAAAACAAAAGTTACGATTATCAAATCCAATAAAGGAACTTACGCTAATTTTATGTATAACAATAGTAGCTTGGAGGAAGTCTCTTCTTACAAGTACCTAGGAATTGATTTTCATCACAAGCTCAACTGGAACTATAGCATTGAGAAAGGGATTAATGGGGGGTGGAAAGCTTATTTTGGCCTTGAAAATAATTGTAAAATGGCAAACCTCGTAATGTGGGATAGAAAGAAGTTCCTCTTTGAAACTTTAGCCATTCCTGTTATCTTATATGGATGTGAATTTTGGGGTTTCAGCATCTCTAGAGAATCCTGGAGAAAGATTGAGCAAATCTAGAAGCGTTTTATAACGTATAACTTCAAAATTAAAAGCAATACACCCTATCCTATTCTCCTTATAGAAGTGGGTCTTTCCCCTATCGAGAGCCTCGCTATGGCTAGGCTTCTGTTGTACAAGCACAAACTCAATAACATAGGAGACCATAGACTTCCTAAGCTAGCCTTAAATTCCAGCTAAAACCACCTAAGGCTCAAACGAGGTTGGTATAAAGACATGAGGGCCTGGTTAAACCGTTGGGAGATCGACTAGAATGTTTCTTTACAAAACATTAATAACATTAAAAATATTGTTACTTCTATGTTTAAAGAAAAAATGTCGTGTGAGAAAGATTTAGCAACTAAAAGAAAATTAAGATACTATAAGGAGGTCATCAACCCCACCTTAGAATATCAAAAGTATCTCTCTGTCTTAACTAGCCTCAAGAAGAAATTAATATAGCCAAGATTAGAACGAATTCTCATGAGTTCCACAGTGAAATGGGCCGTTGGGCAGTTCCTAAAACACCATAGATGGAAAGGATCTGCCATCTTTGTAAGAATATGAACATGAGGATGAAAATCACTTCCTCTTAGAGTGCCTAGAGTACAACCACATTAGATCTCAGTTTCATAATCTTTGTTGCAACACTGACCTTCCTAGGCTTTTACGATGTCAAAATTATAGTGAGCTCGGGAGGCTTTTCTCCAAGGTTTTGGAGCATAGGAATAAAATCTTAAATCAAACTAAATAATTCGCTTATTTAGGTGTGATACACCAAAGTTTGGTCTCAATGGACATTGACCATCCTCATCATCATCAATTAAAGACCTATTGTAAGGTCCTTGGATATGCGGTGCAGTTGGGCGCCGGGTGACCATGCGCGCGTGCGCATTGGGCGTGCGATGGTGCGATGGGCGGGTGCGACCAACCGAGCGTGCCGAGGAAATGCGACGTTTACACGAGTTACATGCAACGAACATGCGACAATAATAGAAGTGCGATAGCACTTATATGGTGATTGGAGCGTGGAGCGCTTGGCTTAAAGCCGACTTGCGATGGCGGGCAGGCCGACTTAGAAGTGGGTGTTGAACGTTGTGAAGGGGTGTGCATAGCATGGTTGGGCGGTCGGCTGGGCAAGCCCCGCCCACACAATACGAAGGGTATATATGCTTGAGCGTAGAGCGTTCAATGACAATCATCCAACTTCGCACTTCCTACTTCTCTCTTGGAGTAGAATCTCTTGTGCGCAGATTTGAGGAGGATGAGCGCATAACTCATGCGCTCCTATGGTAAGTCGCACTTGGTGAAGAACTCTTGGTGAAGAGGTGTATGCATTGGGCAAGGCGTGCCCGAGGTGATCGTGCGGAGTTGTTGTGCGACGACTTGGCATGGGTGTCTTGGCGACTCGGGTGAGCGCCTGCCCACCATGCAAGTGTGCACGAAGGTGAGACATAGGTTGGAACCGGAGGTCGTAGAGTTGGGCAGGTGGTACTACGTGCTGTTCACACGATTTGGGCGTTTGTCAAGATGTGACAAGCGGGACTGCGTGTGGGCAGGTATACACGGTTTGGGCGTTTTTGACCAAACGAAGAGCAAACCAGCGAAGACGTGCGACGAGGTGAACGACGGGTTGGAGAGTCGTGCGGTGACTGTGCGGAGGTGCCGACGAGCTAGATAACCGAGTTTGCCGAAGTTGTGAAAATTTGGCTAAGTGTAAATTTGGGTTTTCCCAAGGACTTAGTCTGTACATTGTAAAATTGAAAATTGTATAATATATTGATTCAGGCAGACTCATATTACAGGGAGTTGCCCCTCCCTTTATACTGTTGTGCATTTCTCTTGGTTAATGTTGTTGATAATGAATGTGTATGGGTGTTCATTGGTATAAAGGCACATTAATAATATTTGGTAACAAAAATAAACTAAGTATGGAAGTAGTTAGGCGTAGTCCACGAACATAATTATTGGTGAAAAGAAAGTGTTCGGTGGTGCTGCACCTCTCTATAAGCGGTTGAAAGACTACCGCAGGTGTAGGGGCATGACAGGTGGTATCAGAGCTCGGTTGGAGCTGGTGTTAGAGTAGGCTGATTCAGGGTTGAAGAGGCTTGAGAGTTGATGACAGTGGAAGTAGGTACTTGCAGGTGAAGGAAGCTAGTTTCACATACAAGTGGAACAAGGGCCGGTTCATGATTGCAGGGAACTTGGTGAAGCTGGTGAAAGGTTTAGCAGAGGTGAAGCCTAGTGCTTGGGCCAAGCCGAACGACAAGGCATGGCAAGTTTGAAAGAATGTGAAGGGAAGCTCTTGCTTACCTTATACAAGTTGAAGAGGTTAAAAGAATGGAATCCCCGAATTCGAGATAAGCTTGAAGACTTGGAAAAGAATGTTGAAGACAAACTTCTTCAACTTGGATGGACAATCGAGCAAGGTGAAGTTGCAGATTGTGCAAACAAGGAAGAGGAAGCCGTGATAGTTGAAGATGTTGCAGACATGATCATGATGGAGGACGAGCTTGAGATTGATCAAGTTGAACCAGGATCATGCAGTTTGTGGACATGGATGGATGAGGGTACTCTAATGGAGGAACCTCACGATGATGAAGTAAGTATTGATACTTGTGCTTCATTTGGGCAATTGGTGGATGGATCGTATGCAGGGAAGGGCAAAGCCAGTTTGCCAATGCAAGGGAGCATCTTACCATGGATGTCTATGATGGGACCTTGTATGGAGAAGCAAGGATTGTTGATTGTTGCAGAATTTTTAAGGGTTTCCTGTCACCTTATGGTAGAAGGTACAAAGGCCCGTGACAAGGGTGGAACTTGATAATCATTGTGGATGAATGGGTCGTGCTTTAGCCACATGGCTAAGTGCCCCGCATGACCCATGGAAAGATTGGAAGGCACACTCTTGGGTGGACTTCTCATGGCCGAGACCAAGAGATAGTCTTGGTGGACGCTTTGGTGGAGGAGCTATGATGGAGGAACTCATGACATCATGATATGGTTGGGTGACCGAGTTCACTAGACCGAAGATTGCAGCTTGGATGAGGATGACCAATTGTTGTGATGGGTCTACTTGGTTGGACTACATGGACAACTTAGTCATGGACATCAGGTTGGAGACATGGAGCATGGCAGTCTTATGCAGGGACATTATGTAGGAGCACTTATAGAGGTGTCACTTATAGGCATCCAATGAGGAGTGCCAAGGTAGGGATGTTGTGCACATGGAATTGCTGATGTGACATGGAGACTTACTATTTATGAGCCGATGGAGAGGTTGTGCACTCTTGTACAACAAGGCCATGGACTTGGATGGAGTTGTGACCAGACTATGGGGCATTCTTACTACATGGAAAGCTGAGGCATCTTGTAGAGACCTTTGGGCCGAGACTTGTATGCTTGCTGAGATGTTGGTTGGAGATGACTCATGGAGCTCATGATGACATGAGATTGTTGTGACTTTTGGGGACTTCATATATGGTGGACTTAGAGGATTTGATGCATTGAGGAGCTGAGGTCAGAGACTTTGATGTAGGATGGGGTGCATACCTTCAAGTACATGTATGGGAATGGCTTGGAAGAGTGACTTGATGTGGAGGATCAATATGGGACACTTTGGAGTGATGGAGTTACGATGATGATGATTCCTTGGTGGCAACACTTGGGCATGATTTGAGCCGAGACTCAACTACCTTTTGACATGAGAGCTGATTGATCTATGATCTGGGCAGCACATGGATAGATGATACAGGTGTATACTTGTTTCTATGGCTGACTTGAGGGATGACACATTGTAGATATGATGGAGGGTGCTTCATGGGCCTGGGTGTGACACATCGAGAGCCGGTTTGATGAGATGGTCTCTTCATATGGAAGAGATACGCATATGGATGATGTTGGGATAGATGTGGCTGATTTCATGTAGTACATTGACACCAAACATCATGGACAACATGTTGCAGATGAGATGAGGACTACTTCATGGACCTGAGCATGGCTTACACTTATATGGAGATGGATTCTTGATCGAGTTGAGGATGTGGTAGGATGTTTTGAGAAACGATTGATGATGACATGTGGATGTTCACTCTCATGGTTTGAGCGTGATAGTTGGACTAGCTACCCAACTAGTTCGAACATGGGGGCATGCAGTGTGCAGAGATGTGTTAGCATATGTTGGAGTATCATGGCAGTAGTTCACATGATGACACATGATGAGGTCGACACGAGATGTTGCAGTGGGCATGTAGCTTAGATGGAGGACCAACCTTCCATGGTGGACCAGCATGTGGAGATCGTGACAGGGTGATCGACGATCATGGATTGAGATGATCTCTGATGGATGACATACCGATGAGGTGTATACCTTGGTATGGTGATCTTGGTGACAGATGGTTGCCAAGGTGAGACATGGTGGAGATGGTAGTTCTACATATGTTGCAGTGATGGTTGCAGTGTGTGGAGGAGTTGACATCATGGATGATCTTGGTGGATGGTTACCAGGATGGTATGTTGTCGAGGACGACAACGATTTCAGGTGGAGGAGGATGTAAGGTCCTCAGATATGCGGTGCGGTTGGGCACTGGGTGACCGTGCGCGCGCGCGCGGCGGGCGTGCGATGGTGCGATGGGCGGGTGTGACCAACCGGGCATACGGAGGAAATGCGACGTTTACATGAGTTACATGCGACGAACATGCGACAATAATAGAAGTGTGATAGCACTTATATGGCGACTGGAGCGTGGAGCGCTTGGCTTAAAGCCGACTTGCGATGGCAGGCAGGCCGACTTAGAAGTGGGCGCTGATTGTTGCGAAGGGGTGTGCGTAGCATGGTTGGGCAGTCGGCTGGACAAGCCCCGCCCACACAATACCAAGGGTATATATGTTTGAGCGTAGAGCGTTCAAGGACAATCATCCAACTTCGCACTTCCTACTTTGCGCTTGGAGTAGAATCTCTGGTGCGCAGATTTGAGGAGGATGAGCGCATAGCTCATGCGCTCCTATGGTAAGTCGCACTTGGTGAAGAACTCTTGGTGAAGAGGTGTATGCGTTGGGCAAGGCGTGCCCGAGGTGATCGTGCGGAGGTGTTGTGCGGCGACTTGGCGTGGGTGGCTTGGCGACTCAGGTGAACGCCCGCCCACCGTCCAAGTGTGCACGAAGGTGAGACATAGGTTGGAACCCGAGGTCGTAGAGTTGGGCAGGCGGTACTATGTGCTGTTCACACGATTTGGGTGTTTGTCAAGATGTGACAAGCGGGACTGCGTGTGGGCAGGTATACACGGTTTGGGCGTTTGCGACCAAACGAAGAGCGAATCGGCAAAGACGTGCGACAAGGTGAACGACGGGTTGGAGAGTCGTGCGGTGACCATGCGGAGGTGCCGACGAGCTGGGCAACCGAGTTTGCCAAAGTTGTGAAAATTTGGCTAAGTGTAAATTTGGGTTTTCCCAAGGACTTAGTCTGTACATTGTAAAAGTGAAAATTGTATAATATATTGATTCGGGCAGACTCACATTGCAAGGAGTTGCCCCTCCCTTTATACTGTTGTGTATTTCTCTTGGTTAGTGATGTTGATAATGGATGTGTATGGGTGTTCATTGCCATAAAGGCACGTTAATAATACTTGGTAACAAAAATAAACTAAGTATGGAAGTAGTTAGGCATAGTCCATGAACATAAGTATTGGTGAAAAGAAAGTGTTTGGTGGTGCCGCACCTTGCTATAAGCGGTTGAAAGACTACCGCAGGTGTAGGGGCGTGACACCTACGTTCTCAAACTATAATGTGAGTTCCATTAACAGTTTACCTTTTAATTATCAAAGGTGATGAGGTGACGTGGATATATGAAGTTGATATGGGCATAAATTAGTTAAAATATATCACCAAATAGTTTATTTAAATTTCTTGTTGAAATAATTTTTTGAAAAATGTAAGATTTAACCATCTTACTCACACATTTTTTTATTTCTAATTACCTTACAATATATTCATTTTTATTTATTTATAGTCAATATTATTTTTCTATTTAGAACATAATTTTTATTTTTTATTTTTATTAAAAAACCACTGCAACAAACTTACACATCTCTTCATACTAGACTATAAAATTCCCCTTTACATTCAATTAATAAAAACTTTATATATATATATATATATAATCGAAGAAAACGTTAGCTACATATTTATATTCATTGGCCCCATTTCCTACGGTATCAAAATACTCCATTGACTTGAATTCCGGAAACGTTTCTATTCTTATTGTTGTGTTCATGGCAGAGAAATGTTTGTGTGCACGTGCACTGTGTAGTTGGCATTTGGTTTCAAACATACAGAATCCATGTTAGGGAAATAATTATTTTTTATGGGATAGCTTGTGGATACTTTTACCTTTTATGTGTTTTTGATGATGGATGGTGCATCCGAAATTTGGAAAGATTTCCATATTCCACAGATTGATTTGAGAAGCAATAACATCGTATTTTTACACTTAACCTATTCAACCTATAACTAAACCAAATGTTTAACCTAATGTTCGACCTATAGTTGTTAAAACTAATATGATGAAATATTTAATGTTTAATGAAAACATTTATATTAATGTTTAAAGGTAATATCTATATTAATATTTCAGCATATATTAATATTTATATTTAATATTAATGTTTTTGTTTTGATATATATTTATATTAATAGTAATTTTTATATTTAATATTTATATTAATATTCATATTTAATATTATTACCAATAATAACATTAAGATTTATATTTCTGTTTAACTCTATGGAAAATTTAAAAATAAGCAGTCAGTTACTAGCATTACACAAATTACAAATAAAAAAGCTTTTAAACAACGTACTTTTAGACAACGTACTTTGATATTTGAAAGTATTTGAAATTACTTTTATGAAATCATTAAAGATATTTAAATCAAAACAATTTAATTCTCTAAGTAAATGTAACTTTGAAGTCAATGTTGTTAAACTTAATATTCAATTAATATTATTATATTAATGATCAGCAGTAATATCTATATCAATTTTAACTTAAAATATTTTTGTTTATATTAATGTCTTTGTTTAATATTAAAAGACAATCTAATCAATAAATAATAAACCCTGATTTTACTTTCCTCTCGTAACAATATGAAGCTCCCTCTCAGTTTTTTTGTTTTTCAATCGAATATTACGAACGGAATAAAACAAACTATTTTCATTAAAAGAGAAGTTATTTAATTCTTTAAAGTGAGATATTGACAACATAGTTCTTCGACCTGCCAAGATAGAAGGCATCAAAACTGTCCATTGAAAGTCAGCATAGGCCGAGATAGTACGAAAAGAGCGGAGGAGAATTCCCTGAGCGTCACCATAGACCGAGATGGTACAAAAAGAGCAAGGAGAATTTCGTAATCATGAGAGCGAGACAAAATTTAATCGAAGAAAACAACTTGCAGAGCAAAATGGGCAAAAAGAGATCAGCCGAGACTTCGATGCAAAGGAATCGGAGTCACGAACAACTCGGTCGATCAAGAGCTCAAAAACTATCAGTCGAGGCTGGAGGGAGACCCCACAATTGGAGAGCGCATCTGTCTCCAGGTTCTGTTCCCGGAACACCTCTAGGAAGCAGATGTAGGTCCTCGAAAGAATCAGATCCTCGAGAAGGAAAGAATCAGATCCTCGAGAAGGACGTTTGGGAACCCAAGGGCCTATCTCATCAATGAATGCAACAATCTTGATATTAGTGGCCAAAATATCTGGGGGCTCTTTTTCGAAAATGTAGGCATTTCTGGATCGCCAGATACCTCAGAAAACATACAGCCGGAGAATCACGTATGCTATAATTTAAGAAGAACAAAATTGGAAGCACGAAATTATGGAGGCACACCTGTACATTGATTTTAAGTAGAAAATTGACTTTTTCCCAGATTGGAGTGGTAAAAGTGTTGGAGAATGTAATTTCAATTATTTGTTAGGTGTCAAAACCATCCCTCCAAGTGTCTTAGTTCAGTTTTACTGAGTCTAGTTTAAGTTGAGTTTAACTTCAGTCATTTATTACTCAGGTTTCCCATGTAATCTTTTTTAACTGATTAATAACACTGAGAAGAGTAAGTTCTCTTTTCCACTTTTTGTTTTCTTATTGACCTGCGTGAGACTCCTTGAGAGCAACGTAAAAGAAGATAAGCTAGTTTGCATAAGATTCTTTGGGAAAGCAGCAACCTGAGCGAAAAGAAAAAAGCAAAGAGAGCCTACGTAAGACTCTTTGATAGAGTAGGGAAAGTTTGAAGCAGAAAGAGAGTGCATCAGAATCTTTCAAAGAGAAGAAAAAATTTGAAGAAGCCTAAGGCAGCAAGAGAACAAAGAAGCCAGCCACTACTAAGCCATGGAATACCAGAGTCGCGTTAGTGTTACATGCGCTCAACGACATTGGAAGAGCATAGGGATGTTTTTATGGTAGAAGACAATAGTGGTTAAGGAGATAAATTGGGTAAATAATGAGAATAACAAATAGAATTTTATATGGAAGAACCAAATAGAAATTATAAATACTTGTAGAAGCATATAAAGTTTGCAATAACGAAAGTGTATTGATGAAAGCTAGGTTTATTAGAATATAGGGGATTATTATTAATTTTGATGAATCTAAAAAAATATTACATTTCTTGATAATGAGAGATATTCAATCCATGTTTTTAAATGCAAGCTGATTAAGTCTATTTCTTGGCTAGTAATAAGAAAGATTGGAATTCAATCTAATAATATCATCCATTTAAATTTAAATATGGTTGATTTTGTTCTATACCATTGTAAGGTTACCAAATTTAAATTTAAATGTGGTCTTTGTGATTTATATTGTATTGATATCATTATTTAGGATTAATCATATCATTAGATCAATAGTTTTTTGGTCTACTTTTCAAACCAACTAATATGGTTCATTAAATGATGATGTGATTAATCATAAGGAATGATCTCAATAGCATTAAATCTTAAATATTTGATAGAAAAAATAATTGCATCTATTATTGAGTGTTGTTGTTTTTGGAAGAAATGTGGAATGAGTGTGAAATGTTCATCTTCAATATTATAAGTTTCACTCATTTCACCATTCTTCTCCCAATTGTTGAAGGCAAGATGCACAACAAACAAAAAAACATATACACAGAAAATATAATCATGCACAGGAGACACAGAAAATTAACGTGGTTCACCTAACCATTCTGGGCTACGTCCACCAAACATAGGCATCGGCAATCTTATTATCAAAATAGGAGGTTACAAGAGAATTAATTTCCTCTCAAACGCTCACACATCCCAGCCAATCCGTCTGGACACCTGTTTTATAGCTAGGAGGATCTAATTGCCTCATAGATCCTCCTATAGCAAATATAGGATGCATTAACTCACTCCCAACAACCTGGAGCTAATCTAGCAACAAATTCCTATTGTTGTCACACATTAGAGATTTTTGCCTACTTTGTGAAACAGAAAAAATCTCAACAATCTCCACCTTGACAACAATTAGCCTGATACCTTGTTTATTTATTATTTTTATCTTTTCTGCAAGCCAAGAGAAGCCAAACACCAACGCAGCTTTTCCAACAAAACTGGTTTCGTGAACATGTCTGCACAGTTTTCCTTTGTATGCACCTTTTCAAGAGAGACTCCCCTTTCAGTGATAACCTGTCTTACAAAATGGTACTTAATTGGAATATGCTTTGATTTACTATGATAGGCGATTCTTAGCCAAATGTATTGCACCTTGACTATCACAAAGCAACCTAATGTTGTCCTGTAACCTACCAAACTCACCAAGCAAACCTTTCAACCAAACCGCCTCTTTGCAAGCATGCGAAGCAACAGTGTATTCTGCTTCAGTAGTGGTAAAGCAACAATGTTTTGTAGCTTTGACATCCAGCTAATAGCTCCACCTGCAAGAGTAAAGACATACCCTGAAGTTGACCTTCTCTTATCCAAATCACCTGCAAAATCATAATCAACATACCCGCAAATAGATTCACTACTTTTATTGTAAGTAATGCAATAACTACTTGTGCCTCTCAAATACCGAAGCACCCATTTCACTGTTGACCAGTGTTCTTTACCCAGATTTGCCATATACCTGCTGACAACCCCAACTGCATGTGAAATATCTGGTCACGTACACACCATCGCATACATCAAACATCCTACTACATTGGCATATGGAATTCGAGACATATAATCCTTTTCTTTATCTATATTAGGACATAAACTGGAAGAAAGCTTGAAATGGGAAGCTAAAGGGACTGACACAGGCTTCACTGGGTTCATACCAAACCTCACAAGTATTTTCTCAATATACTTTTGTTGTGATAGCCACATCTTACCATTGTTCCTGTCTCTGAAAATCTCCATGCCTAAAATCTGTCTTGCTGCTCCTAGATCTTTCATATCAAATGTCCTTGCCATCTGAGTCTTCAACCTGTTGATTTCTTCAATGCTTTTGCTTGCTAAAAGCATATCGTCAACATATAACACTAAGATAATGAACATGCCATTACTTAACTACTTAAAGTAAACACAATGATCATATTCACTTCTTATATATTTTTGACTCAACATGAAAGAATCAAATTTCTTGTACCACTATCGAGGCGACTGCTTCAGACCATACAATGACTTCTTGAACCTGCAGACAAATTTCTTATTGCGATGCTGAACAAACCCTTCCGGTTGTTCCATATAAATTTCCTCATCTAAATCACCATGTAAAAACACAATCTTAACATCTAGTTGTTGTAATTCTAAATCAAGCAAAGCAACTAACGCTAACACAATTCTAATTGAAACAATTTTAACAACTCGTGAAAATATCTCATGAAAGTCTATGCCAGCTTTCTAAGAAAACCCTTTTGCAACCAGCCTTGCTTTGTATCTGTCTTCTGAATCATTCACACCCCGTTTTACCTTGAAAACCCATTTACATCCCACAGTTTTCCTGCCTTTGGGAAGTTCAACCAGATCCCATGTGCCATTCTTACCTAAGGCCATCATTTATTCCTTCATGGCTGCTTTCCATTTGTCACTCTTTGAACCTTCTACAGCTTCCTGATAACACAAAGGTTCATCATCGTTAGCGGTCAAAGCAACTGAAGTAACATAATCATCATACCTTCTTGGAGGGCGTTTGATCCTTGTAGACCTCCTTGAGGATGTTTCTGGTGCTTCCTCAATTCGCTGTCTACCATCTGTAGGAACTTCTTCATGATCGCCATCTGAGACCTGTTCATGACCTCCATCTTAACCCTGTTCATAATTTGACTCTGAAACCTGTTCATGACTAGATTCTGAACTATGGTCATCATGACTATCATCAGAAGTGCTGTCAAACTGAATGTGCTGAAAATCAGATTCATCATCCTGTTTCAATTTATTATCTACATCTAACTGTACAAGAGAGGATTCATCAAACTTTACATCTCTGTTGATGATGATTTTGCGGGTAGTAGGATCCCACAATCTAAATCCCTTTGTCCCATCACCATACCCAACAAAGACATACCTTTTCGATTTCGGATCTAATTTAGTTCGTTGATGTTTAGGCACTAGAGCATATGCATCACAACCAAACACTCTGAGTTTAGAATAATCACAAGGGTGACCTTTCCATACCTCTTGAGGAATCTTGCAACCTATCGTTGTTGATGGCGACCGATTTATCACATAACAAGTTGTAGCCACCACTTCTGTCCACAACTCCTTCTGCAAACCAGCGTTACTTAGCATACTCCTTGCTCTCTCCAAAAGAGTCTTGTTCATGCGTTCAACAACTCCATTTTGCTAAGGAGTATACACAGTAGTCTTATGTCTCTCGGTCCCTGCATCCTTGCAACAATTTTCAAACTCCTTGGAAGTAAACTCACCACCATTGTCAGTTCTTAAACATTTTATAGTTCTACCAGTGTTGTTTTCTACCAATGCTCTAAACTGCTTGAAAACTGTAAAAACATCAGACTTCCTCTTCAACATGCAAACCCATACTTTCCTAGAAAAGACATCAATAGACGACACAAAATACGACGAGCCACCATACGAGGTTGTAGGTGCTGGATCCCAAACATCTGAATGGATATAATCAAGTATTACTTTACTAGTATGTTTGCCTGTTTTAAACTTTTGTTTGCCAAACAGACAATGTTTACAAAAATCTAACTTTCCAGATCTTAGATTAGGAAGTAACTTGCGATCAGCCAAAATCTTTAACCCTCTTTCGCTCATATGGCCCAACCTTTGATTCCATAGGCGAATGGAACTATTGTCATGTTCAGACACCGTAGACACATGAACTGACCCTGTTCTTCCTTCTAACTGTAACAGAGTTCCTACTTTCTTAGCTTTCATTACTAGTAAAATACCTTTTTAAATTTTCATTACTCCACCTTGAATGACAGTTTTATATCCATTTTTATCAAGTGCCCCAGTGAAATTAGATTTTTCCTTAAATCTGGTACATGTCGTACATCAGTTAACATTTTGGTTGTCCCATCAAACATTTGCAGTTGTATACTCCCTATTCCCGCAATATTAGATGTGACATCATTACCCATGTAGACGACTCCATCATTCACTGATCTATATGTCGTAGACCAGTCTCTATGAATACACATGTGGTTTGATGCACCAGAATCTAACAACCAATGTTGATCATGATTTGACAAATTAACTGATAAGACTTTGTCGCTCATACCTGAACCAGATGCTGAACCTGTATCAGCCGTGTTTGCTTCCTTCTTTTCTGTCGATGAAGCTTCTTTAGAAGTTTTTTGTCGCTTCCAGCAATCCTTCTTCAAATGCCCTGATTTGCCGCAGAACTAGCACTTTACTTTACTCTTCTTCCCCTTGGACTTTGAATGCGAATCGCTGCGCTTACTAGAGCGTCCTTCTCTAAAACGACCTCTAGCCATCATTGCCTCTGATGTAGAGGTGTCAGCATTCGACCGCTTCCTGGTCTCCTCGGACAACAAAGCTCTGACGACATCATCAAATTCAATGGTTTCGGATGAACTAAGTATTATAGACGTCACAAAATGATCCCACGACTCAGGCAACGAGCACAATAAAGTTATGGCTTTATCCCCGGCTTCAATTTTTACTTCTATGCTTTCTAATTGCACCATTAAAGTATTAAAAACATTCAAATGGTCAGTAATGGAAGTACCTTCCTTCATTCATAGACTGTATAGCCGCCGCTTCAGGAGAATCCGATCTGTCAAGGATCTTGTCATATACAGCTTCTCCAACTTCATCCACAAACCAGCTGCAGTCTTCTTTGACACGATGTTAAATAAAACATCATCAGCGAAACACAATCAAATTCTGCTCAAGGCTCTTCCATCCAATTCATTCCACTCATCATCTGTCACAGGGTAAGGCAGTTTGGATCTTCCCAACAGCGCCTTCGCCACGCCTTGTTGTACCAGCAGATCATGCATCTTTACCTTCCAGATCTCGAAATTGTTTTTGCCCTTAAATTTCTCGATTTCAAATCGGGCACTCTAAGTTTTCGCCATCTCGTCTAAAACAAAGAATCTCCAATTTCAAAGAAGTTAATAAATAACACACTGCCTATGCCTTATTTTACCTTTGCCTTTATTTAAAAAAAAAACAACCCCCTTTGCTTTGCTGTTTGAATCTCAGATTTCAATTTAAAAAACAGTGTAAATAAAAATTGGCGCTTGTTGATGAACACAAGAACCGCGCCATTTAAAAATCGCTCTAAGTGTTGACAATTTGGCGCGTGTATACCTCTAAAATACGCGCTGATCAGAAAATTAGCGCACTGGCACTCTTAATTGAATAGGATCCACGCCATTTCAGTATTTTGGCGCGACTGTATTAATGTAAAACGCGCCAATGTTGACCACGCATATTCCTGGGCTTTCTTGTACGCACCAATGGGTACACGGTTCAACGCTATTCTCCACGCATATAAATTAACACGCATATCCAATGCAGCAATATTTAACACGCATATCCAATGCAGCATATTCTCCACGCATATAAATCAACACGCATATCCAATGCAGCATATCCAATGTTTAACACGCCAGCATATCCAATGTTTAACACGCATATGCTCATCACGCACCAGCACAAAAAATTCACACACCAATTGTCATACGCTTCAGCAGCACACTGAAATGCTCGTCGAGCACTCGGGAATTCCACCGATGGAGACACTCACTTGTTGATTTCACCGTATTCTGTAGCGCTTTGCACACATATTCCTCAAGGCAGCCAGATATACGCTCCACCTTCACGATGTGCAGTAGCAGAACAGTGATACGCTCCACGCAGCAATGAACTGCGCTCCAGCAACACCTCCACGCACCAGCGCAACACCAGGCAATTTAGCACCACGCATTTACGGGCAGCCACACGCTATATAATCTCTGTATGTCCTGCAACATTCTCTCGGCATTAACACGCAGGTCTCCACCAGCATGCAATACCAACGCACCAGCCAATCAATCGATATGGTTTAATACAAACAATACCAATCATACGTAGCCCCATAGCCACGCACAACAATATGGTTTCTGCACAGCAATTCAACGCACTCCAGTTCTGCTACAAAACAATCACCTTTCGCAACACCATTCAATGCACTCAAACATTGCTCTGATACCAATTGTTGAAGGCAAGATGCATAACAAACAAAAAAACATATACACATCAAATATAATCATGCACAGGAGACACAGAAAATTAACGTGGTTCACCCAACCATTCTGGGCTACGTCCACCAAACATAGGCATCGACAATCTTATTATCAAAATAGGAGATTACAAGAGAATTAATTTCCTCTCAAACGCTCACACATCCCACCCAATCCGTTTGGGCACCTGTTTTATAGCTACGAGGATCTAACTGCCTCATAAATCCTCCTATAGCAAATATAGGATCCATTAATTCACTCCCAACAACCTGGAGCTAATCTAGCAACAAATTCCTATTATTGTCACGCATTAGAGATTTTTGCCTACTTTGTGAAACAGAAAAAAATATCAACACCAATGTTTCATATGAATTCAAACGCTCAAGGGGACAATTTTAAACAACTGTACTTTTTGAATACAATTTATTTTAATTAAGAAAATGTGTATTTTTCCTTTAGTATGAATAAGATTGTGCAATTTCCAAAGTTACCAAGGTTATCCGTCTTGGTTGTAGTTAATGAGTTGAAGGAAAAATCAAGAAGAATATCAAATTTAGGTAAACGAAAAATGCCAACTCATGTTTCTTTTGGTTAAAATGCAAATCTTGTCTTTCAAATGATCATACTAGTTCGTCTTAAAATTAGCACATAAAATTTTATCCATAAAAATTTCAATCTTGCAAACGAGTTACAATCTTATACCAATAATTAGGCAAATATACAAAAGATGTAGAACTCACAAGATGTAGATCTCACAAGATGTTTATTATATTATAGTATGTTATAGTTTTGGTTATATTTGGTTTTATAAATTGAATAATACACTTTGGTAGGATTTATATCCAAAATAAAAAGAGAAGTTTTATACGAGTTATAAGTGATTGGTTGTAAACCTATTTAGGTTAAAAAATAATAAACTAATTTTGATTAAACTTTATACTTTCATCCATTCAATAAAAATTATAATAAATTTTATTTTGGTAAAACAAAGTTCCACATTATGAATGGTTGAACTAATGAAACTAATTTCCAGGTTAAGAAACAATAAACTAATTTTCATTAAAATTGATACTTTGATCTATTCAATAAAAAATGCATAAATTTTACATTGGTAAAACAAAGTTCCACATTATGAATGGCTGAAGTAATCCAACTAATTCCCACCTTACAAATGAAAGTAATTTCCTCCTTACAAATTCTTGAGCGAATTCAACCAATCTAGTGCTAAGAGTGTGAGTGACTACAATGACTGATTGTGTTAAGATTAATTATTACATACTTGTATATTTATTTATTACCTTCTCTAGATCTTTGTTTTCTTCTTCTTATTATTCTTTTTTAGAAACATATGTCAAATCCATAGTGAGCCTTGAGTGAAATCACACAAGGCCATCATATTAAGCTGTAAAATGACTCTCTCAAAACAATAAATTTAAAAATTGATTTGTAAAAGAAAAAAAACACAATATCTATGATTTCTTTATATGAAAGTTAGTATTGTGAGGAAACCACATGTTAGAAATTGAGAGATGAGTAAAGGAGACATTGTGCACAACACAAATCGCACACTATGATATGTTTATTGATCACAACAATTAAACATATATAAGACATAACACACTGACACATCTAGATCATCACTCCACCTCATTATATAGGAATCAACAACTTCTAGACTAATGCTTGGGTATTCACAATAACAACTACCAATAATATGGAAGAATTACTTCCAATTCCCTCCCTTAATCCTTACATGGAAAACACATATTACAACAATAATATGATATATGTCTAACTGGTCTTCATCAACATCCACTTTGGAATCTCGCAAACATTGCTCTTTCTCCACCACCACATCTTTGAGCCATCACATGACCTCCATTTAACCTAGATACTAAATATCTCTATTGACATGCTTTCATCCTAGTAGTATGCATTAAAATACTTACTTCTAGTTATATAGGTAAGTTCTTGACTACCCTGAAAAATAACCTAGATACTGAATATCTCTATTGACATGCTTTCATCTTAGTGGTATGCATTAAAATACTTACTTCTAGTTATATAGGTAAGTTGCAACTGACCTTACCCAAAGCACAACAACAAGATCCATCAACATATAACAGAGTCACATAAACAAGTCGATAATATGTTCTATAAGCATTGAAGAATGTTGAAAACCATTAACTTGAAATATGTCTTTCATATAATTACAATAAAGTCATGATAATTTACCTGTCAAACTTTAAAAACCAAAATCCAAATAAAATGATGATAATTTACATATCAAACTTTAAAAACAGAAACCCAAAATAAACACTTAAACATTGAACCACTGTGGCCACATAGAAGACATCATTTTCCACCATAGTCATTTTGATTCACTGCTTCAAGGTCTGCATTAACCACGCTGGATTTTTGCATCATTTTCGGTCGACTGTCCCAAGATATTGTCGTACCATTGTCATGTGCCCTTTTTGATATGCATATGTACAATTGCATCGAACAATAAAAACATAAACACAAGCCATATGGTTTGAAATTATTGCAGTTGTGAGCCTTCTCCTTGAGCGTGCTCAGTCACGTCTGGGATGGAAGAATTTAGAACCTCTTTGGCACAAATTCCAAGGGCATTTCCACTCAGTGGGGTCTAAAAAAACCCTGAGCCTTCGTTTAATTAATGCCCCCTGACATGCGGGGCATTAGGAAATATAAAGCGAGCTGAAAAAGCTGGAGGTGAAAAAAAAACAGCCCGCGTTATATTTCCTTAATGCCCCGCATGTCAGGAATTAATTAAAGAATTGTGGCGGAAATAGGAATCCCCATGTTATACGCTCCTAACTGTGAACGACCCATTGAATTAGAGTACCCATCACGATGTTCGTGCACAGTTGCTTACCATTAATCTGCCTGCAACAAAAAATTATATGAATTCTGTGTGTTATTTCATGCAGATTCACTGCCAGATCTGCCCACTCCACATTCACCATCGATCATATTTTGATCTTCTGCACGTTGAATAATTGACAGCAATGGATGTCGCCATCCGGAGACACGAATCTACACAACTCATAGTGCTCTGAAGTGATTCACATTATCCAAGCTCGGCCAAGCCATTTTTAACGATCCTGCCATAAGAAAAACAAATCTGATGCAGAGATCTCGTGCCCATAAAAGCGAAAAATTAAGATTCGCCTCCCCACGGCCACAATTAACAAATAATGTTTGCCCAAACCACTGATCTCGATATCACATGGTTGTCGGATCTCATGGTATTTAGTCGACCATTTGACCAAAGCCTTGAAGAAATGAGTATTTTCAATGGCTTGTTCATTTCAGACTCTTTCAGTTTGACAAATATGCATTATACCACCAGCTAATGCGTGAAATATGGCCATCGCATTTGCTTGTGCATTCAAGATTAAAATCTTCTGAAACATAATTGGATGACCCCCTTTGGATGATGATGATATGCAACATAATATAGACTAGCGAATAAAACTTTAAAGAATATATATCTGTTGTTACTATCCGCAGCACTGGGATTCAGACAACATAGCCATTTTCTCTGCTTATGTTGAAATTCCCTTTTTCCATGCCCGTCTTTCGCTGTCTAATTTTCAGGGTTAGCGCCTGCTTCTGCGCCAGTCTTCTTTTCGTCTCTTGCTTTGTTAAACAGAACGGTGAACCCTTCTGCGGTCAGTGGGTGGTTGACATCCCAGTCACCAAACTTGGGTAGTGATCGACCCGACATCTATAACGCCTGCCTGATCGCCTCGCCAAATCAAATTCGAACAAATCAACTGTTATCTTCTGCAATTTTGATATGGCGAAAAAAACTACAGACAAAAATAAAAAAAAATTACTCACACAATACAATCTCCTGCTCTATCTATTTACGGGAATACAATTGAGGGCTTTTTCGCATTTCTGTGGCCTTTCTCGGAGGGAGTCATAGTAGCATGTGATACCAGGTTAGAAATGGAGAGATGAGCAAAGAGATTTTACACAACACAAATTACACACGATGATATGTTTATTGATCACAACAGTTACATATATATAGTACATAAAACACTCACTTAGAGGCATCTTAATCGTGAGTCAATCTCATTACATAGGAATCACGGGGTTTCACTGGGGAGCAATATCACACTGGGTTGGGTTCATATTGGTAAATATATATTGAAGAAAAAATGACATAATATATTGGGGGATATATAGGGAATAAAGGGTTTTTATATTGGAAAATATAAAAAATGGAGCTCAAAGCTAACAAAAAAACATAAAGGGGTATAAAAATGTTAATGAATAAATACGATATCTAGTGAAATTAGTAGTTTTTTAAATTGGGAAGTTGTATGGGGTTTCTATTGGTGGGGGGTTAAATAATGTGATTTTTAAAGATATTTTCCAATATGCAGTCAAATTAATGGTATTGTTTAATATGCCACAAAAATTCACTCAATGAATCTCCATGTTCTAAACAAACTATTGAAAAATCACAATAACAACTACCTATTACATAAAAGCATTACTTCCAATACTACAACATATCACTCAATACTAAAAATCACTTAAACATTTTATACATTTTATCTCATTCCTTTTACATGAAAGGAAAAAATTGCTCATAGTCACATTCCACATTTATATTATAAATATTATTATTATTTTAAATTTGATTTAATTAGAAGGCATTGATTGACATTTATATGACTATCAATTACAATTAATGATATGGTTGTGTATGTTGTTATTCTTCATTGTTTAAATTGTATTATTAAATAAATTAATCTAATTAACACATGAAATTGTCTATTTACAATAGAGTTTTTATATGAGATGGTAAGTGTTATGGAAAAAGTACGTTCTTCTATTACTTAAATTTTCTTTTTATTTCGACCTCAACTATAATCATTATTTTGCATATTCTTACAATTAATTTCTTAATTTTTATCCATAAGATTATTGGAATTGAGTTGAGATTTGGTTTAATGCCTCAGGTGGTTGGGTTTTCCCTCAAAAGTGTAGTGGTGGGTTATAGCAATGACATAATTTATTCGTGTTGATTAAAAATTAGGGCAATGTGTTTTGTTCTTATTTTTGATCTTAAATTATAGCAGTGGTGTGACTTATTTGTGTTGACTTGAAATTAGGGAAATCTAGCTTGTTCTTATCCGAGAGGACAATACTTGTGGCAAAGATAAATTGGGTAAATGATGAGGATAAAAATTAGAATTCTATATTGAATAGCTAATTAGTAATTATAAATACTTGTATAAGCATATAAAGTCGTTCCTGCAATTATCAAAGTGTATTGATGAAAGCTAGGTTTATTAGAATATTTAGGATTTTTTTTTTTTCTAAATATGTCTAAAATCTATTACTGTAACAAAATGATACATGGAGGCACTGGCCTTTGCAGTTCTTAGCCAAAGTTCATGGCCTATTGCAACCAAAACAAAATGAAGACTACCCAAAAGAGGGAAACCAATCCAAAATAGATTTGCTGCCCTCGTAGGGGAAACCAACATGTGAACATAGTGTGATATTCTTTTGAAAACAACTTCAAAACTAACTATTTTGCTCAAAAATGCAGAAATAAACCCATAGGACTGGGTGCCAGGAACCTGAAACCTGAAGAAACGTGTTGGTTTAGTTGTCATTTGGTGTCGATGGGTGTTCTTCAAGAATTAGGCACATGTAGGCATTGAGGTCATTCTCTTCCTTTTGCAGTTCAACTGTGTCTTCCTTCTCACACTTGCTGACCGTGCGGTGGTCCAAATTTTCCCGATTCTGCTTTGCTGCTATCAGAATTGAGAGTAGAAGGCTCGCCCTGAGTAGTGTCATTCTTCTCCATTGCGCTAGTGGGACGTCCTTCAGCGATGGAAGGATCCTCCTTAAACATAACTGTTATGGTGGCCTTGATAAGAGGTCGATCCAGAGAGCATTGGTATGTGAAGTGAGTTGTATAACTAGAATGTTGAGAGTTGGAAGGGAGAGCAGTAGCTGATGGACAATTTTGTGAAGGCTGGGAGCTAACAACGCGAGTGCGACCTTGCCACTGCATGTATTAGGATAACGAGCCAAGAAATGATTTGATGAGGAAGAGGAGGAGTCAGAGACAGTTGAGGGTGAAGAATTGAGCATTCTACCTCTACTACTGCCCCTCTTGCAATACATTCGCTGACATAGTCGAGGCATAATTTCATAGGGAGAGAGGGACTGACTGTGAGGAGTAGGCACATAGTAGAAATGGTCACTTAGGGTGGTGTTATCAGAGGCGGAAAGCTCAGAAGTGAGGGTCAAGTTACATAACAGGCTCTGCGAATAGTGGTTGCCCTTCCCGAACTCTGTACAACAGATAATTTGGCATCTGCTGCCTATTGTCATGCGAGTGCTTGGCTCCACGAAAGCGAGGGGGCACTTACCTTTCGAAGGCAGAGGAGCATAAACAGGCAAGGATGCGGGCCGAAGAGCACCTGCGATCTCCATAATGAAGAGCCGAGGTGGGATGGCAGTGGTAAATTGGTGTGAGTGTAGAACTGAAGCGCATTTATGAAGGGTTGTAAGACATTTTTATGGCGCGGTGTGTGAGATTACGGGCGGCCATATGGCTACGCCACATGCCGGCCCATATCTCCACCATCACATTAACCATTGAAAACACCCACATCCAGGAGAATATTTAGGATTATTATTAATCTTGATGAATCTAAAAAAAAATCTTACATTTCTTAATAATCATAGATATTTAATATAGATTTTAAATGCAAGTGGATTAAGTCTATTTCTTGCATGAGTAATAAGAAAGAGTGGAATTCACTCTAATAAAATCACCCATTAAATTTAAATATGGTTAATCTTGTTCCATACAAATATTACCAAATTTAAATTTAGATGTGATTTCTTTTCATTTAGTAATAGCATTAATTGTGTAAGTTCAAACTTTTGTGATTCATATTGTATTGAGATTGTTCTTTAGGATTAATCACATCAACATTTTTCTGTCTAATTTTTGAAACATGTAATTTGGTTCATTAAAGTGGTTATGTGATTAATGAAAAAGACCTATCCCAAAAACATTAAATCTTAAATATTTAATAGAAAACATAATTGCATGTATTATTGAGTATTGTTGTTTTTTGAAGAAATGTAGAATGAGTGTGAAATGTCCTTCTTCAATATTGGACATTTCACACTCATTCCACAATGCTTCCTCCATTGTTTTATATGAATTTGAACTCCCCAAGTGGAGAGTTGCAAGCAATTGTACTTTCTAAATACAAAGTCTTCTAATTGAAAAAAATGTGTATTTTTCTATAGTATACCAATAATAGTTACTATTGTGTAATTTCCCAACAAGGTTAAAATGAAAACCTTGTATTTGAAATGAATACTATAGATCCCCTTAAGATTAGCACATTCAATTTTATACCTAAAAATGATAAATATTACAAGATGGTTTACAATGTTATGGCAATAATTATGGAAATATACAAAAGATATAGATCTCACAAAAACTTTATTATGTTATAGTATGTTACAATTTTGTTATGTTTAGTTATATAAATTGAATAAAACGGTTCTGTAGGATTCATATCGCAAAATAAAAAGAAAAGTTTTATAACAATTATAAGTAATTGGTTGTAAACCTATTCAGGGTAAAGACTAATAAACTAATTTTGTTTAAACTTGATACTTTGATCTTGATGCAAGAGCATTGGCTCTCAAATATCAAGCTCGAAGTATCTAGTTAGACATAAAGGTCTAGATGTCAGCCCAAGAAGGGGCCATTGTAAAATTTCATGTAAAACAATGTTTATTTCTTAGCAAGTGTAGATTGGGAATCTATTTAGCTGTTAGATGTCAGTTAATGATATCCCTGAAGAAATGGGATGACTCGAAAGAGTAGTTGTTGTTTGTAGTTAGTAGTTGAATGAGTCATAAGTTAGAAGGGTAGTTTTATTAAAATAAAAGTTGTTACATTAGTCTAGGAACTAATTACAGGTTTGTAGGAGTTGGTTGTGAGAATTGGATAAGCTCAGATTAGCAGTA
Organism: Pinus tabuliformis; assembly: GCA_031772625.1. Classification (NCBI taxonomy): domain Eukaryota; kingdom Viridiplantae; phylum Streptophyta; class Pinopsida; order Pinales; family Pinaceae; genus Pinus; species Pinus tabuliformis. The sequence continues at coordinate 952,267,551 of CM062817.1, forward strand.
GAAAAAGAAGGAAATGAGATCAACGAAAGAGGGGTCCAGAGGGGGCAGAATGAAGTGGCCAATTCAATTTATATTTGGCCAATGGAGATGAAAGAAATTTCAATTAAGGATATATGTACATAGATATTAATTAATGGATTCATTATTTTTTTCCCTTTGTATGGAAATAATCCAAACCTGAATATCGATGGATGAGTAATGGAGAATGTGAGAAAAGGCCAAGCATGAGTTCAAGACTCTGTAAAATATTTTGTTATCAATTAACTGCAGGAAGAGACTGATTTTCATTTGATTTTCAGTCTATGTGTGTGTTTGTCCATCAGTTACAATGATAAGTGAAATATTAGTATAGCTTTAATTGTGCGTTACAACTTTGAGAATAATTTTGTGTGGCTTATAGCCAACACAGCACGAAGACTTGGCATCCAACCCTGCAATTGAAGCTTCTCACTTGATAGAGCGACTGGTCTGAAAAGAAGAAACCATTGTTGGAGGAAGATCCTGCATTGAAAAAATTCAAGTTGCTCAAGATAGTATTCGGTAAATGCATAGGCATGAATTCTGTGTTATATCTATGGAATTTGAGGAGCAGTCAACGTGAGGTTGTGTGGTGTTTCCTTCAATATGGAGAAATCCTCTTGGTCACTAGATTTCCCTGTGGAGATGCCAATTCATTTTTAGTCTCATCACAGGTGTGGATAGTTCGTGGTCAAAGGGTTAGATATTTCAGACCCATTGGTATTGACGGAGGTTGTTGGCATTATGCCGAGACCTCGAGATCGATTTTTGGAGAGAATCAGTTGCTGTGTAGTCAGTGATGGTTGGATTGTGTTGCAGATCTGAGGCCAGAACCCAATTTGAATGGATTGGTAGCCAAGATCAGTTCTGCCGTGGTTCCACTTATTTTAGAGCAATTTTGATGTAGAGGATGAGATGTGATTAATAATATCACTGCTATGGTTTGTGCTGGAGTGCGTACAGTTATCTAAGTGGAGAAAGAAGAATGCAGAGGATGTTGTAGAAGAATTCTGAAAGCAGGAAAAGGGTGCAAAAGCAGGATAAAAATTTAGAGGAGATTTACCCTGCATCATTTGGTATCAGAGCCATGTTAAAGCTCTTTTTAATTAAATCAGAACTATGAAGAATGCAAGTGTGATTGTGAAAGAAAGATGAGAACAGTAAAACCAAGTGTGCTTTATAGAAAATTAACGAAGATATTACAAAGAGGAGATCAGTTTATTTGAATCTGATAAGTAAAAGGCATGATATAAGATGAGAGTAAGTGATACTCTTAAGAAGATATTGTAGAAGCATAAAGAAAGCACAACGATGTTTTTTTTCTTGAGGAAAATGGAGATTCACTCGAATGTGAAGAGTGGATGGAGACTGCTTGTGAAATCATACAAGAATTATTTTATTTAACTCTGGTTTGAGTTTTGCAGGTTAAACACAGAGTAAAGATTGATAGTAGCAGACAGGTAAGGAAAGTTGTATGTGTTCTAAAAGAACAAAGTGAATGAAAGTCTGGAAAAAAAAGTGGTAGTGAACTTGAAGAATCCGACTGAAGGTTGGATAGAAAGGAGAAGAGTGTTCTCAGAACGAAGCTGAGTAGAAACATTTTAAGGTGGCCATAGAAATTTGGCAGCAACAAGCTTTTGAAAGCTTGGAATGGTCTTTGTTTTAAATATCATTGATATGCAGGTAACAACAATTAGTGAAGCATCTTAGCAAGAAGATCACAGCCTTAAGAGTCGTGATGAAGGAAGCCAGTAAGGGTTTCTGAGAGAGTGTGGCCAGAACCTAGTATTTCAGTTGTGATTGAAATACAAGAGGACAATTGTGTTCTCAAGTGTAGATGAGTTGTGCATGTGAGCCTAGAAGGAGCAGAGAGAAATGCTCAGGAGGTTCCTGACAGAGAACCAGTGCTTGCCAAAAGACCAAGTCCAAAGGAAAGCTTGGTGAGGTAAGTGGCAGTAGGGAGGACTTGTTGTTGCAGAGGCTTAGTGTAACTCATAGTGAGTAAGTGGGGAACTCATGAAGATGAGGAGGAATATGACCACTGAAAGTCATAACAGAGGTTCAGGAAGCAACCACAAAATGAAGAAAGAAGATGCCAAAGCAAATGGTATATGGAGGTAGATGAGTGATGAAGAATATGAGAGGGAGAAGGCTAAGATAATAGTCCATCTTGAAGTACTAATGGAACTATTACAGAGGAATGAGAATGAGCATAGGTGTGGTTTTCGTATGAGAAGAAAGATAAGGTGGCATAGGCTACAGAGGAGGAAAGAGCAAATGATGAATGCTTGACTGAAGGAAGAATTACTTAGAATAAGTGAGTATCAGGAGGAAGACTTGAAGACTAAAACTTCAAGTGAGACCAAGAGGTCTTATGGTGTTAAATCTAATAACTTGTGTATGTTTGCAGGTGGAACATGTGAGGAAGGACAATTTGTTGACATTGTCATCAAGGAGGAAGAAGATAGGAAAAATCTAAACTCTGTTCTAAAAGAAGATGGGATAGCTAGGTCTCATATAAATGTCCATACATACTTGGGGAAAAGTGTTTTTTTTCAGCATATTGTAAGGGGTAAGAGAAAATAAAATTTGGCTTATGATGACGACCAAAAGCAAGAAGAAGAGAAGAAGGATATCAACCAACCAAGTCGAGGGTTTGAAGAGGGCCTGAAGAAGACCATTGAAGATTTTTTGAGTCATGTAGAGGACTTGGAACAACAGGAGGACTTGATGATTGAATCATCAAATGAGATCATGAGGTCTTGTGGTTTTAAAACTGACAAGTTATGTGTGATTGCAGGTATTGCAGAAGACAAACCATCCTTTGGAACTGTCTTGAGTGAGGCTGAAAGTTGCCAAGCAAAGTATGATGATGATTGTCTTTCAGATGAAGATCAACATGAGTTATGGCAGCAGAAGGAGTTCATAAATTCCTTGCTTAGTGAAGGAAGTATCTTCAATGGAGATGAGACAGTTATGTCTTACGATGAGGAACCTGTTATTGGTAAGGACAAAGAGGAATTGGCTTTCTTGAGTGGCCAAAGAAAGACTGTTGGACAAACATCTAAAGCTGTCACACAGATGGAGAATCAGACTTTTATTCTGATGAAGATTGAAGAAGTAGTGTCACCAAGAAATTGGACTTGTGACAAAGAAGAAGATAGTGAGGATTGTATAGAGTTTTTGGGAGAAATTCCAAGTGAGATGGCAGATTTGTGGCATAAGTTAAGTCTTTTGGAGAAAAGGCTAGAAAACCAAAGAATAAGTATCCAGACTATAAAATCAGAGTTGAATGAGAATGAAGAGGTTGTCATGGATGAAAAATGTGGAAAAGAAGTTGTCAAAAATGTTGGCAAACAAAGAAAACATGGTGAAACATTTATGCTTAATGAATTGGTTGATTCTGATGTACTGGATAACAAAGAAGAAAAGGTGGATGAGTATACAGTCGTGAAGATGATAGGCAGTAAATCTGAAGATATGAAGCAACAAGTGGAAGTTGCAGAAGAAGAAGTTCACTATTGTGAACCAGAGCGAGGAGACATCCTTGGAATAGATGATGTGGAGGAGAGACTAGCTAACAGTCTCGTGAATTCTTTTGAGAATTTAAATCAGCATACTGATGTGCTAACAAAGGAGTTAGAGGAAAACTCAGAACATCAAATTGAGATGTTGTCAGAGAAGGAAAAGGAAATGAGGCCTTGTATTTTTAATTCTGATAATTGGTGTATTATTGCAGGTTGTGATGAAGATATTGTTGCAAAGACAAAAAATATTTGGCACAGGATAATAGTGAAATGAAGGAGGAAAAGGAAGATTCCATGATAGTACTTAACCCATGGAACGAAAACATTAAATCATTGGAAAGTAAATTTGTAGACAAGGAGCATAAATTAGATGTTGCAAAGGGAGATATCTTCATGGATATTCAGGAAGTTTGGGAGGAAGCAATATTTACAACAATATCTAGAGAAAACTCAAGAGTAATAGCAGAAGCTGAAGCGGAAAAAGCTAAAGAAAGTAATCACCAGTTTAAATATGAATGGAAAACCTGCAGAGAGATGAAGTGACGGAGTAAAATAAGCAAGATTCGTTATCAACAGAGGATTGAACTACAAGAGGCCATAGATGAACTATGGGGTTTGATGCATGTACCTAAGAAAAGCTACAGTAGAGCCATGCAAGTAATCCACTGTAAAGTTGAATGGAGGGTGAAGAATTGTTATGAAACCAGTTCACAAAAAGATAGAAAAAATAGACCAACGCCTTATAAATAAGCCTCTTCGAGGGGGAAACCTCCTTTACTTTACAAAAATGAACAATTATTAGATGATACAAATGACAAGACCTCCTTTCTATATATAGGAGTCTAAGGTGTCATAATATAATCAGAGCTGACATAACAATAATAATGTAAGGGCACAATAATAACAATAGTGGGCTTCTATGGCACACAATAATAACAATATGGGGACTACATGGGCACAACAATATAATAAGGGGGTTGTACTAATAACAATAAGGGGTTACACTAGTATTATAGGGACCTAACATGCCCCTCTCCTTCAAAAAGTGTTGTCCTCAACACTTGAGTAGTTCTTGATGCTTCTGTATAAATTCTTGTACTCCCATATGGAATCTTTAATGGCTAAGTTCTTCCACTTGATGAGATACTCTGAATTTGATCAATTTCGTAGCTGTCGATTTCTTGTTTCTGTGGCTGCTCTAAGTTCCAATATGATTTTTCCTTCCTCTTCAAGTTCTGGCAATATTGTTTGAATTGGGATCTTCTGTAACTTTTGAATGAGTGACCACACATATTCATCCTTCTTCCATTCATCCCTTACTTCATTTATCCAATCTGGTTGGATAATAGAAATAGCACAAAACAATGCTTCGACATCCTCATCCTTTCTTGAGAGTGCATCTGCAACAAAATTTTGTTTCCCTTTTCTATAGATGATGTCAAAGTCATAACCCAACATATTTGTGACCCATCTTTTATGTTCTTCTAAAGATAATATTTTTTCTAAAAAGCATTTAAGACTATCATGATCCATTTTTACCTTGAAGTGTCTTCCCAATGGGTAAGGTCGCCATTTCTTAAGTGCATGTAGTATTGCCAACATTTCCTTCTCATAAATAGCATGCTTGAGATGTAGCTGTAAAAATAACCAATCACCTACATCAAAACATTTTTCACTGCGATGTTGATCTACATGTTGTTTCATTCGATTCTGCACCAAAGTGGTGTTATCCTTTAAAAGTTGGAGAACTTGTTGTTGATGCTCGATGTGATCTTTCACATCTTGAACCTTTTTATTCTTGGTATGTTCTTCTATATTTAGAGTTTGAGGAGCGGTAATTTCTTCCAATGTTTTACAAGATATGGTCAGATTCATTTCTTGATGCTTGATGTGATCTTTCACTTCTTGAGCATTTTTCTTCTTGATATGTCCTTCTATCAAGATAGTTTAAGGAGTGGTAATTCCGGCCAATGCATTACAAGATATGGTTGAATTCATTTCTTATTTCTCGATGTGATCTTTCACTTCTTAAACCCTTTTCTTGTTGATATGTCCTTCTATCTTGAGAGTTTGAGGAGTGGTAATTCTTGCCAATGCTTTACAAGATATGGTCAGATTCATTTCTTCCTTATCTAGGGTTGGTTCCTGGTGTATGTCCTTTTCTTTTGATGTTTCTTGATCCTTTTCTCCCTCCTCTTCATAATCTATGTAAAATAATTTCTTGGCAGCGCACTTATGACCTTTAGTGCATTTGATATCACAACTGTAACAAAGCCCTTTTTCTCCTTTTTCTTCCAATTGTTGTGGTGTCACCCTTGTAGGTTGTGGAAGGCTAGGAGAAACAACACTTACTTGTTTATAGTTGTGAGGGGTAGAATTCATTGTTTCCATAATTTTTCTTTCCACTTTTCTTGCCAACCTGAATGCCTTCTCCAATGAATCAGGGTCCCAATGACGAACCTCATGTTGAATGTTATCCTTTAAAGTCCCTATGGAGAAATCAATCCTCTACTTCTTTGCAATATCATTTTCCCTTATATTCATTTTTTGAAAGTCCTCAATGTGTTCTTCCATTGAACACTTTTGTTTGAGATTTATCAATTGGCTAAAGAAGGTGTTTCTCTTTGTATCCTCATAATGTGTTATCATTTCCTCTACTAAAATTGACCATGTGACAAGTGGTTTACGAGAACAAAGCCCTTTATACCATGAAAATTGATTCGGTTCTAAATAATTAGATGCAATATATACCTTTTGTAATAGTGGTACACCATGTAGATCAAAATATTTCTCCATCTGTAGTATCCAATTTACCGAATCCTTGCCATCAAACTTCCTCATCTCGCTTTTTCTTGATTTTGGGAGCTCGATTTTGAGATGGTTGTAAGTCTGTAATTCCAGATCTTCCAGTTCTGAAATTGCAATATGTAGTAGTCCTTTGTGTCCTCTTTCCAAGCTGCCAGTCTGATCGAAATTAGATTCTTCAAGAAAGAGTTATGTACAATCTCCCAAGATGACCTGATTATACACCTTTTCAGAATAGCGAACTTGTATGACTTTCCACATCTCACTGTTTTGACCTTCGGATCTGAAAAATACACACAACAAACTACAGTCCATCCTCTTTCTATTACTTCTTACGAAATTTCAATTTGATGCTCAGAGAGAAGTTATGACGATTTTCCCCAAGTCCGCTGTTTGGAATGTAATTCGGGAGTCTGTAGAAAGGCCAACTTCCTCACATCATATCTCCGTAAATATAGCGCAAAACGCTCTGAAATTCGGACCCGACGTTCAGAACGATCTCTACCCAATGGGTTTTTTTAGCATCTGAAATGTCGCAGAGAAAAAGTTATAGCGCAAATGCCACGATGACCTATTTGGAGTAGCGAAACCCTAGAATCCAAAGCTCTGATATCAAATGTTATGAAACTAGCTCACAAAAAGATAGAAAATATAGATCAGTGCCTTAGAAATAAGCCTCTTCAAGGGGGCAACCTCCTTTACATTACACAAATGAACAATTCTTAGATGATACAAATGACAAGACCTCCTTTCTATATATAGGAGTCTAAGGGGTGATAATATAATCAGAGCCGACATAACAATAATAATGTAAGGGCACAATAATAACAATGGTGGGCTTCTATGGGGCACATTAATAACAATATGGTGCCTACATGGGCACAACAATATAATAAGGGGGTTGTACTAATAACAATAAGGGGTTACACTAGTAGTATAGGGACCTAGTAAGAATGATGAAGGTAAAGACAGTGGAACACTACAACATAAGGTGTGGAAGCCTGGAAGGTTACAGCTAAAGAGAGATGAAGACAATGAAGCTTATGGACATCATTAAACAAAATTTTGGGACCTTGGAGGTTTTTCTCAGCATATGAAATCACATGATTAGGAGATCATGAATGTTTTCAACTTTGGGAGTCTAATGTAGGAGCATTGGCTCTCAAAGATCAAGCTCGAAGTATCTAGTCAGACCTAATGGTCTAGACGTCAGCCCAAGAAGGGGCCATTGTAAAATTTCATGTAAAATAATGTTTATTTCTTAGCAAGTGTAGATAGGGAATCTATATAGTTGTTAGGTGTCAGTTAATGATATCCTTGAAGAAATTGGATGACTCGAAAGAGTAGTTTTTGTTTGTAGTTAGTAGTTGAATGAGTCATAAGTTAGAGATAATGGTAGTTTTATTAAAATAGAAGTTGTTGCATTAGTCTATGAACTAATTACATGTTTGTAGGAGTCGGTTGTGAGAGCTGGATAAGCTCATATTGGCAGTAGAAAAAGAAGGAGATGAGATCAACGAGAGAGGGGTCCAGAGGGGGCAGAATGAAGCGGCCAATTCAATTTATATCTGGCCAAAGGAGATGAACGAAATTCCAATTAAGGATATATGTAGAAAAATATTAATTAATGGATTCATTATTTTGTTGTTTCCTTTGTATTGCAATGATCCAAACCTGAGTCTCGATGGCTTTTTAATGGAGAGTGTGAGAAAAGGCCAAGAATGAGGCTGAGTCTCTATAAAATATTTTTTTATTAATTAACTGCAGGAAGAGATTGATTTTCAGTCTATTTGTGTGTTTGTCCATCAGTTACGATGATAAGTGAAATGTTAGTATATCTTTAACTGTGCGTTACGATTTTGAGAATAATTTTGTGTGGCTTACAACCAACACAGGGCGAAGACTTCGCATCAAACCTTGCCATTGAAACTTCTCACTTGGAAGAGAGACTGGTTTGAAAAGAAGAAACCACTATTGGAGGAAGATCTTGCATTGAATAAATTCAAGTTGCTCAAGATAGTATTCATTAAATGCAGAGGCATGAATTCTATGTGAGATCTATGGAATTTGAGGAGCAGTCAATATGAGGTTGTGTGGTGTTTTCTTCAATATGGAGAAATCCTCTCGGTCACTAGATTTCCTTGTGGATATGTCAATTTATTTTTAGTCTCATCGCAGTTGTGGATGGTTCGTGGTCAGAGGGTTAGAGATTTTAGACCCATAGGGTATTGATGGAGGTCGTTGGAATTATGTCGAGCCCTCGAGATCGATTAAAAGAGAGAATCGGTTGCTGTGTAGTTAGTGATGGCTAGATTGTGTTGCAGATCTGAGGCGAGAACTCAGTTTGAATGGATGGGTAGCGGAGATCAATTCCGCCATGGTTCTACTTCTTTTTGAGAAATTTCGATGTAGAGGATGAGATGTGATTAATAATATCATTGTTATGGTTTGTGCTAGAGTGTGTACAGTTCTCTCAGTGGAGAAAGAAGAATGCAAAGGATGTTGTAGCAGACTTCTGAAAGTGGAGAAAGGGTTCAGAAGCGAGATAAATCTTTAGAAGAGATTTAACGTGCATCAGATCCATTCAATAAAAATAGTAATAAATTTTACTTTGGTAAAAGAGACTTCCACATTATGAATGATTGAATGAATCCAACTAATTTGAAATTTTCAAAATCAACTAATTTCCACCTTACAAATTCTTGAACAAATTCAGTGAACCTAGTTCTAATAGTGTGAGTGAGTACAATGATTTATTGTGTTAAGATTAATTATATTTTGTATACTTGCATATTCATTTATTACTTTGTCTATAAAATTATTTTCCAAATTCAATGAACCTAGTTCTAATAGTGTGAGTGAGTACAATGATTTATTGTGTTAAGATTAATTATATTTTGTATACTTGCATATTCATTTATTACTTTGTCTAGAAAATTATTCTTTTATTATTAATTTTTTTTGAACGCATATATCAAATTCACAATAAGTAAAATAGGAAATCGCACATGACCCTCATATTAAACCTAAAATGTTTCTCTCAAAATAATAATTGAAATATTGATTTGTAAGAAAGGCAAATCTTAATATTTATATTTTCTTTAGGAAATCGCACATGACCCTCATATTAAACCTAAAATGTTTCTCTCAAAATAATAAATTGAAATATTGATTTGTAAGAAAGGCAAATCTTAATATTTATATTTTCTTTATGAAAGATAATATTGTGTGGCAACCACAACCCACCACTAAATGCTACAGAGAGGGTTGATTGGCCTGGAAGGGAAAAAATTAGTTACGTCTTTCATCACCTTTGAGTTGGTTGGCCCTTTCATCCCCTTTTACAAGAAAGGAAAAAAATTGGTTGAGCCTTTCATCCCCTATCATGTGAAAGGGAAGAAATTGTTCATAATTGCAGTCCAGTCCACCAAGAAGCAATCCAAATATAGGTTTGTCATCTATGGAGGCCAAAGACTCCAGTCAACATGGTGGCCCTAGAAACAATAAAATATTTAATGAATAAGGTGACAATTACGTTCATAGTATCTTCTTTGTGATTCAGATTTTGTTCGACCTTGATCGAAATAAGTTTTGACTCTAGCTCAATGACACTATTACTGGGAACTATTTATAAAATTTGGTACTATTTAGAACACATGTTAAGATTAAAGTATTAAAAGAAACAATGAGATAAATATGTATTTATAAAATTTGGGACTATTTATAAAATTTAAACTCATGTTAAGATTAAAATATTAAAAGAAACCATAACATAAATATGAATTTATTTGATGGATGGATTTGGTTAAGTGAATGTGCACATATTTAAAATCGATGCATTTATTTTATTCACTCAATTTCCAATCTCAATAAAGAAATTGCAAATTGTTTATAAACGTAACTTTCTTTCTTAACTAGTTATTCTCCAAAAAAAATCTGTCAAAAAAATATCCAAAATAATAGAAGAAACAAGTGGAATATCAAAGAAGCGCAGTAAAAGAAGAAGTTGTACATAATATAGGGAAATATTTATAATAACGAAATAAGGAGTAGTGGAGTAAAATATGTGAAATAGAAATTTTATTTACTAAATAAAGAAATGAAGAATAAGTATAAGTAATTTTATTATTATTATCTTTTAATTTGATTCAATTAAAAGGTATGGATTGAGGTTGTTTCATATGATTGTGATAGTTATGTATTATATTTTGATGAAATAGTAAGTGTTATGGAAAAAATAATTTCTTCTATTATTTAATTTTTTTTGTCATTTTAATCTTAATTATAATCATCATTTTGATTATAATTACTATTATTTGTAAATTTTTATTTTATTAGATTATTGGTCTTAACTTGGGATTTGGTTTAATACCTCGGGTAGTTGGGTTTTCCCTCTAAAGTGTGGTGGTTGATTGGTATTGATTAAAAACTAGGGTATTGTGGTAGTTCTTATTGCATATCTTAAATTATAACAATGGTGTGATTTATTTGTATTGACTTGAAATTAAGAAAATCTAGATTGTTCTTATGGTAGAGGGCAATAGTTGTGCCACAGATAAATCGGGTAAATGATGAGAATAAAAAATAGAATTTTATATTGAAGAGCTAAGTATGAATTGTAAATATTTGTATAAGCATATAAAGTGGCTTTTGTAATAACCAAAGTGCCTTATGAAAACTAGATTTATTAGAATATTTGGGATTATTATTATTTTTGATGAATCTAAAAAAAAAAACCTTACATTTCTTAATAATCATAGATATTTAATCTAGATTTTAAATGCAAGTGGATTAAGTATATTTCTTTAGGAAGTAATAATAAAGATTGTAATTAACTCTAACAATATCATCCATTTAAATTTAAATATTGTTAATCTTGTTCCATACGCTACAACACAAGAGGGGGTTTTAAGATAATATTTAAGACAATTTTTAGGTAAATTGTCTTAACTTGAGACAAAAGAAAATGTGTGTATTATCTTAAATATTGTTAATCTTGTTCCATATATACCATTCCAAGATTACCAAATTTAAATTTAAATATGACTATTTAATTAGATCAATAGTTCTTTTGTCTAGGTTTCGAACCCAATAATGTTGTTCATTAAACTCATGATATGATTAATTATTAAATCTTAAATATTTGATAGACAAAATAATTGCATTTATTATTGAGTGTTGTTTTTTTTGGAAGGTTTTGGAAGAAATGTGGAATGAGTGTGAAATGTCCTTCTTCAATATTGGACATTTCACACTGATTCGACAATTCTTCTTCCAATGTTTCATATGCATTTAAACTCTCAAAGTGGACACTTTCAAAAAATTGTACTTTCTAAATAACTTCTTGCAATTACAAAAAATAAGTATTTTGTTTATAGTATACTAATGATGGCTAGGATTTTGTAGTTTCTTAGCAAGGTTATCTATCTGGGTTGTAGCTAATGACATGAAAGAAAAATAAACAAGAATAACAAATTTATGGAAAGGAAAAATGCCAATTCAAGCCTCTTTCGGATAAAATGAAAACTGCATCTTTGAAATGATCATAATAGTTACTCTTAAGATTAGCACATAAAATTTTTATCCCTTAAGGTGTTCAATATGACAAACGAGTTACAATATTATGTCAATACCTATGCAAATATAAAAAATATATATCTCACAGAATATTTATTATGTTATAGTATACTATAGTTTTTGCTATATTTAATTTCCAAATTGAATAATACAATTTGATAGGACTCATATCCCAAAATAAAAATAACAGTTTTAGTAAATTTTAATTTGGTAAAACGAACTTCCACATTATGAATGATTGAAGGAATCAAACTAATATCGACCTTACAAATGCAACTAATTTCCACCATAGAAATGCTTGAGTTGTTGGAATGTAACTTCAACTGCAGTAAAACAGTTGAACAGTAACAACGTCTGCAAAATAGTCAGTTTTTCACCTGCGATGCGATCTTATCGCAAATTGCATCCTTACCCACGCTGCCTCGTGTTGCAACTCTGCTTTGGGCCGATTGCCATCTTGCGATGAGATCCATCGCAGATCGCAAACCTGAAGCCATTGCGCGTTAAGCCATCCACAATCTTGCGATGCGACCTGTGCCATCCCAGATCGCGCCTTCTGCCCTGTTGATCTCAGTCGTCCATACATTCTGATCCAACAACCATTATTTGTTCCAGCTTATTCACGCCACCGCCATTGCTGTCTTTTCGCCATTTACCCATTTGTGTTCCTAAAGGAAGAGGAAGATTAGATCCACCTCCTGCACATTGAATGCTCAACTACAACATTTAATAAACAACATGGCCAAGAACAAGAAAGACGTGCCACGTGCCGGTGCATTAAAAAGATTATGGGTTTCTTACAGCAGAGCTAGCCACAGAGAATTTATTAGTTATAAGCTTCCACACAACTGACTCAAGAGGCACAAGAAAAATGTATGTAAGATCATTTTGTGTTGTTCATTATATATAAAAATGCAAGGGCAGACACAACAGCGTAGAATTAAAAAAAGAGAGAGTCTTTTTTTGTAATTTCTGAAACAGACAGCAGTGCTGAGATAGTGAAATTAGTTTCTGGAACTGAAGCGTTCCTGTTGTAACCCCTCTGAAGAGGAAGACTATTTTGTAACTTTTTTTCTATGATTAAGATCCTGTATTGAAACAGAGCGTTGTTCTCTGTGCAATTTCTTTTGTGTTTGAAATGAACAACAATTTCCAACATGGTATCAGAGCTAGTCTAAGCACTCAGTGAGTCAAAAACAACGTTTGTTTTTTCACTGTAGGAGCTCTTAAGATGGTAGATGCTGGAACTGGTTTGACAAATTCCCAACTACCACAGTTTAATGGGAAAAATCACAGTGATTGGTCCATAACAATGAAAGCATTGTTTGCTTCTCAAGGAATATGGGAGCTGGTTGAAACTGGCTATGTTGAACTTGCAGATGCAACAACATTGGCTGCTTTGACAGTAGCAGAAAGAGACCAGTTGAAGAGCGACAGGAAGAAGGATGCAAAGGCCCTCTTTTTTCTCTTCCAATCAGTACATGAAAGTGTTTTTCCACGGATTGCAGTAGCAACAAAATCCAAGGAGGCATGGGATATTCTCAAAACTGCCTATCAAGGCATGGAGAAGGTGAAGATTGCAAAGTTGCAGATGTTGAGGAGAGACTTTGAAACACTCAGCATGAAGGAATCCGATACAATAGATTCATTCTTCACTCAGGTTATTGGGTTGATAACCCAGATAAGATCTCATGGTGAGATTCTTGATGAAAGAATAATTGTAGAAAAGATCTTGAGAAGTTTACCCTCAAGGTTTGAAGCTATTGTGGTAGCAATAGAAGAAACAAAGGATCTCTCACAGTTCACAGTAGATGAACTGAGTGCTTCTCTTATGTCTCATGAACACAGACTGAGTAGAGGAACAGATTCCTCTTTTGAGCAAGCATTCAAAACTCAGATGTCTTTTGGCCAAGGAAAAGGTCGAGGCAAAGCAAATAACAGAGGTCGTGGAAGAAGCCAAAACAAAGGCAGAAATAATCTTACAAGCACAAGCGGAAGGAGCTGCAATCAGAACCAAGATGAAGGTTCAAGCAAACAGCAAGCTCATGGACAAAGGTATGACAAATCTCAAGTCCAATGTCATTATTGTAAGAAATATGGGCACTACGCCAATAAATGTAAAAAAAACAAAATGACATGAATGTTAGGTAGAATGATAATTTTTCAAATGAAGAAGATAAGAATCCAAAGATTGTGTTGTTAACATGTAATATTGCACAAGACAAACAAGAAGATTTTTGGTTCTTAGACTTAGGTTGTAGTAATCACATGACTGGAAATATTGCAATGTTTGCCAATTTGGATGAAAATGTAAAATCTTAGGTAACCACAGGAACTGATAGTAAGATATCTGTCAAGGGTAAGGGCAGAGTCAGTATCGAAGCAAGAAATGGAGAACATATGATTTTGCCAGAGGTATACTATGTACCTGGTCTGAAATGTAACCTTTTGAGCATTGGACAACTCATTAGCAAAGGTTACTATGTGTTCTTCAAAGATGATATGTGTATAATCAGAGACATACCTCCAAGTAAGAAGATCATTGCACAAGTGCAGATGACCAGCAATAGAATGTTTCCTCTCAAACTCAGGGCAGATTTGAAGGAAGGAAGAACTATTGCAGCTGTAACACAAGAAGTCTTTCAGGAACAAGTGAAACATTAGAATTGGTTGAGCACTTGAGATTTGGACATCTCAATTTCGGAGGCTTGAATCTGCTGCACAGAAAGGGAATGGTAAAGGGATTGCCATTGATCGAGAAACCAGACAGCCTTTGTGAAGGCTGCATCTTAGGCAAGCAACACAAAGAAAGCTTTCCAGCAGGAAAGAGTATAAGGGCAATAGCACCCTTGGAAATGGTTCACTCTGATGTGTGTGGACCGATGCAAATACCATCATTTTCTGGAAATAAATATGTTTTAACTTTCATTGATGATTACACCAGAAAGACATGGGTGTATATGCTGAAATAGAAGAATAAGTGTTTGAGAAATTCCACCACTTCAAAACTCTTGTTGAGAAGCAGTGTGGGCATTATATCAAAGTGCTCAGAACAGATAGAGGAGTAGAGTACATCTCCAAAGACTTTCTGCGTTTTTGCAGAGAGAATGGCATACAAAAGCAGTTCACCACAAGGTATACACCTCAGCAAAAAGGTGTTGCCGAAAGGAAGAATAGGACCATTCTTGACATGATCAGAAGTATGCTGAAGGAAAAATACTTGCCGCATGAGTATTGGGCAGAAGTTGTTACTTGTGCAGTTTACATCTTGAATATATGCCCAAATAAAGTTGTCATGAACAAAATACCAGAAGAAGCATGGAGTGGTCAAAAGCAAACTGTCACTCACATGAGAGTATTCGGTTGTGTAGCATATGCACATGTACCGGATCAGCTAAGGAAGAAGCTTGACAGTAAGGGGGAGAAGTGTGTCTTTATTGGCTATTGTGATGAGTCAAAAGCATACAAACTCTATAATCCATCCACCAAGAAATTGATAGTAAGCAGAGATGTGCAGTTAATTGAAGATGAAGCTTGGGATGGAAGCTTAGAGAAGACAGTGAATGTGAAGAAAATTGTATCTCACAAAGAAGAAGAGGAAGGGACAACAACAAATAATCCTTCCTTGGTGGCTCCTCCTCCACCACAGCAAGTACAACAAACCACACCATAAGCTGGAATTCGAACAACCTTGATAAGTCAAGGAAGTGCTTCTATAAGCACACCACAGGGATCAGAAATACCCTCAAGTTTAGATGGAACTCCAAGCACACCACGAAGACCAATATTTAGAAATCTGAATGAGATTTATGAACAAGGAGAGGTAAGTAACAATACAGGTCTGAATTCATTATTCGCTTTGTATTGTCATGTGGATGACCCAGTTCATTTTGAAAATGATGTAAATGAAGATAAATGGATTGAAGCAATGAATGAAGAAATTTGTGTAATTGAGAAGAGTAAAACATGGGAGCTAGTGGACCTCCCTGAAGGCAAAGATGCCATTGGAGTTAAGTGGGTCTATAAGACCAAAAGCAATGTTGAAGGCAAGCTTGAGAGGCACAAAGCGAGACTTGTTGTGAAAGGCTACAAGAAGCAACAAGGCAAAGACTATGATGCAACCTTTGCACCAATAGCAAGGATGGAAACAGTCAGAACAATGTTGTCTATTGCGGCACAACACAAATGGAAGATTTATTAGATGGATGTTAAATTTGCATTCCTGAATGGAGTGTTAAAAGGAGAGATTTATGTTGAACAACCTCCAGGCTATGAAGTTGAAGGCCAAGAGCATAAAGTCTGCAAACTGAAGAAGGCTCTTTATGGGCTGAAGCAAGCTCCAAGAGCATGGTACAGCAGAATAGATGCTTATCTGATTGAGAATGGGTTTGATAAGTGTGATGGTGAACCCACACTCTAAATAAAGGAGAATGATGGTAATATTCTTATTGTTGGTTGTATATGTAGATGATTTGATTTTTACTAGCAATGATGCTTCTCTCATTTCTGATTTTAAAGAAGTCATGAAAAGTGAATTTGAAATGACTGACTTGGGCTTCTTAAGATATTTTCTTGGAATTGAAGTAGACCAAGGTGAAAATGGTGTTTTCATTTCTCAAGTTAAATATGTAGAAGTAGTGTTAAAGAGATTTAACATGCATAACAGCAAGGCAGTTGTGACTCCAATTGTAATGGGGTAAAAATTGACCAAAGAAGACAACAACAAGAATTTTGATCCAAAATTGTACAAGAGCATAGTTGGCAGCCTTATGTACTTGACTGCAACTAGGCCGAACATTATGCATGCTGTGAGTTTAATCTCCATATTTATGGAAAGACCGAAAGATACTCATTGGCAGGCAGCCAAGAGGATTCTAAGGTATGTGAATGGAACGAAGGGGTTTGGTATTTTATACTCCTCTTCTGAAAGTTTCATGTTGACAGGTTACACTGACAGTGATTGGGCTGGAAGTGCTGATGATAGGAAAAGCACATCAGGATATGTGTTTCATATGGGATCGGGAGCCATCTCATGGGCTTCCAAGAAGCAACCAGTTGTGTCTTTGTCAATAGCAGAGGCAGAGTATGTGGCAGCAACAGCAGTAGCATGCCAAGCAGTGTGGCTGAGAAGAGTTCTCAGAGGTTTGTGTCATGAACAAGAAAAGGGCACAACCATTTACTGTGACAGTTGCTCGGCAATAGCATTGTCTAAAAACTCTGTTTTTCATAAAAGGACAAAGCACATAGACACCAAATTTCACTTCATACGTGAATTGGTTAACAATGGTGAGATTGTTTTGCAGCACTGTAGAACAAAGGATCAGTTAGCTGACATCTTGACAAAACCATTGGGAAATAAAAGTTTTGATCATTTCAGGAAATGCCTGGGTATGACTGATAACCCAGCAGTTGAAACTAAAGGGGAGTGTTGGAATGTAACTTCAACTGCAGTAAAACAGTTAAACAACAATAGCGTCTGCAAAACAGTCAGTTTTCCACCTGCGATGCGATCTTATCACAAATCGCATCCTTACCCACGCTGCCTCGTGTTGCAACTCTGATTTGTGCCAATTGCGATCTTGCGATGAGATCCATCGTAGATCGCAGATCGCAAAATTTAAGCCATTGCGCGTTAAGCCATCCGCAATGTTGCAATGCGACCTGTGCCATCGCAAATCGTGCCTTCTGCCCTGTTGATCTCAGTCGTCCATACATTCTGATCCAATGGCCATTATTTGTTCTGGCTTATTCACGCCACCGCCATTGCTGTCTTTTCGCCATTTACCCATTTGTGTTCCCAAAGGAAGAGGAAGATCAGATCCAGCTCCTGCACATTGAATGCTCAGCGACAACATTTAATAAACAGCATGGCCAAGAACAAGAAGGACGCGCCACGTGCAGGTGCATTAAAAGGATTATTGGTTTCTTACAGCAGAGCTAGCCGCAGAGCATTTATTAGTTATAAGCTTCCACACAACCGGCTCAAGAGGCACAATAAAAATGTATGTAAGATCTTTTTGTGTTGTTCATTATATATAAAAATGCAAGGGCGGACACAACAACGTAGAATTAAAAAAAGAGAGAGTTTTTTTTTTTTTTTTAATTTCTAAAACGCACAGCAGTGCTGAGATAGTGAAATTAGTTTCTGGAACTGAAGTGTTCCTGTTGTAACTCCTCCGAAGAGGAAGAATGTTTTGTAACATTTTTTTTCTATGACTAAGATCTTGTATTGAAACAGAGCGTTGTTCTCTGTGCAATTTCTTTTGTGTTTGAAATGAACAGAAATTTCCAACATGAGTGACTTCAAACCTAGTTCTAATAGTGCTAAAAGTGTGAGTAAGTATAATGATTGCTTTTGTTAAGATTAATTATATTTTGTATACTTAAATCTTTTCATTATTTTGTATGGATCTTTATCTTTTTATTATCTAAATAATTATCATCGAAAAGTGTGAGAAATCACACACAACCTTTATATTAAGCTGTAAAATAACTCTCGAAAAACAATAAATTTAAAAATTAATTTGTAAAAGAAAAAAATCTTAATATCTATATTTTCTATATAAAAGTTAGTATAGTGAGAGAACCACAACTTGCCACTAACTACTACAATCTAGTATAGTGAGACAACCACAACTTGCCACTAAATACTACACAGCGCGCTGGTTGAGCATTTCATCCATTGTGACGTGAAAGGGAAGAAATTGCGCATAGTTGCTGTCCACGAAGGGGCCTTCGAAATTTAATTGACCCTACTCATGATGGTGGCATGAATAACACTAAGATATTTAGTGAAAAACGCGACAATGCCGCTCATAGTATGGCGCGCGAAGAACGCGACAATGGCGACCTTGATCGAAATGAGTTTTGAATCTAACTCACTCACTTCGAACTATTTATATAATTGAAAGTCAGGGTAAGATTAAAGTATTAAAAGAAACATTCGGATAAAGCCAAATTGATTTGATGGCTACATTTGGTTGTCAAGTGGGTGTGCATATACTTAGAATCTATACATCGTTCTTATGGACTTAATTTCCAATCTCATGTAAAGTAAATTTTTAATAAAAAAATTACAAATTGTTGAAAAAGGTGACTTGCGACTTTAACCAATCATTTTCCAAAATAATAAGTTAAAAAAGAAGAGACAATTGCAATATCTACCAAAAAGCGGTAAGCAAAAGAGTTGTACATAGAATATAGAACTAATGAAACAGAGGGAAATATTTATAACAACGAAATAAACAATAGTGAAGTATTGTATTTATGAAACGAAGAGTTTAAACAGAAGACACAAGTGCAATATCTACCAAAAGCCGTAAACAAAAAACAAAAATGTTGTGCATAGAATATAGAACTAATGAAGCAGAGGGAAATATTTATAAAGATGAAATAAACCATAGTGAAGTAAAATATGTGAAATAAATATTGTATTTATTAAATGAAAATGAAGAGTAAGTATGAGCATTTATTTTTATTATTATTATTATTTTTAATTTGATTTAATTAGATGATATTGATTGAAGTATATTTGTTTGTATCAATCACATTAAGTTATGTTGTTTTATAAATTGTATTTTTAAATATTTTAATTTAATTAGCAAATGAAATATAATAAAGTATTTAGATAAAATGGTAAGTGTTATTGAAAAAATAATTTCTTTTATTACTTAAATTTTCTTGTCATTTTAACTTCAATTATAATCATCATTCTGCATATAATTACCATGCATTTGTAAAATTTGATCCATCAGATTAAGGGTCTTTATAGCAATGACATATTTTATTCCTTTTGGTCAAAAACTATGGCAATGTGGTGGATTTTATTACTAATCTTAAATTATAAAGCTTGGTTGGTTTATTTGTGTTGACATGAAATTAAGGAAATCTAGCTTGTTCTTATAGATGACAATACTTGTGGTAGAGATAAATTTGGTAAATGATGAGAATTAAAAATATAATTCTATGTTGAAGAGCCAAGTGGTAATTATAAATACTTCTATAAGAATATAATGTGTTCCTGCAATAACCAAAGTGCCTTATGAAAGCTAAGTTTACTAGATTATTTGTGATTATTATTATTCTCGGTGAATTTAAAAAAAGTGATACATTTCTTAATAATCATAGATATTTAATCTAGATTTTAAATGCAAGTGGATTAAGTCTATTTCTTGATGGAGTAATAAGAAAAATTGAAATTCACTTTAATAATAGCCTCCATTTAAATTTAAATATGGTTAATCTTTTTCCATACCATTGAGAGATTACCAAACTTAAATTTAAAAGTGACTTTTTCCTTTAATAATTGCATTAAATTTGTAAATTCAAGCTTGTGTGATTCATATTGTATTGAGATCATTATTTAGCATGAATTACATCATCAGATCAACTCTTTTTTGTCTATGTTTGGAACCAACTAATGTGGTTCATTAAAGTGATGATGTGATTAATAGAAAGAATGATCCTAATAGCATTAAATCTTAAATATTTGATAGAAAAAATAATTTCATTTATTATTGAGTGTTGTTATCTTTGGAAGAAATGTGAAATGAGTGTGAAATACTCTTCTTCTATATTGGACATTTCACAATCATTCCATTGTTCTTTTTCCAATGTGTCATATGAATTCAAACTCTCAAAGTGGACACTTGCAAACAATTGTACTTTCTAAATACAATTTATTCTAATTAAAAAAAATGTGTATTTTTTCAATAGTATACCAATGATGGTTAGGATTGTGTAATTTTCCATTGGATTGTAGCTAATACTAAAATTTAAGGAGGGTCGAGACATGAAAGAAATGTGCAACTCCTGGTGAGACCAACTCAACCCCGAGAGTGTATGCACTCGACACTCATATTCATTAGCAATAAATCTCATACAATTAAGGAATTACAATTCTATTGAGGAGTTGGAACAACTTCCCTCAACCTCGAGAGTGTATGCACTTGACACTCATATTCATTAGCAAGAAATCTCATACAATTAAGGAATTACAAGTCTATTGAGGAGTTGGAACAACTTCCTCATAAATAGGATCTGCATTCTAAATACATCCCACAACTTGATGGAGACACCACAATCACAACAAACATATCATAATAATATACTCTACAATAATCTACATATCTCCATTAATTCCCAGTTACCCCCTTAATGGAGAAATGGATCATAACACCCGCTGGTCTTAGCATCAGTGAGGCTTTACAATTTAACCTTACAATTTCAGTTTTACCTTTCTTGATGATAAATAATAATACTTCTTCCTTAATTTATTCCTCTTTAACTGCATGACATGATTGTGATGTGGGAGTAATTAATCAAATCCTTGTGGCTTGAATTTTTCTTCAATGCTTACATATTGATAAGTAGGATGTTGTGTTTTATCATTACATTCTTCAATACCCTGTTTTATAGACTGCTGCCACATTCAATTATAATAATGTTTGATCTCTTCTGGACTCCAATGCATTAGAATGTCATGAAGCTCTTTACATTCTTCATTGTTCATGTAGTCTTCGACATTCATTGATTATTCATATGTAGATATGACTTTGGTGCAAGTTTTATCAAGACATGGTGTTTCAATCCATGCTTTAATGAATTGTAAATCTTCTTCAAATTTTGTTATTTCTTCCTTATCAATGCTGATATCTGCACACTAAAATTTTCCACATAATGAATCATCTATTAGTTTCTTCTCTTGCAGCATTTGTAACCAACCTTCACTTGAAAATTTTTCATCATCATATAGTGGTTCATAAGTTGTAGCACATTCTTCATTAAATATTAAATCACCATGAATTTCCTTACTATCACATACTACTTTATTGTTAGCAACAGAGATACTTTCAACCACACCTTCATCTTCAACTATCTCACTGCTTTCCATTTTGAGTTGACTCAAAAATGTATTTGTTATACAGCCTTTGCACTATGATACTATCTCCTAAATTATTTAAATTCTCTTTGAAATTTTTTGAATTTACTTTTCTTACCCATAATATCATTCTACTTTGAACAATGCATCACATGAATAAGTGAAACAATAACAAAACTGAACTAACCTAGTAAGAGTCAACTCTCTGTAACAACGAAAACACAAGGCCTTCCACATCCGTCAACTAGGCCTAACAAGAAACACCTAAATTCCATCACAATTGAGGAATAAACATCCACATCGGGTACCACAACTTCACTTTGTAGTCGACATAAAACACAACTAAGAAAGTTCTCACCAGGCCGCGGTCACTGGGTCGCTCCAGGTAACAACTTGGAGCGATTCTTCTTGCTTGGAAAATCTCAAATTGTGGATCTGCAACATAAATTTGAGTTTTCAATTCAAGGATGGAATAACTTTTCAGCCATTGATCGCCTTCTGAGACTCAAAATTAGAAAATCCTCCCATCACACTGCGTCAGGGTCGACTTCCTTCAAACATTAGATAGATGGCAGGACCACTGTTGTTCTCCCACACTGGCACGCTCCAATGGATCATTAAAAAAACGATAAGCTCTTTCTAGATTGACGTAGTCGTGGACATTAATGCAATGAAGAAAATAATCGTAGCTCCTCTTCAGGATGTCATCGTAGATGGAGCGACTCTCTGTTGGTGTACATGCACTTAGACTAGCTGTGTTGGTGTACATGCACCTAGATTAGCTCCAGTTAACTTATTGCTTGCATGTGGCACATGTACACATTAACATAAGATAAAGAACACTTAGCTTCAGTTAGCTTTAGTTATTGCATGTACAACTAAGCTTAACTTAGTTGCTTTTATGTATTTATTCTAAAACTAATATTGTAGAATCAATTTTTTTTTTATTCTTTTCTCAATTCTTGCTCGCTTCCTTCCTTCTCTTGCAAGCTGGTTTATTGTTTTGCAGATCTAGATCTGTGTATCTCAAAATCCTACATGGTATCAGAGCACATGGATTTGTAATCAGTGCACAAGCAATTTTATTTGCAGGTTCAGAAGATTGAAGCAACAACAAAGAATGGAGTCTAAATTGGAGTTTCCACAATCAAAAATTCTCACTCCATATAATTATTTCGAATGGAAGCCAAATATTCAACTTCATCTCAGAAGTAGAGGATTATTTCGAATAACCATGGAAACAGAAGTTGAACCAACATCGGCAATGGAGAAAACAAGATATTTCAATCGCATGGACGAGGCCTTTGGCATCCTATGTTTATCTATTTCTCCGGAACTACTATTTCATGTTGAGTCATGTTCAACTCCAAATGAAGTATGGAAAATTTTGGAAGGATTGTTTGGAAAACAGGATGAAATGCAAGGTCACATTCTCGAAAATGAGTTAAACTCATTAGATCCGAGAAGCTTTGAGAACATTCAAGATTTTTTCACAAGGTATAAAGCCTTGTTGGTTCAGCTGAAAGGATGCGGGATCGACAAATCCAAGCAAGAAAATCAGTTGATTCTTTCCATTTTATCAAAACTTGGTCCAGAGTATGCAGTATTCGTCTCTACATTCCATACAGTCAGATCTGCAACTGGTGCAGATTGGAAGATGCCCTCACTGGATTCTTTTATGCAGTCTTTGATGCATGAGCAAGATAAGCTCATCAAAATGGGCACACTTAAAAATTCCAAAGCGCATGCACTTACTGTGCATGCAAAAGGAAAGGCAAATTCCAAAGACCATCAGAAAGGAAAAGGGAAGAAGGATCCTGATCCAAGAAAGGGAGGACATCCCAAACCCCCTTATGGATCATCTGGCTCAAAGGAAAGGAAAGGAACGAAAGGGCAATCAATGTGCAATTATTGCCACCGTGGTTTTCATCCTGTATCTGCATGCATGAAGAAGACTATAGATCTTATGGCGCAGACACTCCAGCAACATAATCTTGGAGACCACATTCCTGAGAATGCTAAGAAGAAGTCTGGAGAAAAAGCACCAGATCCAAGAGGTAACGGGCATGCTTTGATTGCTCTTCATTCTGCACCACAAGAATGGATCATCGATTTAGGAGCTTCACATCATATGGCTTCTTCAAAGGAATCCTTTTCTTCTCTACATGCATACTCAAGTCCTCCCATTTTCATGGGGGATAATTCTGGAGTTGCAGCAACTGGACAAGGAAGAGTGCAATTCGAAGATGGAAGTTTTGAAAATGTCTTGCATATTCCAAGGCTTTCTGTGAATCTTCTCTCAGTGTATCAGATGACACACACAGGCAGCGGAAGGAAAGTGGAATTTACCCCAGATTCCCTGAGCATTTATGACATGCAAATCAATTTGAAGATTGCATAGATCTGGCAAGGTAAATGATCAATCTCGTCTGTATACATTTTCTGATTTTGTTCCTCAATCAGACTCTATTTTGCTACTTACGCATGCAAATGAAGAAAGTAGGATTTGGCACGAGAGATTTGGGCACTTGGATTTCAGATATATGCAACAACTTAGTAAGCAAGGGATGGTCAAAGGATTGCCAACCATTGAATTTGCAGATGGTGTTTGTAATGGGTGTGCTCTTGGAAAGCATCCACAAGAAAAATTCGAGAAAGGGGCATGCATGGAGAGCCTCTTCACCTTTGGAACTTGTACACAATGATCTCATGGTTCCATTTCCGGTGCTTTCAATGAGCAAAGCAAGATATGTGTTGTCATTTATAGATGATTACACGAGATTCACTTGGGTTTACTTCTTGAAAATCAAGTCTGAAGTTTTTCAACATCTAAAGATTTTCAAAGCGCATGCGGAAAATCAGTCTGGAAAACACATCAAAATACTCCGCACAGATAATGGGACGGAATATGTCAACAAAGATATCAAGAATCTTTGTGATGGAGCAGGCATACAGTTGCAGCATACAGTTCCTTACACTCCATAGCAAAATGGCGTGGCTGAAAGGAAAAATCGATCTTTGAAAGAGATGGCTAATTGCATGTTGCATGCAAGATCTCTTCCATAGAAATTGTGGGCCGAAGCTATTAATTGTGCCTCATACATCCAGAATAGATCTCCTCATAAATCTGTTACTGGAAAAACACCTTTTGAGGCTTGCACTCGCATGCAACCTGAAGTTAGTCATTTCCGTATTTTTGGATCTCGAGCATGGGCCCGCATTCCTCCAGAGAAGAGAAAGGCTTTGGAGCCTCAAAGCAAAGCATGCATGTTTGTTGGATATTCTGATGAAGTCAAAGGGTACAGATTGCTTGATATCCACACTGAAGAGCTCTTTATTGAAAGGAGTGTAAAGTTTGACGAAGATATTTCGCATGCACCAGTGGATGAACTTGTTACCAAATTTTCATCACCACTCATTGATGAGTATGCAGATGAAACTTCAGACCAGCATTCTGATGAAGATGAGTCTTTTCCTGTGACCCCTGTTAGACCACCAGTTGTTGAACATCGAGATCATACTTTTGCATGTAGTTCGGAAGATTCTCGACCACCTTCAACACAAAAATGGCGCAGTATGAGTGATATCCTTGATGATCCTGCCTCTATCCCTCTGTTTGAGGAAGATCTACAAGCACTCTTAGCTATGGAGCCATCCATGCCCATGCATTCTTATATGATGCATGGATCTGATCCACAAACTTATGCAGAAGCAAATGGGCATCCTGAATGGGAAGCCGCCATGGATGAGGAATATAACTCTCTCATTGAGAACCAAACTTGGGATTTGGTTCCGCTACCTTCAAATCACAAACTTGTGAGATGCAAGTGGGTTTACCGGACCAAGAAAGCATCAAATGGCCAAGTTAGTTGATATAAGGCACAATTTGTAGCAAAAGGTTTTCAGCAAGTACATGGTGTTGACTATGATGAGACTTTTGCTCCAGTGGCAAAAATGGATTCCATTCGGCTATCTCTCTCCATTGCAGCAGCAAGAGGATGGGAGGTGCATCATATGGATGTGAAGAATGCCTTTCTTCATGGTGATCTCGAGGAGGAAATCTACATGGAGCAGCCATTGGGATACATGCAGAATTCATCTCTGGTATGCAAACTAAGGAAGTCTCTCTATGGCCTCAAGCAGGCACCTAGAGCATGGTATGCAAAGATGGATTCTTATTTGTTATCTCAAAATTTTGTACGCTGCAAATCTGATTCCAATGTTTATTTTCTGAAGAAAATTGACTCCTTGTTGATCATAGTACTCTACGTAGATGATCTTTTGATAACGGGTAGTTCAGCTTCTGTCATTACTAACATCAAAACTGCATTGCATAAGCGGTTTTCTATGACAGACATGGGCTTGCTAGATTTCTTCCTTGGACTAGAGATCCATCAGCGTGATTCTGGCATTACAATTTCTCAACCAAAATATGCCAGAGATCTTTTGGCACGATTTCACATGAGTGACTGCAAGCCAGCAGCCACACCTTTTTTATCAGGGATAAAGCTTGAGAATGGCAAAGACACACCATTGGTTGATTGCACATTGTATCGCCAGCTTGTGGGAAGTCTTCTTTATCTCACTCACTCCCGTCCTGATCTCTCCTATGCTGTCGGAGCAGTTTCCAGATACATGCAGGAGCCACATGAGTTACACTGGAATGCTGCAAAGCGCATCCTTCGATATGTACAGGGGACAATCACCTATTGGATTCATTATGCAGCCAATTGTTCTTTGAATCTCATCGGGTTCATAGATTCAGACTGGGCTGGCGACACCATTGATCGCAAGTCTACTTCCGGTTATGTACTTAGTTTGGGATCTGGCCCAATTTGTTGGTCAAGTAAGAAGCAGGCTACCATTGCTTTATCATCAGCAGAGGTCGAGTATAGAGGAGCAGTCAATGCCACTATTTAGGCAATTTGGCTACAACATTTCCTATCTGAGCTTGGGATTAGTGTCCATCATCCAACTGTCATCTGGTGCGATAATCAAAGTACGCTAAAGTTTTGCAGAGATCCAGTGCAGCGGCAGCGTACCAAACACATCGAGATCCACATGCACTTCATTAGAGAACTCATTCATGATGGGATCATCGATCTTCAGTACTGTCCTAGTTCCGAGCAAATTGCTGACATCTTCACCAAGACTTTCACTGAGCAGAAGTTTCAATTCCTGCGAGATCGTCTTGGGGTGAAGGACACGACTGCTTAGCAGTTGTCTTTTCTCTACTTTTGCATTATATTTTGAGGGGGGTTTTCTTCCCACTGGGTTTTCCCTCTTTCCTCCTTTTTATGCATTGTATATGGGTACCTAAAATGGCCGTGCTGCCGGGAATCATTCATTTTGCATCACATTCACCTAAGTTATGCTTAAGGGGGGGTGTTGGTGTACATGCACTTAGACTAGCTGTGTTGGTGTACATGCACCTAGATTAGCTCCAGTTAACTTATTGCTTGCATGTGGCACATGTACACATTAACATAAGATAAAGCACACTTAGCTTTAGTTAGCTTTAGTTATTGCATGTACAACTAAGCTTAACTTAGTTGCTTTTATGTATTTATTCTAAAACTAATATTGTAGAATCAATTTTTTTTTTATTCTTTTCTCAATTCTTGCTCGCTTCCTTCCTTCTCTTGCAAGCTTTTTTATTGTTTTGCAGATCTAGATCTGTGTATCTCAAAATATTACACTCTCCTTAGTTTCAACCACTTGAAATTGACTCTTTGCTCTAACCAGGTCAAACTGACATAAATGGTAAGCTCTCACAGTAAGGACGGACGAACGCAAAGGCATTAGAGCAACTGATTTAGAATCCACACCAGTCGACTCACCAATCACCAAAAAACTTAATACACAGCAGCCAGACTTCTACCCGACACTGGTAAAACTGCAGCTCGCTGCACGACGACTTTCCTTCTAAGATACAGGGCCAAATTGGTCCTCTGATGTTGCCTCGGAGCTATCAACAATCCACACTATAGAATCTGCTACCTGGGACAACTCTGCTCCTATTGACTCCATTTACCCACACATTATCTCTTCCAATGCATTCTATGATCCACAATGTTGCTACCAGCTCTCAGATCGGCTCCATGGCTCATGACTCTACACGACCTACCTGGATAAACTGAGTGAGCACTCCACTATTTCTTCCATC
Organism: Pinus tabuliformis; assembly: GCA_031772625.1. Taxonomy (NCBI): domain Eukaryota; kingdom Viridiplantae; phylum Streptophyta; class Pinopsida; order Pinales; family Pinaceae; genus Pinus; species Pinus tabuliformis. The sequence continues at coordinate 952,295,524 of CM062817.1, forward strand.
GGTGCTCCTCAATTCATTTTCTATGACCTCTCAGACGATAAAACTTCCACACAGTCCACAATTTGTGAGCCTAGATCCTAATATCTTCCATAGCATGTATCCACAAACATCCACACAATTTGGCTTTACTCGTTTCACGTAGTGCTCAACACATATATACATACAACGAACCTTCCAATACGACTACAATAAGGTGTATCTCAGCATGTCACCGATCCTTCACAAACCACTCTATTCAAGCAGTAGGGACCACACCATGTCCCGGTGGTGACTCTGCAAATCTCCTAGCAATCGCATTTCATTAATCACCTCAGGGCCTCGACAGATCTACAGAGCTAAACAGTAGGCTCCTATGGGCTAGCGATGTCAATATCACTCTCTAACACCAGGACACATGGCTAAACTTACACATGAGATGAGGATATCGTATACGACCTTCCTCCAAACTCACACTGCTCCAAAGCACAGATCGACTTCCCAATTCAGCTATCTACGCTCACTGCATAAACAAAATCGCTAACATTTTGCCAGTGAACCACCCTCGCTCTTCATGTTGAACTCGTAGGCTCCAACAAGAACTCCACTGCTCAACCCACTTTCCTTGGCTTCACATTAACTACATGCAACATATTTTCTCTCGGCCTCGTCTCAGTGGCACCTCCTAGTTGCCTCTCTCACCCCCACCAGTCTTCGTTCGGCCCTACCTACACCAGTATGTCGGTGCTAACTCTGCACAAATTCCCACGACGCTCACACTAAGGCAATCCGCTTTCAATTATAGGTCTCAGCTTCGAGACATCAATCCTGCAAGCTCCAACACATAGTAGAGTGGTCCACAAAGCAGGATGGTTACTCCATATTTTCCACAGAACACATTAGATTGACCCTACAAAAACCACAATGGCTCTGATCCTCAGCTCAATCGCCAACGCTCGACTCTTCAAACCAAGTTCCCTACTCTCCACACATGACTACTGTGGTTTACCAACAGATCTATGGGGCTCCAAATCACAACAGTCAGTGGCTTTCTCTTCTGATGATGGATACAAGCATGTGCCTCATGCATACACGATAATCCTGCTCGATGACAATCATAGGATCAGTGCTGTGACACGACTCTCTGCTCCAGAATGGGCTCACCTGTGCCACTGATCTCGGCTTCAACCGATATCATATCAACGAAATCCTCAAGGACACCAATGCCTACCCAATTTTCCATACAGTTACACCTCTATCACAAACCCAAAACCAGCACAAGGCTTGCTCTGGTAACAACTCAAAATTAAGTAGGGGCAAAATAGGAAAGAAATGTGCAACCATGGGTGAGACTAACTTAACCTAGAGAGTGTTTGCACTCAACATTCATATTCATCAGCAATAAATCTCATACATTTAAGGAATTAATTTAAGGAATTACAGGTCCGTTGAGGAGTTGGAAAAACTTTTTTATAAATAGGATCTGCATCCTAAATAAATCTCACAATTCACAACAAACATCTAATAATAATATACTCTAGAAAAATCTACATTTCTTTAATAATTTTAAACCTAATGAAATGGAGGAAAAATAAAAAAAATATAAAATTTATGGAAAGCAATAATGTCAATTCAAATTTCTTTTGATTAAAATACAACCTCATCTTTGAAATGATAATAATAATTGACCTTAAAATTAGCACATAAAACTTTATCACCAAACCGATTACAATCTTATGTCAATAATTATACAAATATTCAAAAAATATAGATTTCACAAAATATTTATTATGTTATATTTTTTTTTGGTTATATTTGGTTTTATAAATTAAATAATACATTTTGGTAGGATTCATATTCCAAAATAAAAAGAGCAGTTTTATAATAATTATAAGTGATTCTTTGTAAAGCTATTCCAACTAAACAACACTAAACTAATTTTGATTAAAGTTAATACTATGATACATCCAATAAGATTAATAATAAATTTTATTTTGGTAAAACAAACTTTAAAGTTGAATTAATCAAACTAATTTCCACCTTATAAATGGGAATAATTTCCACTTGCAAATGATTAAGAGAATTCAAAAAAACTAATGTTAACAGAATGAGTGACTACGATGATTGATTGTGTTAATATTAATTATATTTTGAATAATGTTATATTAATTTATTATTTTGTTTAGAATTTTGTTTTTTATTTTTTTTTGAAAAATTATATGTCAAATCCACCATGAGAAAAACTAAAATAACAGACAGTTCTTATACTAAGTTGTAAAATAACTCTCTCAAACCAACGAATTTAAAAATTAATTTGTAAAAAAAAAAAATTAATAACCTTATATTAAGTTGTAAAATTACTCTTTGAAAATAATGAATTTAAAAGTTAATTAGTAAACGGAAAAAATCTTAATATCTCTGTTTTGTTTATGAAAGCTACTATTGTGAAGCAACCACAACCTGCCAATAAATGCTCCACAGAGAGCTCGCTCGCTGAGCATTTCATACCTTTTCACGTGAAAGGGAAGAAATTGATCATAGTTGCAGTCCACAAAAGGGCCTTCCAAATTTAGGTTTTTCATCTCGTGAGGCTGAGGAGTCTAGTCACCATGGTGGCTTCAATAGGAATAAGATATTTAGTGAAGAAGGCGGCATCCAGTGACACTATCACTTGTAACTACTTATAAAATTTAAAGTCATGTTAATAGGAAGGTATTAAAAAAACCAATGGGATAAAGCTGAATTTATTTGATGGTTAAATTTGTTGTCAAGTGGATGTGTATATGTTTAGAATCTATTCATCACTTTCATTGACTCAATTTCCAATCTCTGAGGTAAAGCTTCCCTAAAGAAATTGCAAATCGTTGAGATGCGACTTCTGTCCTTAACTCATCATTCTCCAAAATAATAAGTAAAAATAGAAGAAACCAGTGTAATAAGGGAAATATTTATAACAACTAAATAAGAAATTTTGAAGTAAAATAGACATGGTATTTACTAAAGGTAAAGTAAGTATGAGTAATTCTATTATTATTATTTTTAATTTGATTTAATTAGATGATATTTATGAGGTTTATCTGGGTGTATTAATTAAAATTAATGATATGGTTATGTATGTTGTTATTATTATTATCTAAATTATATTTTTAAATATTTTAATCTAATTAATAAATGAAATTTAATTACAAAAGAGTATTTAGATGAAATGATAAGTGTTATGGTTTTTTTTTTATTACTTAATTTTTCTTGTCATTCTAATCTCAATTATAATCATCATCTTGATTGGGATTTGGTTTAATGCTTTGGCTGGTTAGGTTTTCTCGAGAGAGTTGTGGTTGGTTATAGCAATGACATAACTTATTGGTGTTCATTAGAAACTAGGGTAATGTGCTGGTTCTTATTGTTGATATTAAATTATAGGAGTGGTATGACTTATTTGTATTGACTTGAAATTAGGGAAATCTAGTTCGTTCTTATTCTAGAGTACAACATTTATGGAAGAAATAACTTGAAATTAGGGAAATCTAGTTCGTTCTTATTCTAGAGTACAACAGTTATGGAAGAAATAAATTGGGTAAATGATGAGAATAAAAAATGGAATACTATGTTGAAAAAATAAGTAGTAATTATAAATACTTGTATAATCATATAAAGTGTTCAAGCAATAACCAAAATGGGTTGATGAAAGCTAGGTTTAGTGGAATATTTAGGGTTATTATTAATCTTAATGAATTAAAAAAGTCTTGCATTTCTTAATAATCATATATATTTAAAGTGGATTAAGTCTATTTTTTTGAGGCATAATAAAAAGGGTAGAATTCACTGTAATCATTTTAATTTATATATAATACCATTCCCAGATTACTAAATTTAAATTTCAATATAATTTTTTCGTTATCAAATATGTAAGTTCACATTTTTGTAATTCATATGGTATGGAGAACATTTTTTAAGATTAATCCGAAATAACCAACTAACCCATTAGATGATTTGATGGCCTTCCAAATTTAGGTTTTTCATCTCGTGAGGCCGCGGACTCTAGTCATCATGGTGGCCTGAATAATAATAGCGTATTTAATAAAGAAGACCACACTGACGCTCAGAGTCATCATGGTGGCCTGAATAGTAGCCTACTTAATGAAGAACGCCACAATGACGCTCATATTATCTTCCTTTTGATTCCACGCTTTGTTCCACGTTGATCGAAATCAGTTTTGAATCTAGCCCAGTACACTGCGCCATGAAACTATTTATAAAATTTAAAAATCATGTTAAGATAGAAGTATTAAAAGAAACAATGGGATAAACTTGAATTTATTTGGTGGGTAGATTTGGTTGAATTTATTTGATGGCTAGATTTGGTTATCAGTGGGTGTGGTATATTTAGAATCTATGCATTTATTTTATTCACTCAATTTCTAATCTACTCTAATTAAAGATTTAATAAAGAAATTGTAAATTATTGATAAAGGTGACTTCATTTTTAATAAATCATTCTCTTAATTAATAAGTTAAAAAAAAGAAGACAAAAAAGAAGACAAAGTGTAGTATCAATGAAGAGCATTAAACCAAGAAATTGTGTATAGCATATATAAATAGATTTAATAAAGAAATTGTAAATGGTTGATAAAGTGACTTGCATTTTTAAATAATTATTCACTAAATTAGTAAGTGAAAAAGAAGACACAAGTGCATTAAATTGTTGATAAAGGTGACTTGCATCTTTAACCAATCATTCTCCAAATTAATAAGTTAAAAAGAAGCCACTAGTGCAGGATCAATGAAGAGCTGTAAATGAAGAAGTTGCGTATAACACACAAAATTAGTAAGTGAAAAAGAAGACACAAGTGCATTAAATTGTTGATAAAGGTGACTTGCATCTTTAACCAATCATTCTCCAAATTAATAAGTTAAAAAGAAGCCACAAGTGCAGGATCAATGAAGAGCTGTAAATGAAGAAGTTGCGTATAGGACATAAAAATAATAAAGTAGAGGGAAATATTTATAACAACTAAATAAGAAATAATGAAGTAAAATATGTGAAATAGATTTGGTATTTATCAAAATAATAAATGAAAAGTAAATATGAGGAAATTTATTAGTTTTTTAATTTATTTTTTTTAGTTTTATTCAATAAGATGGTGTATAAACAACATTAACTAATATAGTTGTGCTAGTTATGTTGTTATTCCTGATTGTCTAAATTGTATTTTTAAATAGATTAATCTAATTAACACGTGAAATGAAATGGTTTATTTATAGTAGAGTATTTAAATGAAATGGTAAGTATTATGGAAAACGTAATTTCTTCTATTACTTAAATTTTCTTGTCATTTTAACCCCAACTATAAGCATCATTTATTTTGGATATAATTATCATTCATTTCTAAATTCTTATCCATTAGGTTTTTGGTATTGACTTGGGATTTGGTTTAATGCCTTGGATGGTTGGGGTTTTTCCCTCCAAAGTTTGGTGGTTGGTTATGATGCGGGAGCATGTGACTCAGAGGGGAAAAATCTTCCAAATTATTCCAAAAATCCAAAAAAATCTACAAGCAAGGGAGTGGGGTCCTTTAGCCTGCAATTTCTATGTTTTTTAGTTAAAAGATAGAATAGAATCTAGCAATAAAACATGCTATTTATGCTCAACTATAACAAAGCTTTTCAAGCTTTAAATCATTCTGTAAAAGATGCTTTTCTTTGTATCGGATAAGGACCGAGAAGGCCTATCCTTAGTTATAAATAAAGAGGCAGCGAAGCTCTAAAGGGGGAGAGAAGGAGGAGCGAGGCCACAACATTATTATTAAACTTCCTCTCGGCGTGTGCATGCATAGATTATTGTATCGTGCCTTAACAGTGTTAATTAGTTATTGTTTTCCGCATGTCTCCCATACTGTGTAGTTAACCATTGGAATCATCTTCTCTTTCAATTATGCTTATACAGGCTTTAACTCTTAATTTATAATTGCGCATATATTTCTGAGAATTCTTGCAATTTTTCATTAAAGTGGCTGTAGCGGGAGTGAATTATTATAATTATAAGTTCTTACCAATATCGGGTCCGAACCCATATCGGCGTCGGAGAGAAACTTTGGAACACTTAGTTGTGCACTCCGAATTTCCGGAGCCGATTTGTTATAGAGGCCGGTGTATAAAGCTTTTCGGGTTTGAAAGGATCCCATAGCGCAAAAATTCCGACTGAGCCTTCCATATCCGGAGCCGAAGTCATATAAATTACGATATATTTATCACCGGGTCCGTCATTTCGGAGGTGGGAGAATTGTTAATTGTGGCGACCGCCGAAAAGCGGACCCGCCGAAATTATAAAGGCAGTGTATATAAGTGGATCGGGTCCGCAGAGGCCTTGAAAGATCCGGACCCGAAATCTTTATAGGGCAGTTCGGAAGGAGGCATCGGGTCCGTTAGTTCGGAGGAGGAGATCATTTGGTTGGAGCGACTGCCGATACATGTATCGGACCCGAACTCAACATACTGGGGAATATATATATATACGTCGGGTCCGTAATATATCGGAGCCTGTGTTCCATTGCAAAGCCGCCGATAGTGATCGTCGATGCGATATCGCATCGGGGAAAAGATAAAAGAGACATTATAAAGCGGGATTATGTTATAAGGTAATTCTGTGGAATTACTACCCGATAGTGTGTGCGTAAGTCCTTCCTTTGCAAGCCTCGATAGTGTTGTAAAGCCTCCGATAGTGTGTTGGCGTAATTCTTTTAGAATTAACGGTGATACAAATAAAGCCACTATTTTAGCCAATAGCACTTGGGCAATTCTTTTAAGAATTTTCCAATACAGCCACTATGTGTTAACGAAGTCACATTAGGGGGTTGTTAAATAAAGAAATGAATATGTCAGTTTAATGACTGATACGCCTTAAGAAAGGGAAGTTGATAAGAACATTGAAGAACTTGCTTGCAGATTAGAGAGATGGTCTCTAACGCCTGCACGCTCACCATCATTAGTGGTATCAGAGCCATCACCTGACATTGAATTGAATCTCAGGAGCAGAAGAAGGATGGCTTTCAGAGTTGGAAGAGGACGAGGATGTGGTGGAAGAGGACGACCTGCTGCAAATGCTGAACTAATGGAAACAATAGAAGAGCTACGAGCTCGAGTGGATGCATTAACTTCAGATATAAATATAGATGATGGAGATGTCAGTGAGCCCGAAATTGAAGCTACGAAAGAGGAGGAAACTGTACAGGTTGCTCCTGAGATGAGGTTATTTTAGTCAGTATTGAAATCCACAGCCACGCCATGGAACCAATTAGTACCGATATATTAAGGAGGACTGAATCTAGAAGAATTGATCGACTGGATTAACAGCATGGAGAAATTATTCGATTACGAGGAAACAGAAGATGAGAAGAAATTAAAGTTTGTTGTCACCAAGTTAAAAGGCCATGCAGCACTATGGTGGGATGGTGTGCAGGAAGAAAGGAAGAGACTTGGTAAGCAGCCAATCAAGAACTAGAGCCGAATGGTAGCAAAGTTAAGAGGTAAGTTCCTGCCAAGTAATTATCAGCAAACGTTGTTTAGACAAATGCAAAATCTTAGACAGAGAGCTTTAACAGTAAAAGAATATACAGAAGAGTTTTATAAAGTAAGCATAAGAGCTGGAGAAGCCCAAGACACAGATGAGAAGGTGGCTAGATATATGAATGGCCTCAGGATGGACATTCAGGATGAGATAAGTTTGTTGTCTCCTAAAACAGTAGAGGAAGCTTATCAGATAGCACTGAAAGCTGAGGAAAAACTCATGAGGAAGCAGTCTACCAAAGGGAGAGGGACTTTCAGAGGAAAAGGAAGTCAAGGTGGTAGAGGAAGATCTACAACACCTAGAGATGGAGCTAGCAGTAGCTCAACCCAGCATGCACCCAGAGAAGGTGATGCAAGAGGCAGAGGGAGTTTTTCCAGAGGAAGAGGAGGCAGAGAATTAAGATGTTACAGATGTAACAAGATGGGACACAGAGCTTTTGAGTGCCCAGAGAATGCAGACATAAAGCAGAGGAATGCAATTGTTGCTCCAGCTGAAAAAGAAGTACCAGCGAGGGCGGTAGCAGAAGAAGAAAATACACCAGAAAGAGGAGAATCTTTGGTGGTTAAGAAAGTCTTACTTAAGCCAATGAAGGAGGTGGTTGCTGAACCGCCACAAAGGAAAACTTTATTCAGGACAGTGTGCAAAGTCCAAGGGAAATGTTGCCAGATGATCATTGATAGTGGCAGCACTGATAATTTGGTCTCTACAAAAGTAGTGGAGAAATTGAAGCTGAAGACAATGAAGCATCCAACACCTTATAAGGTGTCATGGCTACAAAAGGGACATCAACTGTTGGTAAGTGAACAGTGTGAAGTGGAATTTCAAGTGGGCAAGTACAAAGATAAAATTGTTTGTGATGTGATGCCAATGGACGTGTGTCACATATTGCTTGGAAGACCTTGGCAATATGACAGAGGAGCCATACATGATGGGAAGAGAAACACCTACAAGCTTGGAAAGGATGGTGTAAATCATACATTGTTGCCTTTGCAAGAAGAAGATGTACCGGGACAGAAGACTAGTCCAAAAACTCTGTTGCTTGGAGGGAAAGAATACCTGAAGCAGATTGAAGAAAATGAGGTAAACTTTGCTGTAATTTGCAAGCCCAAGGTAATATTGACTTCTACTAAAATTTCTGAATTACCCATTGAAATTCAAGAAATGCTGGAGAATTATTGTGATATTATTGTTGATGATTTGCCTAATGAATTATCGCCAATACGAAAAATCAGTCATCATATAGATTTGATTCCTGGAGCAAGGTTACCTAACAAAGCAGCATATAAAATGACTCCTGCATAAAATGAAGAAGTTAAGAAACAGGTGCAAGAATTTCTTGACAAGGGGTTGATCAAAGAAAGCCTGAGTCCTTGTGTAGTGCCAACAGTGCTGAGCCCGAAGAAAGATGGAGGCTGGAGAATGTGTACAGATTCAAGAGCCATCAATATGATTACAATCAGGTATAGATTTTCGTTACCCAGAATTGAAGATTTAATGGATTGCTTGTCTGGCGCAAAATATTTTTCAAAGTTAGATCTTAAAAGTGGCTATCATCAGATAAGGATAAGAGAAGGGGATGAATGGAAAACCGCTTTTAAGACCAATGAAGGATTATATGAATGGAGAGTGATGCCTTTTGGGTTGTCCAATGCACCAAGTACATTCATGAGGCTTATGAATGAAGTTCTTAAAGAATTCATTGGTAAATTTGTAATAGTATATTTTGACGATATATTAGTCTATAGCGGGTCGAAAGAGGAGCATTTGAGGCATTTACATTATGTCTTACAGAAGCTACAGCAAGAAAAATTATTGTTGAATCTGAAGAAATTTTTATTCATGAAAGAGGAGCTGGTGTATTTGGGATTTGTTATCTCAGCTGAAGGATTAAAGATGGATCTAGAAAAGATCAAAGCAATTGTGGAGTGGCCTTCACCCAAGAGTATTTTTGAGGTAAGGAGTTTTCATGGTCTTGCTAGTTTTTACAGGAAATTCATTAAGAATTTTAGTAAGATTAATGCACCTATTATTGAGACCATAAAGAAGGATAAACAACCATTTAAGTGGACTGCTGAATCAGAGAGAAATTTTCAGCTGTTAAAGAGGAAAATAACTGAAAAGCCTGTTTTGGTTCTTCCTGATTTTAACAAAACTTTTCAAGTTAAGTGTGATGCCAGTGCAGAAGCAGTTGGAGGGGTTTTAAGCCAAGAAGATAGACCAATAGCTTATTTCAGTGAAAAGCTAAATGATGCCAAAAGGAAGTATTCTTCTTATGATAAGGAGTTTTATGTAGTTGTGTAGGCACTAAAGAAGTGGAGGCATTATTTAATGTCAAAAGAATTTATTCTTTATTCAGATAACCATGCATTGCAGTTTATAATGCAGCAGCCAAAACTCAGCCAGAGACATGCTAAATGGGTAGAGTATCTTCAAGGCTTTCATTTTGTGTTGAAGCATATAACTGGACAATCAAACAAAGTGGCAGATGCCTTAAGTAGGAGAAGTGTATTGCTGCAAGAAAGTCAAATCCAAGTGTTGGGTTTTGATTTTCTTAAAGAATTATATGAGACCGATTCAGATTTTAAAGAGGCATTTGAGGCTTGTAAGAATCCTGTTTTGGCGGACAGGAGCAAGTGGCTGGATTATTTTATACAAGATGGACTGTTATTTAAAAAAAATCAGCTGTGCATACCCAACTGTTCAATGAGAGAGAATTTAATCAAAGAGAAGCATAGTGGAGGACTTGCAGGACATTTTGGTAGAGAGAAGACCTTTGAACAGCTCAACAGATTTTACTTCTGGCCGAAAATGAAATCTGAAGTAGAGAAGTATGTAAGAAATTGTAAAGTCTGCCAGTATGCAAAAGGAAGGAGCCAGAACACAGGGTTGTATATTCCACTGCCAATTCCAGATAGGCCTTGGGATATGGTAAGTATGGATTTTGTGCTAGGATTGCCAAAGACTCAAAGAGGCTATGATTCAATTTTTGTTGTAGTGGACATATTTTCAAAAATGGCACACTTTATTCCATGTTATAAAACTAGTGATGCTTCTCATATTGCTAACTTATTTTTTAAAGAAATTGTAAGATTACATGGATTGCCCAAAAGCATTGTTTCAGACAGGGATTCAAAGTTCGTTGGACATTTCTGGAGAACACTATGGAAGAAGCTGGGAACTAAATTAAATTTCAGTTCTGCCTATCATCCACAAACTGATGGACAGACTGAAGTTGTGAACAGAAGTTTAGGCAATCTTTTGAGGAGCTTTACTGCAGAACATCCAAAGCAATGGGATCAAGTGTTACCACAAGTTGAATATGCATATAATGACTCACCAAACAAGAGCACAGGACAGAGCCCATTCCATATTGTTTATGGAATGCACCCAAGGGGAATATCTGAATTAAGGAATTTGGGAAAAGAAGAAGTGAGAAGTGGAGAAGGTGAAGACTTTGCTTCAAGAATGCAGGCGATACATGAACAGGTGAAACAACAGCTACAGGATAGAAACATTCAATATAAAACCAGAGCTGACATGAGGAGAAGAGAAATGAATTTTGAAGTTGGAGAGTTGGTTTTCGCACACCTCAGAAAGGAGAGATTTCCAAAGGGAGCATGTAATAAGTTAAAATCCAAGAAAATTGGGCCATGCAGGATACTGAGAAAGTTCTCTGTAAACGCTTATGAGATTGAATTACCACCTAGTGTGGGAATATCACCAATTTTTAATGTTGCAGACTTGTACAAGTATGAGAATGAAGCTACAGATGATACAGCACAGGATCAAGAGACTTCAGAGATTGACTGGGTAAAACAGTTACCCACAGCCAAGAATTTACAGCCAGAAAGAATTCTGGATAAGAAAGTGTATAAGAAGACAAGGGCATGAGAGTATTTCCAGTATCTGGTGAAATGGAAGGGACAGCCGATTGCTGAAGCTACTTGGGTTACAGAAGACATTCTACCGAAATTGGGCAAATCTGTAGATGAGCTCATGGACAAGAGCCCATGAAGAATTTTGTCCTCAGGAGTCTAATGCGGGAGCATGTGACTCAGAGGGGAAAAATCTTCCAAATTATTCCAAAAATCCAAAAAAATCTACAGGCAAGGGAGTGGGGTCCTTTAGCCTGCAATTTCTATGTTTTTTAGTTAAAAGATAGAATAGAATCTAGCAATAAAACATGTTATTTATGCTCAGCTGTAACAAAGCTTTTCAAGCTTTAAATCATTATGTAAAGCATGCTTTTCTTTGTATCAGATAAGGACCGAGAAGGCCTATCCTTAGTTATAAATAAAGAGGCAGCGAAGCTCTAAAGGGGGAGAGAAGGAGGAGTGAGGCCACAACATTATTATTAAACTTCCTCTCGGCATGTGCATGCATAGATTATTGTATCGTGCCTTAACAGTGTTAATTAGTTATTGTTTTCCGCATGTCGCCCATACTGTGTAGTTAACCATTGGAATCATCTTCTCTTTCAATTATGCTTTTACAAGCTTTAACTCTTAATTTTATAATTGCGCATATATTTCTGAGAATTCTTGCAATTTTTCATTAAAGTGGCTGTAGCGGGAGTGAATTATTATAATTATAAGTTCTTACCCATATCGGGTCCGAACCCATATCGGCGTCGGAGAGAACCTTTGGAACACTTAGTTGTGCACTCCGAATTTCCGGAGCCGATTTGTTATAGAGGCCGGTGTATAAAGCTTTTCGGGTCCAAAAGGATTCCATAGCGCAAAACCTCCGACTGAGCCTTCCATATCCGGAGCCGAAGTCATATAAATTACGATATATTTATCGCCGGGTCCGTCATTTCGGAGGTGGGAGAATTGTTAATTGTGGCGACCGCCGAAAAGCGGACCCGCCGAAATTATAAAGGCAGTGTATATAAGTGGATCGGGTCCGCAGAGGCCTTGAAAGATCCGGACCCGAAATATTTATAGGGCAGTTCGGAAGGAGGCATCAGGTCCGTTAGTTCGGAGGAGGAGATCATTTGGTTGGAGCAACTGCCGATACATGTATCGGACCCGAACTCAACATAGGGGGGAATATATATATACATCGGGTCCGTAATATATCGGAGCCTGTGTTCCATTGCAAAGCCGCCGATAGTGATCGTCGATGCGATATCGCATCGGGGAAAAGATAAAAGAGACATTATAAAGCGGGATTATGTTATAAGGTAATTCTTTGGAATTACTACCCGATAGTGTGTGTGTAAGTCCTTCCTTTGCAAGCCTCGATAGTGTTGTAGAGCCTTCGATAGTGTGTTGGCGTAATTCTTTTAGAATTACCGCCGATACAAATAAAGCCACTGTTTTAGCCAATAGCACTTGGGCAATTCTTTTAAGAATTTTCCAATACAGCCACTATGTGTTAACGAAGTCAGATTAGGGGGTTGTTAAATAAAGAAATGAATATGTCAGTTTAATGACTGATACGCCTGAATAAAGGGAAGTTGATCAGAACATTGAAGAACTTGCTTGCATATTAGAGAGATTGTCTCTAACGCCTGCACGCTCACCATCATTAGTGGTATCAGAGCCATCAACTGACATTCAATTGAATCTCAGAAGCGGAAGAAGGATGGCTTTTAGAGTTGGAAGAGGATGAGGACGTGGTGGAAGAGGACGACCTCCTACAAATGTTGAACTAATGGAAACAGTAGAAGAGCTGCGAGCTCGAGTGGATGCATTAACTTCAGATAGAAATATAGATGATGGAGATGTCAGTGAGCCCGAAATTGAAGCTGCGGAACAGGAGGAAACTGTACAGGTTACTCCTGAGATGAGGTTCTTTCAGTCAGTATTGAAATCCACAGCCAGACCATGGAACCAATTAGTACCGATATATCAAGGAGGACTGAATCCAGAAGAATTGATCGACTGGATTAACAGCATGGAGAAATTCTTCGATTACGAGGAAACATAAGATGAGAAGAAAGTAAAGTTTGTTGTCACCAAGTTAAAAGGCCATGCAGCACTATGGTGGGATGGTGTGCAGGCAGAAAGGAAGAGACTTGGTAAGCAGCCAACGAAGAACTGGAGCCGAACGGTAGCAAAGTTAAGAGGTAAGTTCTTTCCAAGTAATTATCAGCAAACATTGTTTAGACAAATGCAAAATCTTAGACAGAGAGCTTTAACAGTAAAAGAATATACATAAGAGTTTTATAAAGTAAGCATAAGAGCTGGAGAAGCCCAAGACACAGATGGGAAGGTGGCTAGATATATGAATGGCCTCAGGATGGAAATTCAGGATGAGATAAGTTTGTTGTCTCCTAAAACAGTAGAGGAAGCTTATCAGATAGCGCTGAAAGCTGAGGAAAAACTCATGAGGAAGCAGTCTGCCAAAGGGAGAGGGACTTTTAGAGGAAAGGGAAGTCAAGGTGGTAGAGGAAGATCGATAGCACCTAGACATGGAGCTAGCAGTAGCTCAACCCAGCATGCACCCAGATAAGGTGATGCAAGAGGCAGAGGGAGTTTTTCCAGAGGAAGAGGAGGCAGAGGAAGAGGCAGAGAATTAAGATGTTATAGATGTAACAAGCTGGGACAGAGAGCTTTTGAGTGCCCAGAGAATGCAGACATAAAGTAGAGGAATGCAATTGTTGCTCCAGCTGAAAAAGAAGCACCAACGACAGCGGTAGCAGAAGAAGAAAATACACCAGAAAGAGGAGAATCTCTGGTGGTTAACAAAGTCTTACTTAAGCCAATGAAGGAGGTGGTTGCTAAACCGCCACAAAGGAAAACTTTATTCAGGACAGTGTGCAAAGTCCAAGGAAAATGTTGCCAGATGATCATTGATAGTGGCAGCACTGATAATTTGGTCTCTATAGAAGTAGTGGAGAAATTGAAGCTGAAGACAATGAAGCATCCAACACCTTATAAGGTGTCATGGTTACAAAAGGGTCATCAACTGTTGGTAAGTGAACAATGTGAAGTGGAATTTCAAGTGGGCAAGTACAAAGATAAAATTGTTTGTGATGTGATGCCAATGGACGTGTGTCACATATTGATTGGAAGACCTTGGCAATATGACAGAGGAGCCATACATGATGGGAAGAGAAACACCTACAAGTTTGGAAAGGATGGTGTAAATCATACATTGTTGCCTTTGCAAGAAGAAGATGTACCGGGACAGAAGACTAGTCCAAAAACTCTGTTGCTTGTAGGGAAAGAATACTTGAAGCAGATTGAAGAAAATGAGGTAAACTTTACTATAATTTGCAAGCCCAAGGTAATATTGACTTCTACTAAAATTTCTGAATTACCCATTGAAATTCAAGAAATGCTGGAGAATTATTGTGATATTATTGTTGATGATTTGCCTAATGAATTACCGCCAATACGAAAAATCAGTCATCATATAGATTTGATTCCTGGAGCAAGCTTACCTAACAAAGCAGCATATAGAATGACTCCTGCAGAAAATGAAGAAGTTAAGAAACAGGTGCAAGAATTGCTGGACAAGGGGTTGATCAAAGAAAGCTTGAGTCCTTGTGTAGTGCCAACAGAGCTGAGCCCGAAGAAAGATGGAGGCTGGAGAATGTGTACAGATTCAAGAGCCATCAATAACATTACAATCATGTATAGATTTTCGTTACCCAGAATTGAAGATTTAATGGATTGCTTGTCTGGCGCAAAATAAGGATAAGAGAAGGGGATGAATGGATAACCGCTTTTAAGACCAATGAAGGATTATATGACTGAAGAGTGATGCCTTTTGGGTTGTCCAATGCACCAAGTACATTCATGAGGCTTATGAATGAAGTTCTTAAAGAATTCATTGGTAAATTTGTAATAGTATATCTGGACGATATATTAGTCTATAGTAGGTCCAAAGAGGAGCATTTGAGGCATTTACATTATGTCTTACAGAAGCTACAGCAAGAAAAATTATTGTTGAATCTGAAGAAATGTTTATTCATGAAAGAGGAGTTGGTGTATTTGGGATTTGTTATCTCAGCTGAAGGATTAAAGATGGATCTAGAAAAGATCAAAGCAAATGTGGAGTGGCCTTCACCCAAGAGTATTTTTGAGGTAAGGAGTTTTCATGGTCTTGCTAGTTTTTACAGGAAATTCATTAAGAATTTTAGTAAGATTAATGCACCTATTATTGAGACAATAAAGAAGGATAAACAACCATTTAAGTGGACTGCTGAAGCAGAGAGAAATTTTCAGCTGTTTAAGAGGAAAATAACTGAAAAGCCTGTTTTGGTTCTTCCTGATTTTAACAAAACTTTTCAAGTTAAGTGTGATGCTAGCGCAGAAGCAATTGGAGGGGTTTTAAGCCAAGAAGATAGACCAATAGCTTATTTCAGTGAAATGCTAAATGATGCCAAAAGGAAGTATTCTTCATATGGTAAGGAGTTTTATGCAGTTGTGCAGGCATTAAAGAAGTGGAGGCATTATTTAATGTGAAAAGAATTTATTCTTTATTCAGATAACCATGCATTGCAGTTTATAATGCAGTAGCCAAATCTCAGGCAGAGACATGCTAAATGGGTAGAGTATCTTCAAGGCTTTCATTTTGTGTTGAAGCATATAATTGGACAATCAAACAAAGTGGCAGATGCCTTAAGTAGGAGAAGTGTATTGCTGCAAGAAAGTCAAATCCAAGTGTTGGGTTTTGATTTTCTTAAAGAATTATATGAGACCGATTCAGATTTTATAGAGGCATTTGAGGCTTGTAAGAATCCTGTTTTGGCGGACACGAGCAAGTGGCTGGATTATTTTATACAAGATGGACTGTTATTTAAAAAAAATCAGTTGTGCATACCCAACTGTTCAATGAGAGAGAATTTAATCAAAGAGAAGCATAGTGGAGGACTTGCAGGACATTTTGGTAGAGAAAAGACCTTTGAATAGCTCAACAGATTTTACTTCTGGCCGAAAATGAAATCTGAAGTAGAGAAGTATGTAAGAAATTGTAAATTCTGCCAGTATGCAAAAGGAAGGAACCAGAACACAGGGTTGTATATTCCACTGCGAATTCCAGATAGGCCTTGGGATATGGTAAGTATGGATTTTGTGCTAGGATTGCCAAAGACTCAAAGAGGCTATGATTCAATTTTTGTTGTAGTGGATAGATTTTCAAAAATGGTACATTGTATTCCATGTTATAAAACTAGTGATGGTTCTCGTATTGCTAACTTGTTTTTTAAAGAAATTGTAAGATTACATGGATTGCCCAAAAGCATTGTTTCAGACAGAGATTCAAAGTTCGTTGGACATTTCTGGAGAACACTATGGAAGAAGCTGGGAACTAAATTAAATTTCAGTTCTGCCTATCATCCACAAACTGATGGACAGACTGAAGTTGTGAACAGAAGTTTAGGCAATCTTTTGAGGAGCTTTACTATAGAACATCCAAAGCAATGGGATCAAGTGTTACCACAAGTTGAATATGCATATAATGACTCACCAAATAGGAGCACTAGACAGAGCCCATTCCATATTGTTTATGGAATGCACCCAAGGGGAATATCTGAATTAAGGAATTTGGGAAAAGAAGAAGTGAGAAGCGTAGAAGGTGAATACTTTGCTTCAAGAATGCAGGCGATACATGAACAGGTGAAACAGCAGCTACAGGACAGCAACATTCAATATAAAACTAGAGCTGACATGAGGAGAAGAGAAATGAATTTTGAAGTTGGAGACTTGGTTTTAGCACACCTCAGAAAGGAGAGATTTCCAAAGGGAGCATATAATAAGTTAAAATCCAAGAAAACTGGGCCATGCAGGATACTGAGAAAGTTCTCTGCAAACGCTTATGAGATTGAATTACCACCTAGTGTGGGAATATCACCAATTTTTTATGTTGTAGACTTTTACAAGTATGAGAATGAAGCTACAGATGATACAGCACAGGATCAAGAGACTTCAGAGATTGACTGGGTAAAACAATTACCCACAGCCAAGAATTTACAGCCAGAAAGAATTCTGGACAAGAAAGTGTATAAGAAGACAAGGGCACGAGAGTATTTCCAGTATCTGGTGAAATGGAAGGGATAGCCGATCGCTGAAGCTACTTGGGTTACAGAAGACATTCTACAGAAATTGGGCAAATCTGTAGATGAGCTCATGGATAGGAGCCCATGAAGAATTTTGTCCTCAGGAGTCTGATGCGGGAGCATGTGACTCAGAGGGGAAAAATCTTCGAAATTATTCCAAAAATCCAAAAAAATCTACAGGCAAGGGAGTGGGGTCCTTTAGCCTGCAATTTATATGTTTTTTAGTTAAAAGATAGAATAGAATCTAGCAATAAAACATGTTATTTATGCTCAGCTGTAACAAAGCTTTTCAAGCTTTAAATCATTCTGTAAAGCATGCTTTTCTTTGTATCGGATAAGGACCGAGAAGGCCTATACTTAGTTATAAATAAAGAGGCAGCGAAGCTCTAAAGGGGGAGAGAAGGAGGAGCGAGGCAACAACATTATTATTAAACTTCCTCTCGGCGTGTGCATGCATAGATTATTGTATCGTTCCTTAACAGTGTTAATTAGTTATTGTTTTCCGCATGTCGCCCATACTGTGTAGTTAACCATTGGAATCATCTTCTCTTTCAATTATGCTTATACAGGCTTTAACTCTTAATTTATAATTGCGCATATATTTCTGAGAATTCTTGCAATTTTTCATTAAAGTGTCTGTAGTGGGAGTGAATTATTATAATTATAAGTTCTTACCCATATCAGGTCCGAACCCATATCGGCGTTGGAGAGAACCTTTGGAACACTTAGTTTTGCACTCCGAATTTCCGGAGCCGATTTGTTATAGAGGCTGGTGTATAAAGCTTTTCGGGTCCGAAAGGATCCCATAGCGCAAAACCTTCGACTGAGCCTTCCATATCCGGAGCCGAAGTCGTATAAATTACGTTATATTTATCGCCGGGTCCGTCATTTCGGAGGTGGGAGAATTGTTAATTGTGGCGACCACCGAAAAGCGGACCCGCCGAAATTATAAAGGCAGTGTATATAAGTGGATTGGGTCCGTAGAGGCCTTGAAAGATCCGGACCCAAAATCTTTATAGGGCAGTTCGGAAGGAGGCATCGGGTCCGTTAGTTCGGAGGAGGAGATCATTTGGTTGGAGCGACTGCCGATACATGTATCGGACCCGAACTCAACATAGGGGGGAATATATATATATATATACGTCGGGTCCGTAATATATCGGAGCATGTGTTCCATTGCAAAGCCGTCGATAGTGATCGCCGATGCGATATCGCATCGGGGAAAAGATAAAAGAGACATTATAAAGCGGGATTATGTTATAAGATAATTCTGTGGAATTACTACCCGATAGTGTGTGCGTAAGTCCTTCCTTTGCAAGCCTCGATAGTGTTGTAAAGCCTCCGATAGTGTGTTGGCGTAATTATTTTAGAATTACCGCCGATACAAATAAAGCCACTGTTTTAGCCAATAGCACTTGGGCAATTCTTTTAAGAATTTTCCAATACAGCCACTATGTGTTAACAAAGTCAGATTAGGGTTTGTTAAAGAAAGAAATGAATATGTCAGTTTAATGACTGATACGCCTGAAGAAAGGGAAGTTGATCAGAACATTGAAGAACTTGCTTGCAGATTAGAGAGATTGTCTCTAACGCCTGCACGCTCACCATCAGGTTATAGCAATGTCATAATTAATTAGTGTTGAATATAAGCTATGGTAATGTCGTGGTTTTTAGTATTGATCTTAAATTATAGCATTGGGTTGATTTATTTATGTTGACTTCAAATTAGGGAAATATAGCTTATTCTTATCCACAATAATAGTTGTGGCAAAGATAAATTGGGTAACTCATGAGAATAAAAAATAGAATTCTATGTTGAAGAGCTAAGTAGTAATTAAAAATACTTGTATAAACATATAAAGTCTTTCTTTCAATAACCGAAGTGGGTTTATAAGCATATTTGGGATTATTATCAATTTTGATGAATCTAAAAAAAATCTTACATTTCTAGATTTTAAATGTAAATGGATAATTCCATTTCTTGGGGGAGTAATAAGAAAGAATGGAATAATTTAAATATGGTTAATCTTGTTCCATACCATTATGAGATTACTAAATTTAAATTGCAATGACTGTTTTCATTTAATAATAGTATGTAAGTTCAAACTTTTGTAATTCATATTGTATTGAGATCGTTCTTTAGGATTAATCACATCATCGTTGGAACCAACTAATGTAATTCATCAAATTGATGATGTGATTAATAAGAAAGAGTCACATAATCGTTCAAACCAAATAGTGTAGTTCATTAAAGTGATGATGTGATTAATAAGAAAGAACAATCTCAATAACATTAAACCTTAAATATTTGACACAAAAAAGTAATTTGATTTCCTATTGAGAGTGTTATCTTTTTTGGATGAAATGTGGAATGAGTGTGAAATTTTCTTCTTCAATACCAGACATTTCACACTCATTCCACCATTCTTCTTCCAATGTTTCGTATGAATTCAAAGTTTTAAAGTGGAAACTTGCAAAAAATTGTACTTTCTAAATACAAATTGTTGCAATTAAAAAAATGTGTTTTGCCTATAGCATACTAATGATGGCTACGATTGTGTAATTTCCTGGAAAGGTTATCTTTCTGGTTAGTAATGAAGTGAAGGAAAAATAAAGAAGAATAACAATTTTATGCAAAGGAATAATGCAATTCAAGTCTCCTTTGGTTGAAATGAAAACTCCATCTTACTAATGATGGCTACGATTGTGTAATTTCTTGGAAAGGTTATCTTCTGGTTAGTAATGAAGTGAAGGAAAAATAAAGAAGAATAACAATTTTATGCAAAGGAATAATGCAATTCAAGTCTCCTTTGGTTCAAATGAAAACTCCATCTTTGAAGTGATCATAATAGTTCGCCTTAAGATTAGCACATAAAATTATGTTCCTAAAAATATCAATATTACAAAAGAGTTATAATCTTATGTCAATGATTATGCAAATATACAAAAAATATTTATCTCACGGAATCTTTATTATGTTATAGTATGTTAGTTTTTGTTATATTTGGTTTTATAAATTGAATAATACAATTTGGTAAGATTCATATTCCAAAAACCAATAAACTAATTTTGATTAAAGTAGATACTTTGATTAATACAATAAAAATAGTAATAAATTTTATTTTAGTAAAACAAATTTCCACATTATGAATGGTTAGGGAAATCCAACTAATTTCCAACTTACAAATGCAACTAATTTCCACCTTACAAATGCGAGTGAATTCAACCAACCTAGTGCTAATAGTGTGATTGAGTACAACGATTACTCATGTGCTAATAGTGTGTGCTAATAGTGTGATTGAGTACAATGATTACTCATGTTAAGATTGATTATATTTTGCATACATTTGTATTTATATTTTTCTAGTACATTGTTTTCTTATTATCTACAATAACTTTATTTTTTTGAAAAAACATATTTCAAATGCATACAAATGCATAGTTAGCAGGGTCGAACAACACACATGACCCTCATAGTAAGTTGTAAAATGACTCTTAAAACAATGAATTTAAAAATTGATTTGTAAAAGAAATAAATATTAATATCTATGTTTGCTTTATGAATCAGAATATGCCACTAAATGCTACACAATGAGTTGGTTGAGCATTTCATCCCTTTTCTGGTGAAAGGGAAGAAATTGGTCATAGTTGCAGCCCACAAAGAGGCTTTCCAAATTTAGGATTTTGATTTCGTGAGGCTGAGGACTCTTCTTTTTTTTTTTTTTCAAAAGAAAAAAGCAGGATGTAATTATATTAAGATGATATAATTGTTCAGATACAGTTGTCTCCGTGGAGACATAATACTGAAGGCTGATCCCTTATAACAGAAAACCAGCTGCTGTTACAACATCAGTCTAATGAGAGATGTATTTGCCGAATTGAAAACATATTAGGAGTAACACATATGAGCCGTAAGAGAGGCAAAAAGAGACAGCCTGATAAAAAGGAGCTACGCCGAGGAGGGCATAAATCCTAAAATGGAAACCAAGATTGATTGCAGAGGCGTGATGGAGTTCTGGAAAATACGGTGATTCCGCCAAGTCCAGATGTGCCAGCATGTTAAAATGAAGAGTGCGCGCCAGGAGGGCCGTTGTGTGCTCCACCAAAGGAAGGCGTCCAGAACAGAAGGAAAGGAGCGATGCGTAAAACCATGAGAGAGAGAGCTCATACCAAATTGATGAGGAGACTGTACAGTCAAAAAAACATGTGGAAGTTTGATTCAGGATGAGGCTGAGGACTCTAGTCATCATGGTGGCGAGAATAGCAATAACAGATATTTAATGAAGGTGACAATGAATCTCATAGTATCTTCATTGTGATTCCAGAGTTTGTTCAAACTTGATCGAAACAAGAAGGCGTCAATGATGCCCATAGTATCTTCCTTGTGATTCCAGATTTTGTTTGACCTCGATCGAAATCATTTTTGAATTTATTTAGAATTTTTTTTATTTTTTTTTACCCTTTTCTATGTAAGTAAGAAAATGATTCAACTATAATTACGCTAAATTTCTCACCTTATATGTTACATGCACATACTCGTGGTAGTTCACGACTATAAGTGGCTTATTAACACGATGTTATGTTCATATACATTTCGTTAATCAACAATATATTCATTTGTGACCGCATATTATATATGACTATGATGCTATACAATAGAGGATTTATTAACTGGTTCGCTTAAATTATAATAACGATTCTGACATGACTTATTTGATATGTTTCCATGGCAGTCTCTATCTGTTGGTTAAGTTATAAGCTTGTAAATGAATTTCCTTCAAAATGTTCTTGAAGGATAGTTTTCACACACACTTTAGATTTTTGTGGTTAATCTTACTACTCACAGTTGTCATGAATTCCACCATAGAGATTTTACGGATTTGATCTGATGGTATAGGGCTCACTGTGGCAGTTAAGGGGTAACTACACCCTTCCTCTGCCTTTATTTCCGCTTCATCGACATTTTTTCCAGCTCGGGTCGAAGGTTCTCCCACCTGCAGCGCAGCTAACCTTGAGCTTCTTACACATAATCAATGTTTGGTTACATGTTTCGAGAATACATAACAATGTTTTCGGACTATGTCTTTCCATCTATTCTTTCTTTTTTATGAAGAACTAACACCCTAGTTTGTATTCCATTTTTTTTTTTTTTTGGCAATATAGAGGTAGTAACGGTTGTGGAATCGCTGGGTTAAACATGCAAGTATTTTTTCCGCAGCTTGTTATCAAACTAGATTAGAAGCCCCACCCCTTTTTTTTTTAACAAAAGTATTCTCTTTATCTTAATTCTTTAGCCTTGCTTGGAATTTCATGGGTGACTATTATGTTTCTTCTTACTCCAATGTGGTGCCGTAAGCTATCCCCGAAACCTCCTTAAGGTAAGTGTTGTGCTTTGAACACTACTTTATTTTACACTCATACATGCTAATTCAATTTATAAATTAAACTCTTGTCTTCTTGTTATAGGTTAAGCTTCTTTGTATCGCCTATTCGTATTGTGTTTTTGGCATTTTCTGTGTGCTGGGGATTTCACCGTCAAAAGATGAATACAGTTTTTATTTTCTTTAATCTTCTTGCAAGATGTCCATATTATTCGTACCATCATCCAGGTGTATTTTTTTTTCTTTTTTGGTTTTAATCTCTCGAGACTTTAGAAAGTTGATTTGAGCCTATGGATACCCTAGGCTTTCAAAACAAGAAATGAAATACGATCTATTGCACAACTAACTTTTCGCGGCTATTCATACAGAGTGGTTTTCCCTGGAAAATATTGAGTTCTCAGGAGTTTGAGGGTTATATTTCTTGTGTAGAGGGTTTTAACCTAAATTCGTGTAAACTGAAACTTTACAACATTCCAATTTCTTGAATGATAGCAAATAATATTTTTTTTACAAATTTCCTTTGGGCCATGTGCTTGTTCTAGTGCATTATTGGTTATATTTTCAGAATTTAATTATATTTTCATTTATTACCCTAAGAATTTATAAAAATTTCTCGATTAGTAGTCAAAGTGCATGATCATATTCATTTTCTTTCAAAAGGTGTTGCAAGCGTTATTCACAAATCTTTAAATTTCCTTAGTTCTTCAATTGTTTTTTTTTGTAATTACTATTTTAGCCCACTTCGCACATGGGTATATTATTTTAAGGATTGATAGTTCTTGATTGTTATTCCTTTTATTTTAATGCACATATTAGTTTTTATTTACATAAATCCCATAGTTATATGATTTTAAGCAAAACAATCGGGTATATCTCTTTTGATGTGATTTGTTCGAAGGATTTAGGCGGGTCTACACCAGACCTGTCACATTCTTGGAATTATGAAAAGGACCTAGAACGATTTTCCATGGCCACTATTTTCAACTAGCTAGGCTAAGCGAACTAATATGGTCCAATGACTTAAATATTATAGATAGTTAACTCGACAAAAATTGAGGCTGGTGAGGGAAATTACAGAGGAATACGATCACTCCTCCCGACCAATGAGAACAATAACCACTATCTGCTCCCCGTGCTAGTTCCCTGCTTCCTTAACAACATCTTGTTTGAGAAAGAAAATACTTTCTAGTCTCCCTCTCATATGTCTCAAATATTTCCTCTCATACATTCCTTTACATATTTTCCCCAATTGAGATGACTTATATCTTGGGATGGGAGTAACTATCTGGTAAGTGAAACTTTCACTTGGTGAATTTCCCCTATAATTTCCTTGGCTATGTTAACAAATTTATTAATAAAAATTTTAAATAAATTTTAGACACTAAATTTTTTCACTAGGCCTTCCACTTAGCTCTAAGTTAGTTAGGGCACTTTAGTAAAACTAAATTAAATATATTATATTTTACTCTTCACTAAGGCGAATTACATATTACCCCCTTGAGTGAAACATCATCCTTGGTGTTTTCTTCCAGCCCTTCAAATAGGCTGGAATACACTCCAAGCCTTATATTTTTCATCTATCCGGATTGCTTTTGTCGGTTAAAATATCTTAGTTTCACTTTATCTGGGTGATAACTTGCTTTCATAACATGATTTGTTGCTGCTAACTTGATTTCATAGCATGAATTCTTTCTAACTGTAAAAACGTAGGCTCAACCTAGAAATCTTCGTCGAGTCCCATGTTCACAATTATCAAGGCTATCATTATTTTCTTCTAATCATTCTCTAAAAAACATGTATACATAAAACTAATTATCTCAATCTTTTTACAAGAACCATCAATCATTGTTTATGTATCCATCATAACCTCACAAGAGTTATCATCTTGCACTCAATTAAATATTAACAACACTATAGATAAAATGTGAATAGAATTGAAAAGAAGGAGATGTAGCTCACAGGTGTGGCCTGCACCTGGAGACTACACTCACAAAACAGAGAGATCACCCTCGTACACTCTATTACCATCAATGAAAATATTACATCATTAAATACAACTCTGGAAATCAAGAAGTTGCAACCACACTCCTAAACTCTAGGATCAAATCCTAAACTAAGGAGATACGATACAACTATGTAACCATTTCTCCATTAATACAAAACAATATTAATTATTTTTAACTCCCCCCCTAATGGAGAAAGGGTTCTCCCGAACTCTTAACATCCCTCTAAACAATTCAAATTTCACTCGTGCAAGAGGCTTTGTAAAAATATTAGACACATTGTCACAAGCTTTGCAATATTCAATAACAATTTCTTTTGACTGTACTTTCTCTCTGATAAAATGGAGCTGAGTGTCTATATGTTTGGTGTTTTTATGGAACACTGGATTGTGTGCCAATTTAATGGTGCTCTGGTTGTCGTTTTTTATGGAAGTATAATTCTTCTGTTCTTTTCCTGCATCATTAAGAAGCCTTCTCAACAAGATTGCTTCACACGTCGCTGCACACAATGCTTGATACCCAGCTTCACACGATGACAAGGCTACAACACTTTTCTTCTTACTGCTCCATCCTATGACCTCGGATCCTGTGTTGAATGCGTAACATGTGATGGACCTCCAATCATCCAAGTTACCTGCCCATTCTGAGTCTAAAAAACCTGCTAGAGTAACATCAAATGTGTCAGTGTATAAAATACCATAATTAACAGTACCACAAAGATACCTCAACACGCTTTTTGCTGCTACCCAGTGACTTTCAAGCGGTTTCGACATGAATTGGCTCAACACACTAACAGAGTATGCCAAGTCAGGTCTGGTTGTTGTAAGATATATCAAGCTGCCAACCAGCTGTCTGTACATTGTAGCATCAACCTCTTTAGTGCCATCGCCACTGCTCAACTTCAGATTCTGCTGCAAAGGTGTCGCTGCTGATCTACACTGATCCATACCAAACTTTTCCAACACATTTTTGGCATACTTCCCTTGGGTAAGAAAAGTTTTCCTAGTATCTCTGCATACTTCTAATCCCAGATAGTAATGAAGGCTTCCGAGATCTTTCATCTCAAAAACTTGTGCCATAAGCCTTTTGATTCCTCTGATTAAATCATCTGCATCTCCTGTTATAATCATGTCATCCACATACAAAGAAATCAAAATAATTTTCCGCTGATTATTGTACTTGGTATACAAATTTGGGTCATTTAAGCTTCTGTGAAAGCCATGCTCTAAAAAGAAAGAATCACCCTTTTCATACCAAGACCTGGGTGCTTGCTTTAAACCATATAAAGCCTTTTTCAATCTGCAAACAAGATGTTCAGGCCCCTGCTTTACAAACCCTTCTGGTTGTACTAAGTAAATTTTCTCTTTTAACTCACCATTTAAAAATGCAGATTTAACATCAAGCTGGTGTAATTCCCAATTACATTTAGTAGCTAAAGCAATAAGCATTTTGATTGTATTTAACTTTGCTACAAGTGCAAAAGTATCATCAAAATCTATACCTTCCTGTTGTGAATATCCTTTTGCAACCAGCCTAGCTTTTAATTTCTCTATACTTCCGTCTGCATTCATTTTTGGTTTAAAGAGCCATTTACATCCTATGGGTGTTTTATTCTTAGGCAGCTCAACTAAATCCCAAGTGTCATTTCTAAGAATTGATTCAATCTCTTCATTCATTGTAGCCCTCCACTCCTTAAATTGAATAGCTTCTTTGTAATTAGAGGGCTCTACAATGTTCAAAACATTTGACATCAAAGCATAGTCTCTCAATTTTAATGGTAATTGAGTCTTCCTACCTGATCTCCTTGGTAGGGGACTTACCTCAAATTTGTTTTCTTCTGCTAGAACTGGGCTTGCATTATCACCTTCTTGTTATTCTTCTTTTTTCTCTTCTTTCTACTCCTGCTCTCTTTCATCCTCGCTGCTTTCCTCCAACAACAATGGAATGTGCCAATCATCACCAACTTCATCTTTCCCTTCCTGTACCTGTTCATGAAACACTACATCCTTGCTTGCAAATTTCTTACGAGACTCAGGATTGAATAATTTATATGCTTTAAATTCTGTGCCATAACCAACAAATATGCATCTAACTTCTTTAGGGTCTAAGTTCTTCCTATCAGCTTTGGGTGTATGGGAAAATGCTTTTGACCCAAGTACTCTTAGATGGTTTACTGCTGGTTTAAATCCATATAGAGCTTCAAAAGGGGTTTTGAAGCCAAGATACCTGGTAGGACTTCCGTTCTTCCAATATACAGCAGTGTTAATAGCCTCTGCCCAAAAACTATTAGACAAACCCTTACCTTGTAACATGCTCCTTGCGCACTCCACCAAGGTTCTGTTTTTGCTCTCTGCAACTCCATTCTGCTGTGGTGTGTGTGGTACTATATACTGTTGAACAATCCCGTGAGATTTGCATAATTTCATGAATTCCCTTAGCTTGTATTCTCCCCCTTGATCAGATCGGAGAATTTTTATACTCTTACCAAACTGTTTTTCCACCAACGTTTTAAATTCTATAAAGCACTCGAAAGTTTGACTTTTATTATTCAAAAAATAAACCCATGAATATCTAGTGTAGTCATCAATGAATAACAGAAAATAATATGCTCCTCCTAGCGACCTTGTCTGCATAGGTCCGCATACATCAGTGTGCACTAGTTCTAAAATATATGTTTCCTTCCTCCTATCATGCACAGGAAACTGTTAGCTATGTATTTTTCCTAAGTCACAACCATCACAATTTAGCTGAATATTACGAAAGATAGGGAGCCCCTCAACCATACCTTTCTTCTACAATAACATGAGGTCCTAAAAATTCAAGTGACCGAACCTCTGATGCCAGAGTTGTTCGGCTGTCGATCCTCCTGCAACCGTGGCTTTCTTTGGTATACTTTTTGCATCCAGTCTGTATATGCTTCCAACTCGCATGCCTATTGCAACTATTTCATTCCTGCAATCCTTTATCACACAATGAGTCTTGAAGAACTCGACTTGCATATCTTGATCAGCCATCATGGATACAGATATCAGATTTTTCTTAATTCCAGGTACATATAAAACATTTTTAAGGTGACTAATTTTTCCATTTGGTAACTTGACTGAAATCACCCCACAACCTTTAATATCGTATCCACTATCATCTCCTAGGTATATTTTTGATCCATTTATACTTTCTTCAAGACTATCAAAAAATTCCTTTTTACCTGCCATGTGAGAGGATGCTCCGGAATTGACATACCAAATATCGTCTTCATTAAATGCTAAAAGGGCACAGTCGACTGTGAACAGTCGAAATTCATGACTGAAGTCTTTATCTTCTTCTTCAACAAAGTATCCTTTGTGCTTTGCATTTGCCTGCTTCCTCTTTGCATCATCAGCCTGCTTCTTATAACATTCACTCTGTATATGATCCTTCTTTCCAAAATAATAACATTTCTTTTCAAAATGATTTGCAAGCATACTTTATGTGAATGTGAATTCTTATGTGATGTTCGTCCTTTCTGCTTTGATTGTTGATGTGACTGCTTTCCATTGAATGATCGTCGTTTCGCCACCAGCGCAAGATCATCATTCTGGGGGTTCAGGTTCTGCCGCCGCTCCTCCTCTTGCAGCAAGATCCCTGTCAGATCTTCAAATGTGGGCACTTTCTCCCTTGCCGCCAATCCAGTAACAAACATTTGAAATTCATCGCACATCCTGCTCAGTGTGATTGAGACGAGATCAGATTCAGACACTGTCTCTCCGATGGCCCCCAATCTGTCTTTCACATCTTTAATTCGCACAACAAATGCAGTAGTAGTCTCCCTTTCGTCCATCCTCATTGAAAATAGCTTGCTTTTCAGCGCCACAATTCGACTGGGTGTTCTAGGTCTGATACAGGCTTTTGATGGTCATCGAGATCTCCACGGACGTTTTACAGTCTCTGATGTGGGGGATAACACTGTCCTTCACGGACATCTTCAACAAGACTTTGGCCTTGTTCTCTCATTTTTCCCAATCTTGCTCGTTTGGCCCTGCGTTCGGCTTTAGCTCATCGCATGTAACTATGGACCAAGCATTCGCACCCTCAACCAGGGTTTGGATCTTAAAGTTCCAATTCGTGAAGTTAGATCCATCAAGTTTACCAGACTCGTGAAGGTAAGATTCCATCGTATACAGCCGAAGAATTGATCTGATCAAAATTGATCCGATCTGCCTCTCTCGAATAGATCTGTAACTTCGCCGATCTGCACCGCTCACAAATCGCCAAACGAAGATGAGGCTTCCTGCATATCTCCTTGAAGGTGATTTGGCGCTCTCCTGAGCGAAAATCCCGCGCCAATATAAAATCGGTGCGAGTTAAAATATCTGGCGTGATTTCCCCCTTAAATTTTGCGCCAATCCAGTATTCTGGCGTGGTGGTGTGCTTAATAACCGAACAGATGTGCCAATCTACAATTCTGGCGCGCTCCCGAGCTAGAAACCCGCGCCAACCCCCTTCTACTCAGGAAAAAAAAAATTCCGAGTCCGAGCCAGGTGTTCTGCAGTCCACCTGCGCAACTGAGGACAGAGCTCTTGTGTACACGTGGCCACAGAGGCACATCAAGCCACACAAGCAATTCTACCACACAAGCAACCTAGCCACAAAGGCACTTCAGCCACAAAGGTGATAAAAGATCAGGCTCACCCAATCTGAGCTCTGATACCAAGATAAAATGTGAACATAATTGAAAAGAAGGAGATGTAGCTCACAGGTGTGGCCTGCACCTGGAGACTACACTCACAAAACAGAGAGATCACTCTTGTACACTCTATTACCATCAATGAAAATATTACATCATTAAATACAACTCTGGAAATCAGGAAGTTGCAACCACACTCCTAAACTCTACGATCAAATCCTAAACTAAGGAGATACGTTACAACTATGTAACCATTTCTCCATTAATACAAAATAATATTAATTATTTTTAACTACTATTACAAACTCAACATTAATACCTTACCAATATCTATGTCCACTAATCAAAACCTCATCATGTGGTTTCACTTTGATTTTCAAATTAGGAAAGTACCAACTTTACTTATACTACTTATATCGTGATAGTAATGGATTTTTTTTGAAACCCTTCGTTGTTGTTCTTGTGTTTACGAAAATTTGGAACTAATCTATTGTCTGGGGGGAAACATTATTACGCCTTTAGTTTCATTCCAAATGTCACATATGCATAAATCATAAATTTCTTTCTACCATCTTTAATAGCTATATGGTTGTCTACAATAATTGATTACAATTATTTTCTTATATATCGGTCCACAACATGTCGTTAAAATTATTCCACAATAGTTATATATATATATATATATATATATATATATATATATATATATTACATTTTACCTACATGGCCATGGAATTGTTAATATCAATAATTTGATGACGATGTAAGAATAATTAATTATCTCATTATACCATTCCTTGATAATCATACTTTTTATCGTTAATCCCTTTTCCTTTTTCAATATGAAAAAGGTGTTGTAGCACAACATTATCAGATTTCGAGGACAATTCCCACTTCCCTTGTCCTTTGCTTGAGTGGACCCAAATATGTCCACATTAACTATTTTCCAGTTGTTTCATGTAAAATTATTGATCAATATTTTATAGCTTAGTTGGTTATATATATATACCCCTTTCATATTTGTAATCTTTCTTGATACACCATCCCGATCAAAATCACAAGGGAATCTCTAAAGAAACCATTTTGACAATCGAATGGCGCAATTAGAAATGGTATATGCATTCTTAAATTTTAAAAAAAGACAACAAGAAAATTACTTCCTCGTGTTTTACAACCATGGTTTTCCAACACCCCTCACCCATGAGTTTCTCACAACTATCTCTTAGAGTTCCATCCTATCTATATGTAAGTTATCGACTAAGGTAGTTGGGACTACATGTGTCCATCCTTGGTTTAGGTGTATAAGCTACAAGCCTCTTCCCTTTTGTATATCATGCCCGCTAGTTGTCTCATGCATTTATCTTGTCTCATGTAGGTATCTTGACATAGCGAGTTTTTATGCATATGCTTATTCCAAACAATCATCTAAGAAAACTTCCTTGACGTCCATAAAAGTCATATTAAAGTTCTTTGAGTTCGTGTTTTCGGTACCATTCATTTTCATGCATACCTAACTCTCATAGATATATAGCTATACATGTATTTTTTATGTTGTCTTTGGCTTAAGATATTTATCCAAGAAGCATCAAACTAACAAGGACCAAGTTAGTAATTTTCCCTTGTAGTTTATGATTGTATCATTTGGCCATATATATTATTGGTTAATAGTATTTCCACTAGACTGTCCATGGTATCTAGCTAAAAGATATTCTATTTTTATCTACTGACCAAGTTAGTAATTTTCCCTTGTAGTTTATGATTGTATCGTTTGGCCATATATATTATTGGTTAATAGTATTTCCACTAGACTGTCCATGGTATCTAGCTAAAATATATTCTATTTTTATCTACAATATAAACTCTGATAATATATTGCAATTAACCTTTCTTTCAATTAATTAAATTTCTCTAGTCATATTGATTTCCATCAAGCTTGACCCTTTTTATTCATGATATGGTTATAATATTGATTAATTAGAAAACCGTTCCATGATTCACTATTATAAGTTTGTACCTTACAACAACCTTGATCCCCTAGCGATCCTCAGACATATATTCTTGATATTTGCTCTACTATCGCTCATTTATGATTACTAAATTTTAATGTAACGTTGATGTATTTATGCGTATCAACAACACTTTTTTATTTTTTTTATTTCATTCCATATTTATTTGGCAAATTTGAGTAGCCCATATATTATTACGTTACTTTCAACTCAAAAGTCTCAGCTGTTTTGCTTGCCTCACTATTTTTTAGGCTATCTTTTCCATCACAAGATGTCATAAATATTTATCACAATTTATCATGATGTAGCTAATTCTTAAGTAGAAATTTTATCCACCAATTCCACGACAATCCTTAGTTGTGTGATACCCCTTTTGTAGTTTATTTGTTTTGATTTTGTTTGTTTAAGAAAAAGAGAAATTATGGATCATGTTCTGTGATTTAAGGCTCATGTATAATTTGTTTAGGAGAATTTTCCTTTTCTTTTAGTCACCCATACCATATTTTTAGTTGTGAAATTATTGATTCTTATGATTCCTTTTACTCCAAGGGGTCCAAATATTTCTTCTCAAAATGTAATATATATAAAATGTTGCATGCAAGTATCCCTACAATTCTAAAGCATGTCTATAGTAATAAATTAAATACATTCCTCCATTCTACTAGCATTTATGAGAGATCATTCAATGACAAAGGTTCATTAATTTCCCTATCAACTTGTTTTTCTTCTATTATGAAACTCTAGGCTTACTCATGCTAGACAATTCTTGCTATGTTAAACATTTTTATACTTTGAGTCATATTATTAAAATATATGTTTTTATATTGGATGTCATATCTATTGGTTCCTACCAAGTTATTTACCAATCCTTAATTTCGTGAGAATGGTTCCAACCCTACCAACTAATTAGTCAAGATGCCCCCAAGATACATATTTTATCATCAAAATTGTTTTATTTCCTCTATTCAATTTTGGCAAGTTATCATAGAGTATGTCTAGAGTGCTTCCTCAAATATATCAATACATGCTATATTTTCTTTATGTCCTTATGCATTACAAGGTTTTCTTGAGTTTCCCTTTCTTTTTTATATCCTTTGTCATTTCTATATACTTCATTATGTATATAATGCACTTATTATTTTAAAATTTTCACTATGTTTTTATGGTATCTCCCTTTTTGTCTTACTTCCTACGCACAGATGAAATTACCCTTATGTAAAAATTTCAAAGTCTATTTCTATTTCCAAGTACTTGCTTCCTTCATTCTTCAGAAAAATCCTTAGTTGGCATCCACTATATGCTCAAGAGGTTAGGTATATTGATTAAATAACTACTTCCAAATTTAACTAGCATAGTATTTAAGTATTACTTATTCTAGCACCAATGGTACTCTTGCCCCTTCTCTTACTAGTCTCTTTCCTTTTAGAAATTCAAAAAAAAGGCTCACAATCATTAAAAAAAGATAACCCCTTACCTTAAGGGTGATTTTAGATACAACACCCCGACTTCTTTCTTAAATATATCTATGTAATGTTTTATAAAAAAAAATTGTTACTATGTAAGAATCATTACCTTAGTTCATTTTCTATTTTCCACACATGTAATTCCTCATTACTACAACCATAAACATTCTCTCTCTAATAATTTTCCTATAGTCCCTCAATAGGATTTACTATTCAACATGTGCTCGTAATTAAGTCTTCCAAATAGCTATTTGTTAGCTTAGGTGCCCAATACATTAGTTCTCATAGTTCTTTCATTTCCCTTAGCCTGGTTTTATGGAAATTTATTTGCTTCCTCACATAATAAGAAGCTTTTCATATGATAGATTGGTTGTAGTTAGGCTGATAGGCCATTGGTTGTAGTTAGGCCGATAGGCCATGTCATTGTAACCGTCATTGTAATCTATGGCTCCGATACAACTTGTAACATCCTCTATATTTTCTTCTTGTTTTAGACCATTTACTATGTAAGTAAGAATATGATTCAACTGTAATTACACTAAATTCCTCACTTTATATTTTACATGCACATATTTGTGGTAGTTTACGATAGTAAGTGACTCCTTACTACCCCAAGGGCTTCGGGGAGAATGGTCGCTATGACCTCCCCATGATGAGGCACTGATTTTGACCAAGTGAGCTAACCCTTGGGGATATTTCGATAATAAACTATATATTCAAATGTGGCTCCATATTATCTATGAATATAATCCTATGTTGGCATTATGATTCTGGTATGGCTCTATGATACAGATGTTGTACTTGATGGCAACACCCTCAAGTGGCAATGCTCTGATCAGGCTCTCAAAATGTTGGAAATTAAGAGGTACGCAGGAGAATAGTTCTAAAGGTGCGTACCTGCAGGTACGCCGTGAAGGGACTACGGCCACACATGCATGTCACCCGTTCAGAAGGTGCGTACCCCCAGTTCACTTACTTCAAGGCAGAGAAGTGCGTTCACGTGGGGTTTCCTATGTTTGACCCGTGGTATTTAGCCCACCGTTCTTGATTCTATGGTTTTGGCCCATGGTATAGGATCTATTTTAGCCCCGGTTTGGATCCCTTGTATTGGTTATTGATGGTTTTGCCCCATGGTGTGAATAAGGGCTTGACTATAAATAGTGAAGGATATCACTTGGCTAAGGTATATTTTTGCAAATTGAATATCTTAAGATCTGAAATATTGAGTTATTGTTTTAAAAGCTTGATCTATATAAAAGTGAAGTTGAAAGAGAATCTATGAAGGGTGATGTCTCGAGTGCATGATCAGATCTGAGCATCTGACTATCTGTGGCACACTGGGGGACTGCCAATTCAGCCCTAATCAGAGGTACGCAGGTGATTAACGGTGCAAGTGTGTGGGTACGCAGAGCAGAAGAAGGAGAAGTGCGTGGGTACGTAGAGCAGAAGAAGGCGCAGTGCGTGGGTACGCAGCGTGACAGAGGTCCAGGTGCGTAGGCAAAGGGAAGGTACGCAGCGCTTCAGAAGCCGCAGGTGCGTAGGTACGCGGCGCGATAGCATATGTGGGTGCGTGGCTACAGTAGCAGTATGTGGCGCGATAGTATCTATGGGTGCGTGCCTACAGTAACAGTACGCAGCGTGATTGAAGAAACAGTGCGTGGGTACGCGGTGCAGCAGGAGGCTCTCTGCGGGTGTACGCAAGGGAGCAGAAGGTGAAGTGCGTAGCCACGCAGGCTAGAGAAAGAAAAAATACGTATCTGTATTAAGGCATTTATTTGACTGACTTTTCTCTGTTGATAAGGTGTTCTGTGTTTAGTTTACTGTTACTATTGATCTGGTTACTGCAGTTGACTGGGTGATTTACTTGTACTTGATGATGATTTGATGTTCATGGATCCAGTTTGAAAATTTATGAAAAGTGGTCCTTAAAAGAAAAGAAGTAGGGGGTTGTAGCTCCCTTCCAGGAGAGACTGGAAAATGAGAGAGAGTCGTAGCTCTCTGCAGGTTGCAACCTGCGTACTGGTAAAGGACTGCACCAGTACAAAACCACTGTAAAAGGAGTTTCTAATTTGAAAGAAGATAGAGACATATTGCAGTAGGTGGTTTTCACCCACACTGGGTTTCCACCTTACATCTGTTGTTCTTTGGTGTGACTATCTGTTTTCTTTGTTCATGCTCATTATTTTATGGTACTGACATGCAAAAATAATTCAAAGTATAAATAAGGAAGATTTATTAAAAGAACTTGATAATACTGATTCACCCCCCCTCTCAGTATTATTTCCAACAATTGGTATCAGAGCAGGTCCTTCAGAGAAGCTTGATCGCTTGAAGGAAGATCATTCATCATGAGCAACTACGAGAGGGAAGCATCAATCAGGCCACCAATCTTTGATGGGACAAACTTCAATTATTGGAAGGTAAGAGTTACTGCCTATCTTCAATCTCTTGGTACAGAAGTTTGGGATATCATAGATACAGGCTACACTTTTCCTTCAGCTACTCCTACAGATTCGGACGAGAAGAAGAAATATGAAACCAATGCTAAAGCAGTCAATACTCTGCTAGGATGCTTATCTCAAACAGAATTCGTAAAGGTTATGCAATATAAATCCGCAAAGGAAATATGGGACAAGATTGTCTTGAGCTACGAAGGAGATGAAAAGGTAAAGTGTGCTAAACTTCAAACCCTCAGGATTCAGTATGAGAATCTCAGAATGTATAATGATGAAAGTGTGGATAACTATTTTCTC
Organism: Pinus tabuliformis; assembly: GCA_031772625.1. Taxonomy (NCBI): domain Eukaryota; kingdom Viridiplantae; phylum Streptophyta; class Pinopsida; order Pinales; family Pinaceae; genus Pinus; species Pinus tabuliformis. Next base: position 952,331,345 of record CM062817.1, read on the forward strand.
CGGGTAGACGAGATTGTTAATTGCATGAAAAACTTGGGTGAAGAAATAAAAGAGGCTATTGTGGTTGAAAAAGTTTTAAGATCATTGTCCCCCAATTTTGAATCTAAAGTATCTGCAATAGAAGAAAAGGAAAATCTACGAATTCTTACTATGTCTCAGCTAAACGGAATTCTAACTGCTTATGAAATGAGAAAGGGAGGTCCATCAGACAGGAGAGAAGCTGCTTTCAAGGCTTCAGGCAAAGGAGACTACTATGAAGCAAGTCACGTGCCAGAAGAAGAAGAAGAATCAAATTTTGTCAGAAATCTTCAACGGGGTACTGGAAGGTTCAGAGGTAAGTTACCTTTTAAATGTTTTGCTTGTGGAAGAGTAGGTCATTATGCTGCGAAATGTCCTCATAAGGATAAGATTGACAAAGGAAAGGAACCTGCTAGATGGAGTAAGAAACATAATGCAAATAAGAAAAGATACTACACTCATGAAGATAGTGATGGTCTATCAAATAGTGATGAAGATGAACGAGGTAATGACCATAAACTTTTAATGGCATTTGAAGATGATGATTACATGGATGCTATAGATGTGGATAGCTTTCATGAAGAAATTTCTAGACTCAAGACATGTATAGAAGAAAAGAATATGATCATTGATACTCTACAATTTCAGATTGATGAAAAAGAAAAATATCTTGAAAAGTTAGAAGGTTAAATTGTTGGTCTTAGAAAAGAGATTGAGAAAACAAAGGCTATTAATCTTAAGTTTGTGAAAGGATCTGAAACTCTGGATGAGATCATCAATGTACAACGTTCTCCACTAAACAAGACAGGTCTGGGGTATAATGGAGAAACTTCTCAAGCATCCACCTCAAAGAGTTACCTTGATGCAGCAAGAAGGAATGAGCAAAAGCACAATGGAGATCACGAGGTAAACCAGGGACCAATTACAAACAAAGACTATCAGGTAAACCAGGGGCAATCCGTCTTAAGGATGAACAAAAGCTACAACCAGCCACAGGTAAAATCCTCTAAATTTGCTTCAAGAATGAATGACAATAGAAATTACAATCGTTTGGCCGGAAGATTTGATAACCGCAGAAATTTCTTCAATGGACAATGCTTTTCTTGCCATAACTTTGGTCACAAAGCAGCTCAATGTGTTGCATATAAAGCGATCATGACTAGAGAAGCTCAAAAACAAAGAAGTATGACCGGGATTACAAAAAGGACCTATAACAACTTTTCGGTTCTTGAAAATGAAGTTGAATGTTCTATTTGCAATAACTTTGGTCATGAAGATTCTGAATGCAGGAGCAGGTTTCAGCAGACAAAGGAACAAGCCTCAAGCACCAAAGAATGGAGAATAAAGGAACCACAAACAGAAAGATGTGGGATAGCATTTTATGCAGAGGGACAGGAAAATCTATGGTACATTGACAGTGGATGTTTGAAGCATATGACAGGTGATAAAGAAAAACTTGAATCATATTCTGCTTTAGAAAAGGGAAAGAAAGTTTCTTTTAGAAATGATTCTCCTGCAGCTATAAAAGGAAAAGGGACTGCTCAGTTAAAAGAAAAGGTCAAAGCTGGAAATGTTTTGTATGTTGATGGATTGAAGCATAATCTTCTGAGTGTCAGCCAGATGTGTGATCAAGGAATCGAGGTGATATTTAGATCAAATGGATGTCTTGTTCGTGATCTTGATACAGGTAAAGCGGTGATCAAAGGTAAAAGAACTCCAAATAATCTATACATATTTGAAGAAGGACAACAACAATGCTATCTAAGCAAGGATGATGAACACTGGTTGTGGCACCAGAGGTTGGGGCATCTAAGATTTTCACAAATAAGGAAAGCATGCAAATATTAGGCAGTTCGCGGTCTTCCAGATATCAAAATTCCAGACAACACCATATGCAAATCATGTCAGTTTGGAAAGCAAACTAGAACTAACTTTCCAGAGAAGGAAGGATCAGCTAGCATGCCTCTTGAGATTGTACATACAGATGTATGTGGACCATTCAGGAAAAGGACACCTCGAGGAGAAGAATACTTGATATCATTCATTGACGATTTCTCCAGGTTTGTCTGGTTAGGACTTATGAAGCACAAAGATGAAGCATTCAAAAAATTCAAATCCTTTAAAGCCTTGGTTGAAAATGAATCAGGATACAAAATTAAGTGCCTCAGATTCGACAGAGGTGGGGAGTTTACCTCAAACGAATTTCTCGATTTCTGTGAAGAACATGGTATAAGAAGAGAATTCTCTACAACTAGAACTCCTTAGAAAAATGGAGTAGTGGAAAGAATGAACAGAACAGTCCAACAAATGGCTCGTGCTATGCTTGATGAGTCTGGAACTCCCGCAACTTTCCGGGGTGAAGCTGCATATGCCGCGGTTGTTATTCTCAACAAAACAAATTTCCGGGTGAACAACACTCAAACTCCTCATGAGCTCTGGTATGGTGAGACTCCCTCGGTAAAGCACTTCAAAATCTTTGGGATCAAATGCTATATTAAGAATACTGATGAGCAACTTGGCAAACTTGAACCTAGAGCAGATGAAGGCATTCTTCTTGGCTATTCTCCACACAGCAAAGCATACAAGTGCTACAATAAAAGGCTTGGAAGAATTGTTGATAGCATTGATGTAGTGGTTGATGAGAAGGGATACATTCCTAGGCAAGTAAATCATGAAGATATCGAAGAAGATGAAGACTACCCTCAAAGATAGAATGATGAAGAAGAAGAACCTCAAGAAGAACCAGAGGAGCAGATAAGGATAGAAGAGAAGACTCCATCCAGATATGTTTAGAAGAATCATCCAGAATCTCAGATTTTGGGGCAGAAAGAAGCAGGTGTACAAACAAGAAGAACAGTTGTAGAAGCTTCAAGTTATTTGGCATTACTCTCTTCCACTGAACCACAAAATGTGAAAGAGGCATGCAAAGATGAATGTTGGGTGAAAGCAATGGATGAAGAAATTGAGCAGATCGAAAAGAACAACACTTGGGAGCTGGTTCCTAGACCAAAGGATAAGAATGTTATAGGGACAAAATGGGTCTTCAAAAATAAATTGAATGAAAATGGAGAAGTAATTAGAAACAAGGCCAGACTTGTTTGTAAAGGGTATGCACAGCAAGAAGGAATAGATTTTGAAGAAACCTTTGCTCCTGTTGCAAGACTTGAGGCCATCCAAATGTTCCTTGCTCTCTCAAGCTTTCAAAACTTCAAAGTATTTCAAATGGACGTGAAATCAGCCTTTCTGAATGGAGACTTGGAAGAAGAAGTATACATTGAGCAGCCAGATGGTTTCATTCTTGGAAATGATCCAAATCTTGTATGCAGATTGAAAAAGGCTCTCTATTGTCTCAAAAAAGCTCCAAGGGCTTGGTACTATCGTTTGGACAAATATCTTCATCAACAAGGTTTTTCAAAAGGATCAGCAGACAACAATCTTTATATAAAAGTTGAAAATGACAAATTGCTAATACTTGTTGTGTATGTAGATGACATTATCTTTGGCAGCAATGAAGAAGCTATGAGTCAAAGCTTTGCCTTGGTGATGCAGAAAGAATTTGAAATGTCCTTGTTGGGAGAACTGACATATTTTCTTGGTTTGCAAATCCAACAAAAAGAAGGAGGGATCTTTTTGTCTCAAACCAAGTATCTCAAGCAGATTTTGAAGAAATATGGCATGGAAGATGCAAAACCAGTATGTACACCCATGGTCACAGGATGTAGCCTCAGTGCAAATGATGAATCAGCAGCATTGCATCAACCAACCTACAGATCTATGATTGGAAGTCTACTTTATTTGACAGGTACCCGACCAGACATCATGCATGCAGTAGGAATAGTTGGAAGCTTTCAAGCAAATCCGAAGGAAACTCATCTTCAGGCAGTGAAGAGAATCTTTAAATATCTTCAAGGGACTCAAAATTATGGCTTATGGTAACCTAGAGATACAGATCTCACACTTCATGCTTATACAGAAGCAGATTGGGCAGGAAGCGTGGATGACAGGAAGAGCACAAGTGGTGGTGCGTTCTATATGGGTTCCAGATTAGTATCTTGGTTCAGCAAGAAACAGAGTTTGGTTGCCTTGTCTACAGTTGAAGCAGAATATGTTGCTGATGCATCTTGCTGCACTCAACTCCTTTGGATGATGCAGACCTTGCAGGACTTTCAAATCACTTGTACACCACCTATCTCCATCTTATGTGATAACACAAGTGCAATCAGCATTTCAAAGAACCCAGTCATGCATTCAAAGACCAAGCACATATCGATCAAGTATCATTTTCTCCGGGAACAAGTACTTGAACAAAAGGTCAAGTTGGAGTATGTTCCTTCTAAGGAACAAGTTGCTGATATACTCACCAAACCATTGCCCAGGGAGACCTTTGAATACCTCAGGCAAAAGCTGGGGGTTGTTGATGCATCATCTTGTTGAATCTCTTCTGATGGTTGGTTGTACACAAGGCTCATCTGGGGCATATGCGTACATGTGCTGGGTTGCGGATTGGTTGAAGATCGAATGGCACGGGTTCAGGGGGAGCATATAATGCATTGTTGGCATTATGGAGGACGTACAGAAGGAGATCATGGATGCTGGTTTGAATATTGCTGCAATATGTCTCTATCTCTTTCATGGTCATTTATGGTGTTTTGGTGGCTTATGGTTCTTATTTGCAGATTTGGTTTATAGTCAGGGGGAGCATGTTCTTAGGGGGAGCATAACCCTTTGCCCTTGATGACAAAGGGGTGGAATGACGTTGAGGATCTTGAGTTTTCCATCAAGTCCAAAGGGGGAGATTGTTGGCATTATGATTCTGGTATGGCTCTATGATACAGATGTTGTACTTGATGGAAACACCCTCAAGTGGCAATGCTCTGATGAGGCTCTCAAAATGTTGGAAATTAAGAGGTACGCAGGAGAATAGTTCTAAAGGTGCGTACCCGCAGGTACGCCGTGAAGGGACTGTGGCCACACACGCATGTCGCCCATTCAGAAGGTGTGTATCCCCAGTTCACTTACTTCAAGGCAGAGAAGCGCGTTCACGTGGGGTTTCCTATGTTTGGCCCGTGGTATTAGCCTGCCGTTCTTGATTCTATGGTTTTGGCCCGTGGTATAGGATCTATTTTAGCCCCGGTTTGGATCCCTTGTATTGGTTATTGATGGTTTTGCCCCATGGTGTGAATAAGGGCTTGACTATAAATAGGGAAGGAGATCACTTGGCTAAGGTATCCTTTTGGAAATTGAATATTTTAAGATCTGAAATATTGGGTTATTGTTTTAAAAGCTTGATCTATATAAACGTGAAGTTGAAATCGAATCTATGAAGGGTGATCTCTTGAGCGCATGATCAGATCTGAGCATCTGACTATCTGTGGCACACTGGGGGACTGCCAATTCAGCCCTAATCAGAGGTACGCAGGTGATTAATGGTGCAAGTGCGTGGGTACGCAGCACGACAGAGGTTCAGGTGCGTAGGCACAGGGAAGGTACGCGATGCTTCAGAAGCCGCAGGTGCGTAGGTACGTGGCGCGATAGCATCTGTGGGTGCGTGGCTACAGTAGCAGTACGCGGTGCGATAGTACCTGTGGGTGAGTGCCTACAGTAACAGTACGCAGCGTGATTGAAGAAACAGTGCGTGGGTACGCAGTGCAGCAGAAGGCTCTCTGCGGGTGTACGCAGGGTCGCAAAAGGTGAAGTGCGTAGCCACGCAGGCCAGAGAAAGAAAAACTGCGTATCTGTATTAAGGCATTTATTTGACTGACTTTTCTCTGTTGATAAGGTGTTCTGGGTTTAGTTTACTGTTACTATTGATCTGGTTACTGCAGTTGACTGGGTTATTTACTTGTACTTGATGATCATTTGATGTTCATGGATCCAGTTTGAAAATTTATGAAAAGTGGTCCTTGAAAGAAAAGAAGTAGGGGGTTGTAGCTCCCTTCCAGGAGAGACTTGAAAACAAGAGAGAGTTGTAGCTCTCTGCAGGTTGTAGCCTGCGTACTGGTAAAGGACTGCACCAGTACAAAACCATTGTAAAAGGAGTTTCTAATTTGAAAGAAGATAGAGACATATTGCAGCAGGTGGTTTTCACCCACACTGGGTTTCCACCTTACATCTAGTGTTCTTTGGTGTGACTATCTGTTTTCTTTGTTCATGCTCATTATTTTATGGTACTGACATGCAAAAATAATTCAAAGTATAAATAAGGAAGATTTATTAAAAGAACTTGATAATACTGATTCACCCCCCCTCTCAGTATTATTTCCAACATCCTATAGAATAAAGGATTTATTAACTCGTTCAGCTAAAATTATAATAAATATTATGTCATGACTTATTTAATATGTTTCAATGGAAGTATCTATCTCTTGGTTACGTTATAATCTTGTAAATGAATTTCCTTGATGTTTCTCTCGAAGGACAGTTGTCATGCACACTTTGGAATTTCGTTGTTGATCCTACTCCTCACAGTTGTCATGAGTTCCACTGTCGAGAGCCTAGGGATTTCACCGGATGGTCTAGGGCTCTCCAAGGCAATTAAGGGGTAACTACCCCCTTCCTCACCTCTCTGTCTATTTCATCCACATCGTTTCCCGTTCGGGTCGAAGGCTCTTCCATCTACAGCTAACTTCAGGCTTCTTATACATAATCAGTGCTTGGTTACATGTTTCAGGTATACATAATAATGCTTTTCAACCATAACTTTCCATCTATTCTTTATTTTTCTAATAAACTAACACCCCAGTTGCTATTCCATTTTTTTTTTGTGATGGCACCATAGAGGCAGTAACGGTTCTGGAGCCATTGGGTTAAACATGCAAGTATTCGTTTCACAACTTTCTATCAAAACTAGATTAGAAGCCTCGCCCCCTTTTTTTTAGAAAACGTATTCTCTTTAACTTAATTCATTAGCCTTCCTTGGAATTTGATGGGTGACTCCTATGTTTATTCTTACTTGAGTGTGGGGACATAAGCTCAGTCAGAAACCTTCCTAAGGTAATTATTGTACTCTGAATGCTATTTTATTTTACGCTCATACACGCTAGTTCAATTTCCAAATTAAACGGTTGTCTTCTTGTTAGAGTTTAGGCTTCATCGTCTCGCCTGCTCATATTGCGTTTTTGGCATTTTCTGTGTGTTGTGGCTTTCACCGTAAAAAGATGAATACGATTTTTATTTTGTTTACTCTCTTGCGAGATTTCCATATTATTTGTACCATCCTCCAAGTGTATTTTGTTTTTAGCTTTTTTCTCTTTCGATACTTGAGCAAGTCGATTTGAGCATATGGCTCACTTAGGCTTTCAAAACAAGAAATGAAATATGATTTCTGGCACAACTAGCTTTTCGCTGCTATTTATACAGAGTGGTTTTTCCTAGAAAATATTGAGTTTTCGGCAGTTTGACGGTTATATTTTGTGTGTATAGGGCTTTAACTTAAGTTCATATAAATATAAATTTTACAACGTTCTAATGTTTTGTATGATAGCTGGTAAAATTTTATTTACAAAATTCCTTTCGGCCATATACTTGTTTCAGTGCATTATTGGATATATTTTCATAATATAATTATATTCTCATTTATTACCTTAAGAGTTTATAAAAATTTCTGGATTAGTAGTCAAAATGAAAGATAATATTGAATTTCCTTACCTTTTGAAAGGTGTTGCGAGCATTATTCACAAATCAATTTTTTTTTTTTAATTAGTATTTTATCTTACTTTGCAAACAGGCATATTATTTTAAGTTTATTGGTAGTTCTTGATTTTTATGCTTTTTATATTTTTTTTCTCTGCAAATACTAAATTCTATTAATTGTAAGGAAAAATATTTTTACATAGTGTCGAGGCCTGAGGAGACATAGTTTGAGAGCGCTTCAATAGAACAGAACTACCCCCTTACAAATAGAAGATGGGGAGGCCAGTTACAAAGATCAAGAAATGGGGAGACCAGTTACAAAGATCAAGAAACCAGATAAAAGACACAGAGAGTGACATATTTAGCCGAGAAAGAGAACTGAGCCACATAAACATAAAATCAATGCAAACCAACACAAAATGTATCACCAAATCCCCAACCGGAAGCCAAAAACAGTAGGTCATTAACGCAAAACCCTGACTGTGAGCCTTAAACATTAGCTGAAACAAAAAAATAAAGAGGCAGTCCCAGGTGGCACTACCTCTCCTTTGTTGTGCCGTGATTCTTCGCCTCAGCCAGACCTACATCGCCGGTTCTCCGACCTTCATTTCCGCCCAATTCACTGCCAGGTATAGCCATGGAATGGCTTGCTTCACCTTGAGTCCCTTCCTCAGCAGCAGGTCATGTATCTTCAAGGGGAGGAAGATTCTTGAGAAATTACTCCTGTGCAGACTTCTCATTTTTCCAATTCTCCAGGTTGTCTTTGTCCGTGGAATGCTCACTTCTTGGGGAAGGATCAGGAGCAATGCAGGCCAGAGGAGAGACCTAATTTTCCTCTTCCGAAAGAATAATGGTGATGTGAGAAGTAATAAGGGGCCTGTTCAAATTACTTTGAAATTTAAAGTGCGTGGTTTGAAAGGCACTATTCGGAATAGGCTTACGACCAGAGCTTAAATATGGCCCAGCTTTGTGGACGAATGTTTGATTGAAGGGTTCCGGCATAGTTTCCATAGCGTGACCAGCCGGGGGATGCATGCGGCTGTCACGACGCCCCCCTGAACGATGCCTCTTGCCCGAACGAACCATAAAGACAGACAGGTGGTAGGGCTCAGACAAATTATAAACAGGAGAGATGACGGAACAGAGTCGGGTGAGGCGAGAGGGATGCCCAATAGAACTTACAGACGACAGCACAATACAACCAATGCGTAAATCCAGAACAGGGGAGAACTTACCCTTGATAATGTTGGCCTGGAGCTCACGGCGGTGAACCAAAATCAGTCCATCACCAACAGCCTCTGCTAACCAGGTTCCGTTGCCAAGCGACTGAGCGTAAGGCATGATAAAAACGCTCAGGAGCAGCATGATTATAACTGAGAGAATTTTGCGATGATCAACGTAGTCCATTAATGCAGATCTGCAAACCAATCCATCATTAATACCTTCCCCCTGCTCGCATAAGGTTAAGTCTCGGGAAGCCACGCTGCTTTGAAGTTGGCAATACCAGGCTTTAATTCTCTGCATGCGGAGCATTATCGGTGATGGTGCCACGTGCATGCGGGAGTATTTCTTCGATCTCAGGCATTTCCTTCTGCACGAGATTATTGAAATCTAGGAGTTGAGATTCAGAAATTAAATTTGTGAGTGATCCAACATGTAAATGCCTCCCACATTCAACTCCCATATTAGCTAAGAGGTCCGCAACTTTGTTCCCGTCCCTCCGAATGTGTTTCAAGGAGACTGCTCTGTGGGAGGAAAACCAGCGCTCAATATGCAGTAGCCGTTGTGCCATTCTCCAACTGTTACTGACCTTGGAGGAGGGGGAGCCCTGTAGAATTCTCAAGACCACTTGGATGATGATTTGAGAGTGTCCTTCTATTAAATGAGGAAATAAATTCTTATCTTGCACTAAAAGTAGTCCCTGCCAAAGGCCTTCTAACTCCACTGAGTTATTGGTGTCCCACCCTTGGTGAGCCTAAGAAGGTTAAGATATGAGCTCCCTTATGAGCTCTGAAGATCCCTCAGCTAGAATTCCCTGGGTTACCCTTTGATGCACCATCAAAGTTTAGCTTATACATTTTCATGGGGGGAGGGAACCATTTCGCCGTTGAGGGACCTCTCGGAGGCTTTGTTCCTTTGATCAGTTGTTCTTGCTTTCTGTGGAAGTTCCAATTATTCCATACTGATTGTTCCTGTGGGATAGTGGGGAAATCCTCTTAGTACCATGTCTTAAGAGATATGGTTTCTTCAATGTTTTGATTGATGGTTTTCCATATGTCATCCAGCGATTTGGAATGATTTTTGAAAATTCTACCATTTCTCTCCTTCCATATGGCCCATATAACAAATCCTGGGATGAGCTTCCAGAGAAAATTCAGGATCTTACTTTGAAAGGGGTGGGGGTCCCAGTTGCGCACAGTAGCAGATATATCTCCATTGGCTCCTCCTTCTTTTTGACAACGGAAACTGATTTTTTGCCAGAGCTTGTGTGCCAACGGACAGTGATACATGAGGTGTTCAATGGTTTCCTCTTCTTTTTTACAGTTGGGGCATATGGAGGGTCCACAGAAGTTTCTTTTTCTCATATTGTCCCAAGTGAGAATCCTTTTGTGACAGAGGAGCCAAAGAAAGGTAGACACTTTCGGCCAGATGGAGGGATCCCAAATTTTGCTCCAGAGTGGGTCCAGCCTCATTTGTTCCTTGATAAGTATATTGTAGGCCTCTCTAGTGGAGTAGGTTCCCTTTTCTTCATATCCCCATCTAAGAATGTCTTTTTCCTCAGAATGCTGAATTTTCCTTTTTATTAATTCTGTATCCAGTATTTGTTGGTCTTGCCTCGACCCCTGTCCTATGATTTGAGTCGCTTTGAGCCACTCTCTATAATCTTGGTGTGAGGTGTTGCGCCAGAAATTCCTCACCGTGTTTTGGGGGTGCATATCCTGTTCCAGAGGTGCATTTGGTGGGAAAAGGTCCCTGAGTTTGGGCAACTGTTGCCAAGAGTCATCCCAAAATCTGGCGTGATCACCATTCTTCACCTCCCAAAAGTTGTGCTGTTGTATGAGGTTCTTTTGTTGTTTGGCTGAGTTCCACATGATTGAGCCTATGCTGGTCTCTGATATTCTAATGAGTTCTTCCCTTGGACAATTTCCCACATATTTGGCTGTCCACAACAAGGCCCAAGGAGTGAGAGGTTCCGAAAGCCATTTCCACCAGATTCGAGCCCCCATAACAACATTGCTGTGAGAGGAGTCCCTCAATCCGATACCGCCTCCTTTCTTTGGAAGACAAGTGGTTTCCCATTTAACAAGAGCCCACTTGCGCCTAAGTCCACTGCTACCCCAGAGAAACGATCTTTGGATCGATTTGATTTCTTTAAGAACCCATTTGGGAGCCGCAAGGATGGAGAAGAGGTATAAAGGCATAGCTTGAAGGACAACTTTAATAAGGACGAGACGGCTAGCCATGTTAAGAGATCTATGAGTCCAAGAGGAGAGCCGCATTTCCAGATTATCTAGGAGGGTTCTCTAGGAAGAGTGCTTTAAGCCGGATGCTATGAGCAGAGCGCCTAGATACGAGGAGGGAAGTTTAGCAGAGGAGAAGCCTAGGATGCGTAAAATGGTTGACTGAGTGACTGAGGGGGTATGAAAGAAGAAGATTTGAGATTTGGAGTGATTGATGGAGGCACCAGAGGCTTCCGAGAAGTCCGTCAAAAGAGTTTTGAGCTGTTGAGCCTCTTGGACTGAGGGATGCCCAAAAAGCATATTATCATCAACAAATTGCTGATGAGTGAAAACAGGGGAGTTGTGAAAGGAGAGGCCTTTGAGACGGAAATATTGTTGAGCATGTCTGATACTTCACCCTAAACCCTCCGCCATAATGACAAACAAGAAAGGGGAGAGGGGGTCTCCCTGCCTGATACCACGAGTAGGATGAAAGGTTGCAGAGGGTATGCCATTAATTAAAATAGAGAAGAAGGAGGATGAGATGAGGCTTATAATCCATCGAACCCATGAAGCATCAAAACCAAACGCTGTAAGGATATTTTCAATATACTTCCAGCTTAGGCTGTCAAAAGCTTTTGAAATATCTAGTTTGAGTAGCATACTTGGCTTCTTGGAGATCTTCAGAGAATGAATTATTTCATGAGTAAGGATGATCCCATCCGTGATCTGCCTTCCCCCAACATATCCAGATTTCTCAGGTGAGATGATGAGTGGAAGTAGGAGCTTGAGCCTGGAAGCTATAATTTTAGAAATAATCTTATAGATTATGTTGCAGTTTTGGTCTGTACTTGTCAGGCTTGCTTGGCTGATCCACTTTGGGAACTAGGGCTATGAACGTATCATTTACCCCTGGAAACATCCAACGAAGAGAGCGAGACTCTTCAACCACCTGCCAAAATTCCATCTTGATTAGGCCCCAGAAATTATGGAAGAAATTAGAGGTGAATCCATCCGAGCCTGGGGCTTTGCCGGTTTTTAGTTGTCGTACTACAAGTTCCACTTCTTGGAGATCAACAGGCTTGAGGAGAATTTGATTATGCTCTTCTGTAATAAGTTTGGGAATATTGCGGGTAATTTTCTCTATGGCCTAAGATCTGTCCTTGTTTGGCTCTCTGTGCACCTGCTTGAAATAATTTAGAAGTTCAGTCTCTATTTCTTCATGCTTTTCCACTCTGATGCCCTGCTCGTTTTGAATATGAGTTATATTGTTATGCATCCCGCACTGGATTGTAGTGCTATGAAAGAACTTAGTGTTTTTCTCGCCATCTTTGAGCCACATGATCCTTGATTTTTGCCTCCACAACCTTTCTTCCCGCTTTTCCTTTTCTGCTAGTTGCATTTCAAGGGTTTTCTCCTATTCAGCCAGATCCTCTGATCTGCCCGTTGTGATGATCTTCTCTTGTAGCTGCTTCATTTCCAATTCAATGTTTGCTTTCCCCTAAAAAATATTGCCAAATGAAGTGTGATTCCAGTGGTTGATCTTACCTTTTAGGTGCTTGAGCTTTTGTTGGAATTGGAACATTTTTTAGCCTTGAGGAGGATGGAAGATTTTCCATTCTGTATTGATTAATTTGTGGAAGTCCGGGTGGGTCATCAAGAAGGATTCAAAGTGGAAAGGCCTACGGATATTGTTTCCTGGTCAAGACCACTGAAGGGAAATGGGCCAGTGATCAGAACCCGAGAAGGGCAGGATGGAGGCCGCAAAATCACCCCCAAGATGAATGGCATTGTTTGAGAGTATAAATCTATCCAATCGAGAAGAGATTTGCTGGTTCCCTGTTCGTCAGTTGTTCCAAGTAAATACCCCATTATTGGAAGGGAGGTCGATAAGCCAGTTATTCTGGATGAAGTCCTTCAAGAGGGATCCTTCCTGAGAACTTCTGCATCTGCCCCCTCTTTTTTCTTCCAGTCTTGTGATCATATTGAAGACGACTTCTGTGATCCATAATGGGTGCAATCTGTTCTGGTTGAGAGCAGAAATGGACTTTAGGATCTCTGCTTTTCGAGATGTTTCCTGTGGAAAATAAACATTAGTTAAGAGCCCATGTTGGTTTGTGCCTATGATATGAAAAATTTCTTGGAGGAAATTCCTGTGTGCATGAAAGTTGTTGAGCTTGATGGTTCTTGAGTCCCAAATAATGGCTAGGCCCCCCGAGGCACCATCCGCATCTACTGCTATGTTATGACTCCCGGGCCAGAATTTAGCAGCTAGTCTATCAAGTGCATTGGAATCACATTTTGTCTCTTGCAAGAATAAAACTTGAGGGTTTTCTTGCTTTATCATGTTCTTAAGGATTCGGGTTTTCCTGGGGCCATTTAGCCCTCTTATATTCAAAGAAATTAACTTCATTGGGAAAGAGTGTTTTCAGGATGATGGTACTTGGTTAACTTGGCATACCTGCCTGATTCCACTAAAATTTGACCTACCTTGATTGTTCTCTGTAGAATGGTTTTCCTTCCTCGCTTTTTGATATCTTTGGCTATGAATCGACCATCCCATGGGCCTCCTGTCTGTATACCCAAAGATTTCTACCTCTGCGCCTGAGATAACACATCTTCCAGGTTCTTAAGTTGTCCTGCTGAAATGTTTTCGAAGTTGTTTGTTGTGCAGGCTTTTTCTAGACCGGGAAGGTCCAGATCCCCAATGTCTATTGTTTCTGTTTCTTCCTCCATAAATTGAGAGTAATCTGGTTCTTCCATTGGTTCCTCTTCTAAGCTAGCATTTGGGTTTGGAATCTCCAACTGCATGGCTTGAGTATTCCATAATATTTCTTTTTCCTTGTCTGAGGTCGAAGCCTCCTTACCTTGAGTATCTGATTGTGACAGTGTGGGTTTTCCCTTCTTTGAGTGGTCATCGCTCATTGTTTCTGGCTCTGGTGGATTCATTTGCATTTCCGGCTGATTAGCTAAGACACCAAAACTGTTGCTTGTTGAGGGCCCGGGTTGACTGGTTTGTACTACCTTTGGTTTTGGAGCATGTTTCTTGTGGGCTTTCCAGAGATTTGTGACCTTGATGAAGCCACCTGCTTCAGAGGCTTCCGGATCTGAGGCGGGAGGGGGTTTCTGTGTTAGAGGGCAGTCTCTGAATAAATGCCCAAGGGCATGACATCTTCGACATCGAAAGGGCACATGTTCATAGTCAATCGTCTGTATCCATTCAATGTCAAAGTGAGAAATGCTTACCGCATCTGGAAGAGCCTGATTTAGATTCATGTATACACAGATTTTGGCGTAGGAAGTGTATCTGCATGTTTTCGTTTCCTCTGCAATTTTGACAAACTCACCGAGGGTGTTTCCTATCGCCTGTAGGGAGTCTTCCTCCCAGTATTCCACTGGAAGCGAGTATAAGCGGATCCACACTGGAGTCCAGCTGAGGTCCTCCTTATCTGGGTTGAAGCGCTCCACCCATCCTCTGAGAAATAGACCAGCTGCATTGAAGAAATAGGACCCGCTGTCAAGAACCCTATTTCTATCCTCCAAGCAGTTGAAGATAGCAGTGAAGAACCCTTTCAGCCCCATCTGCAGGGTGATATGTCCCTTAGGGTGCCATTTCGCGTTTATCCAGCCTCTTAAAGCTTTTTCAGTTGGCCATAGACCCATGAATTTCCCTATTAAAGCATGATCTTTCATGAACTGGATCCTTGCGTCGATTCGATGGCCTGGTAGTTCTACCCTTGGGCATACAGAGGCCACTGGTTTGCATGTAGCAGAGCAAACTTCTGGTGACTTTTCATCTTGTTTCGCCTGTTGGCTTTCCGGATCTTCATTCTTCTCATTCTGATTTGTAGCTCCCTTTCCTTCCTCATTCAAGAACTTTTCATTGTCGTTTTGTGGGGGAGGTTCATCGCCCTCCCCTGGCTGGGGATCCATGAGGTCGTGTACTCTCAGTCCGGTGTATAGATGGACTTGAAGCCGTCAGAGATTGTAGGAGTGCTGCAGATCTGCAGAGCCTGCCGTCACTACAGATGTTCAAACCCTAGACTGCAGAGCGGAAAGCCATCTATGAATTATTGTTTATGTTTTTTATATGAATGCACATGTTAGCTTTTATTTGCATAAATCCCATAGTTATATGATTTTAAGCAAAAAAATCCATTACAGTTCCCTATTGATGCCATTTATTCAAAGGACATCCTTGGAACTATGAAAAGGACCTAGAACAATTTTCCCTGGCTGCTGGTTTGAACTAGCTACACGAAGGGTACTAATCTAGGTGAATAGCTTAAATATTATAGATAGTTAACTGGACACAATTTATACTTCCCTGTGGATTCCTTCTAATGTTATTATCAATATGGTGATGGGTAGCAGGACTTGGTATACCTCCAAGGCCTCCAAGGCCTGCTAATCACTCATCTACCATACACAATTATACATCTATTGTACAAAGAGAGGAACTTCATCAAATACACCTCCAAGGCCTGCTAATCACTCATCTACCATACACAGTTATTCATCTATTGTACAAAGAGAGGAACTTGTTCAAATACATGACTTCTTTCTGTTAATTTTGACTTGCTAATCACTCATCTACCATACACAGTTATACATCTATTGTACAAAGGGAGGAACTTCTTCAAATACATGACTTCTTTCTGTTAATATTAGTTAGTATCAGTATTTTTTATTACAATCATTCTGCCACAATATAGATTCCCCAACATAGTTTCCCTTACAGGGAAATTATATTATTTGCATGAAGCCAATGATTGTTATAGCTTTATTTTTGCAGGAGAATTAGAAACAACAATTTAGAATACTCATATGTTTCAGTTGAGGCTAGGCAAGAAAATTACAGAGGAATACGATCACTCCTCCCGACAAAAGCGAACAATAACCACTATCTAATCTCCCCCCGTGCTAGTTTCCAATTCTAGAACAACAGTAGATAGATATCTCTCTAGGTCTTTCCAAAGGCGTTAAGACCTCACTAGTCCAACTCAGGAACTCACAAACTCACTAGTCTATCTTAGGGATTCCAATGGCCACCTACCAATTCAAGAATAGCCTAACGGGTAGCTTCCTTCCTTTATTCAACAACATCCTAGTTGAGGAAAAAAATACTTTCCAATATCCCTAACTGAGATGATTTTTCTTTGGGGATGGGAGTAACTGCCTTGAAATCTCCAATGGCCACCTACCAATTCAAGAATAGCCTAACTGGTAGCTTCCTTCATTTATTCAACAACATCCTAGTTGAGGAAAAAAATACTTTCCAATATCCCTAACTAAGATGATTTTTCTTTGGGGATGAGATGATTTTTCTTTGGGGATGGGAGTAACTGCCTTGAAATCTCTGGTAAGTTAAAATTTCACTTAGTGACTTTCCTCCATAATTTTCATGGATACCTTAACCAACTTATTAATAAAATTTCAAAGTAAATTTTAGACACTAAAATTTGTCACTAGGTCTTCCACTTAGCTCAAAGTCAGTAAAGTCACTTTAGTAAAGGTAAATTAAATAATTTACTTTTCATTGAGGGGCATTACATTATCCCAATAACATTGTCACTTAAACTATTTATACAATTTAAAATCATGTTGATATTAAAGCATTAAAAAAACAATTGCATAAGCTATATTTATTTGATGAATATATTTGGTTGTCAAGTGGCTGCGCACACATTTAGAATCCATGCATCTCTTTTATTGACTCAATTTCCAATTCCCTCTAAGGTAAAGCTCCATTAAAGAAATTGAAAATTGTTGATAAAGGTAACTTGTGTCCTTAACCCATCATTCTTCAAAATAATAAGTAAAAAATTAAGACACAAGTGCAATATCAATGAAGAGCAGTAAACGAAAAATTTGTGCTTGGCATACATAAACAATAATGTTGAGGGAAATATTTGTAACAATGAAATAAGAAATAGTGAAGTAAAATATCTGAAATGTACATTGTATTTATTAAATAAAGAAATGAAAAGTATGAACAACTTTATTAATCTTTTATTTTTTATATTCAATTTGATTCAATTAGATGACATTGGTTGGTGGCTATGTGCATGTATCAACCATATTAGCATATATGCATGTTCTAGTTATGTTGTTATTCTTGATTGTTTAAATTATATTCTTAAATAGCTTAATTTAAATAACATATGAAATGTTCTTTTTAGAGTAGAGTATTTAGATGAAATGGTAAGTGCTATGGAAAAAGTAATTTCTTTTACTACTTAAATTTTCTTGTCATGTTAGCCTCAACTATAGTCATCAATTTACATATAATTACCATTCATTTGTAAGTTTTTATCCATAAATTATTGGCCTTGGCTTGTGATTTGGTTTAATGCCTGGAGTGGTTGGGCTTTTGCTCTAATGTTTGGTGGTTGGTTATAGAAATGGCATAATTTATTTGTGTTGATTAGAAGCTATGACAATGTGGTGATTTTTGGTGGTTGGTTATAGAAATAGCATAATTTCTTCGCGTTGAGTAGAAACTATAGAAATGTGGTGGTTTTATTATTGATCTTAAATTATAACACTAGGTTGATTTATCTGTGTTGACTTGAAATTAGGAAAATCTAGTAGTTGTGGTAGAGATAAATTGGGTAAATGATGAGAATAAAAAAGAGAATTCTATGTTCAAGAGCTAAGTAGTAATTATAGATACTTGTATAAGCATATAAATTCATTCTTGTAATAACCAAAGTGTATTGATGAAAACTAGGTTTATTAAAATAGTTTGGATTATTATTAATCTTGATGAATCTAAAAAAATCTTACATTTCTTAATAATCATAGATATTTAATATAGATTTTAAATGCAAGTGGATTAAATCTGTTTCGTGGCAGAGTAATAGGAAAGATTGGAATGCATATTAATAATATCATACATATCAATTTAAATATGGTTAACCTTGTTCCATACCATCGGGAGATTACCAAATTTAAATGTAAATGTAACTTTATCCATTTAATAATAGCATTAAATCTGTAAATTCAAAATTTGTGACTCGTATTATATTGAGATCATTATTTAGGATTAGTCACATCATCAGATCAATAGTATTTCTTTTGGTCTACATTTCGAACCAAATTATGTGGTTCATTAAAGTGATGATATGATTAATAATAAAGAATAGTCTTGATAGCATTAAATTTTAAATATTTGATATGAATATTAATTACATTTATTATTGAGTGTTGTTGTTTTTGGAAGAAATGTGAAATGAGTGTGAAATAGTTTTCTTCAATATTGGATATTTCACACTCATTCCACCATTCTTCTTCCAAGAAGAACCCACAAAACCCATTGTAGTTGTTGTTTTCTATGTCCACTTACACTTTCACAGTCTTCCTTTTCCTTGTTTGCCCCAAAATTCCAAGTATGCCACACTCTTCCAAGAGTTCTCTAAGAAGCTATAAGTGTCCAAGAGTATGAGAGAGAGAGAATAGAGAGAGCTCCAAAACTGAACTAACAAAAGACCATGTCCTGATCCTCATAAGACTTTTTATTAATGAGGCCTCTATTTTCTTCATTTTTCATTATTTTCCTTCAATTTCCTCCTCACATGCAACCTACGACATTTCACCTCCCTTTTCTCCTAATTTCCATTATTTTCATAAATAAATGCCAACAAATGCCACTTTGCCTTTCCAAATCCTTTGTTGTTGCCTTTGCCAATTTACTTGGCCATCAATTAAACACAAGTGATACCCATCACTATGTTTTTCCCAACATTGAGCTTGGAATAAGTGTCCCATCAACCATGGTTTTCATTTTTCGTTTATTAACTTTTATTGCATGGAATTTTCACCAGGGTTGTTACATTCCTCTACCATGGCATCAACCCTTACTAGCTTCTGCACTACTTTCTCGAACGAGGATGGATCTGTCTCAACTAGCTCACTCACTAGATCCATGTACCCAGTGTACTAATTTGGTGACCTCCTCTGCCTGTGTAACGATCTGGGTGCTCCCACATTCTCTCTAGCATCATGCAATAATATGTAAGCTTCCCTGGTGTGCTTCCTTCCATATCTTTATGTCTTTGCATGAGCATGTGCTTCCACTATCTCCTCCTCTATTTATGGTTGCTCCACATCATTCCGAGGTTCTTCCTTTGGAGCCAAAAGCTCCTCATCTGCATGTAATTGAAGTTCTCTCTCAATTGAACATTCATGGCCTTCTCCTGATCAAACTTCACATCTCTACAAAAACATTTCATTGAGTGACATGGCAAGTACACCTGATAGTTGGGGGTTGTGTCAATGTACCCCACAGATATTCCCAACTCTGTTGTTAATGATATATTTTTCCTTGCATCCTTGGTAACATGACAATAAGCTGATAAGCCAAAGATCTTGAAGTGTGACAAATCTCATTTCTTACTAGAACAAGATTCTTCTAGTGTACTTATCCTAAGAATGTGATAAGGACTCTAGTTCTGCACATACATAATTGTGTTAGCTTCAACCCATAAGTGCAACGGTGGCCCTAATCGTGTAACGTCGCCTGTTAAGCTCCCACAATACTTTTTCTCTTCCTCTGAGCCACCCCATTCTGTTGTGGGTTATGGGGTGCTATTACCTCCCATTGAATGCCTTCTGATGCATAGAAGTTATTGAACTCATTTGACACATATTTACCACCATTATCACTCGTAAAATTCTTCACTCTCCTGCCAGTGTCTTTATCAAAACGTGCTTTAAATTCACAAAATTTGGATAATGTTTGGTCTTTCTTCTGCATGAAGAAAATACAACACTTACGTGAGAAATCATCTACAAATATCACATAATACCTATGCTTGGCCATGGAGGATGTCCAGAACATTCCACACAGATTTGAGTGAACTCTTTCAAGGAATTCTTACGCTCTACTGTATTTATCATGAAAGATGGCTTTGGTGTACTTCCCCAATGCACACCCTTTGCATGCATCTTGCTACTCTAGTGTACCCTTGGGAAGTCCTATAGAAATTTGTTGCATGATATTCGAGGCTCCATGGTGCAAATGGAAAAGTATCCTATGCCATAATTCACCGATGTATTCACTCTACACCTTCTTTGCTTTCATGCTCAAAGAAGAACAGTTTTCCACATCCACTTTATAGAGGTTCTTCACCCAAAACCCGATCTTCTCCACCTATCGAGTGGCAGTTGTCTAAGGAAAGCCTTTACTTTCCTAAATATTACATCGTAGCCATAGTCTTCCAACGTAGAAATTGAAACTAAATTATTCTTAAGAAATGGAACATACATGACATCATTTAATGTGAGAGGAGAACCAGACACCCTCTACAAAGTAACTGTATCGATATCGATCATGATATACCTTCCATCATCTCCCATCTCGATCTTCATATCGATGCCCTTCTCCTCAAAGTCACTGAAAATTTCTTTATTTCCTGTCATATGGAATGAGGTTCAATTATCCAGATACCATACATTACCCATCGCCGATGTCACTGTGCATGCACAAAGTGTGAAATCCAACTAAATTTGTGAATCTATAGCTTCACTTGTCGCTCCTCCTGAGGTCTTCTTCCTTACCTTTTTGTGAGGACACTTCACAACATATTTTCCTAGCTCATGACAATGAAAACATTTAATCTTCGATGAGTCTTTCTTCTTCCCTACCTGACTAGAATAAATTGTGGATTGGGAGTTCTTCACTTTCCATTTATTTCCTTTTCCATCCAAGGCACATTTCTCCTCAGCATCATGATTGGATGAGCTTCCATGTCTGGTGTTCTGCCTTATCTCTTCTTACACCAAGTCAGACCACAATCACTCCCAATTTGCTAGCTTCTCCCTCCCATTTATCGAATCCTAGTAGCGATGCCATCAATTAGGAAGACCTATAAGTGTTAGGCTAACCATATCATCTTCAACCAATGTAATACCAATTATCCCAAGTTCATCCTGATATTGGGTGAATTTGCTTAGGTACTGTGGTATTGTGTCTCCCTTCTCCATCTTGATCTTATAAAGATTTTCCTTTAGTTTCAACTTCATGTGCTCACTATTGTTTTGAAATAAGTCTCTAAAGGCTTTCCACATTGCATATGGGGCATCCTTCTCGTGGATATTTAAGACAATATGATCTTGAACTCCTTCTAATATGATCCTCCTATCCTTTGCCACACATTTCTTCCACTCTGTTAGATATTGAGCATCAGTAGTTGGAGGCTTAGGAATATCATTGTCTATGAATTGCTTCATCCCATTATCTTCCAACACTTCATCCATAATTTACTTACAAGCAATATGATTTGAGCTACCCTCAAGGGAATTCTCGAGTCTCAATCCATAGCATAACATCTTGTTGGCTCTGAAGAATGATCCTACAATTTTGATTTCACCTACAAAGACAAGCTTGAATTCTTCTCTGCTATTGTGATTCTTTCTCTGATACCATGTAGAAATTCCTTGTAGATTCAAACTTCTTATGTAATATGCCAAAACAAAAGACTTGAATCTACTCTACTCATCATCAAAAATAATTAATCAATCGAGAAATCACAAAATATGAGACAAGATTGAATCACATATGCTTAGAGATTTGTCTAAGGGGAAATATTGCTGCTCAAAACCCCTTTCTATTTGTATATTGCATTAGCTATAAAAATAGAGAAGAGTTACAATTCTTGCTCAAGCCCGAGCAATCTCTACACTAGTACAATCTATCTCATTGCCTCACAAGGTGACTCTATTCAATACTTAGCCAATTATGTTGCTTGCCAAGCTCTTATTTCCTTGCGTTGTTTCTCAAGGAATTAGCCCCCTATTAATTAGGGGAATCCTCAGCTTGAATTGCGCAATCTCTATAGGCCCTTTCTTTGTCTGAATGCACCACCTATACAACTCAGACAATTATACAACTAATATTATACTACCCTTGAACTCAAATCTCAATTGGGTGAACTGAATTTCATGCATCCATGAGTTAATTATGGTTGAATTCTTAGTTAGCTCTGTTAGACGTTCGACTAGTTCCTCCATTAGGCGGAACTAGTTTAACTGACATTAACTAAGTTTAACTGAAATTAACTAAGTTTAACTTACTTAAACTATTACAACTCAAATTAAACCCAACCCATGCTCCTAAAATTTAGGAACCAGTCTACATGACTCATGTTAGGCTCTCAACTTGAATTAATTGAGGCAACTAATTGAAATTAGCTGAGTTAACCCATTCTCATTGTCTTGTGATGTGGAATTACAATTTTATCCTAATTTAATTAAAGGGAAAATTAAATCAAGATTTTCTTGGTGCCATTTTGAATAACGACCTTATCTTTAAGTCTAAGCTCTTAAATATTTCCCCCACACCTTTATTTCTTAAGATTTTCACCCTTGGTCTTTATGTTGCATATAACCCTGCCATGGCACCTTCTATTAGCCCCCCGGTGATATAATCTTTTTCCTCTTTATATACCTTTGGGATCTCCCTTATGGCATGACATGTCCCATGGGGCCACTCTACACTCTTTTCATTAGTCGTTACTTTTCCAACCATACTACCTTCGTGTCCTAGTGCCTATATCATGGTTGTTTTGCTTTGCTTCCTTCAAAATTCCTCTAGGTTAGATGTTCAATGATGAATTATCCAGGTGGGTCCTCCCGCTGCACCATGGACCAATAATATTGTTGTTTCGGTGAGCTGGCTCTAACAACTGCCACATGCACCCAACGTCTAGTCATCTTGATGCTTCCCTTTTGCATTGCTCATACGCCTTCTAGGTATTTCTAGTAGGATTATGTCATGCTATCATCACTAGGAACACCTGGAGCTATGGAGCGGTGACACGTGTCACTCAAAAATATCTCATTCGGGTACCTAAACACTGCAAAAAAACTTGGCACATGTCCACCATACTAGACTATCATTGTGTTAGTGTTGATATCGTTTGTGACCATTCATGTGTTGCCACATAGCCTACTGGTTTCATACGGGCGTTTAACTTATGCCCATTGTTTTTTCCTTTGGGTTTAACCCAACAAGATGAGCTATGATGGGCTCCACCATCCAGCCAATAATATGTTTCCATGTTTCCTCCTATCAAAGGAGAGAGAAAGTGATCCCAAGCCTTGGGGTTGTGCCATTTTATTTTACAAAATTGTGAGAGTCTTGGCCGCACTGCGCTCCTATTCTTCATTTTCCATGTTGTATGGCCTATCTAAAAAAATGGTGCAAACAAAACTACTAGTTTCGACACCCCTATCGCGTGGTTTATAAAATTGGGAAGGGGAAGTCAGAATGAATCTCCATGTATCTGTCGATCAATGGTTTGGGCAAACCACCCATTTCGACATGACTAGACATGTTAACCCTTACACTAGTTGACCTGTTACAATTCCTCTTGATGCACCAATGGGACGCATGGGGAGAAATATGCCAACAAACATGCATGCATTATAATGGTCACAACTATCGTGCTAATGTCATAGCATTAGTTCCTTTAAGACCCACATAATATTTTTCTATGGTATACCTGCCGGGCTACCTCTGTTGGGTTGTGTTGTTATGTTGGATCTGCCTTGAACCAATGATCTAGGTGGACCTTCATAAAGTACTGTGGCATGGTAAAAGACTCAAAACTCAAACTGGAAAAATCTGGATAAAATTAGCATCGAATTAAAGTTCTTGTCATCCTGATTCCAATGGTGCGAACAATATCCAAATCCGAGTTCATATGAAGAAGTTAGAGCAAGTAAAATTTTATGTTTGACTTGTCCATGTGGTAGGAGGAGTGACGTGGTAGACACTCTTAGCGAATAGGGAAGCACCAAGTGGTAGGATGCCATTGGTCTCGCATATCACATATTGCAACAAGGAGAAGAAGCAGCTTAAGGAAAATCGACCCTAGGCAAGTTGTGATGTGCTAATTGCATATCACAATCACAAAAAGGCAAAATCTTAAGAGTCGGCCCCCGACAGAGCCAGTTGCGATGTGATAAAAGTTAGAAAATTATATATCATAGAGAAATCGAACATATAAAATATTGCAGAGATATAAACACAGAAAACGCATAAAACAAGAGCGACACAGATATACATGGTTCACCCAATTTGGTCTAAGCGCATGAAGAAACAACTAGTCCTTCCTTCTATATTATCCAAAAAAATGAAGAGATACAACCTAAAATAGATCTGTTGTAATTCCCTCTTTGCTCTCACACAATATCCTTTCTCTTTCTCGCTTAGCATACACATCTACATAGCTGCAATACAATTCCCTCATATATAGTGAGGGGTTTCCTTCTAGGAAGAAAACCCTTAATTAAACATAACTTCTACCATCAGATTTATGCCTAATGAACGACCAATATTGGCAATGAAATTACAATATTTTACGAGGAAATTTTACATCTATTTTTAGCTTCGGGGACACTGCCCCCAATCCCTCGCCAAGGGGGGACTCTAAATAATCTTTGCCCCCCCTTAGACCCCCCGAGTAGCGTGGATAAATGGGTAGCATTGCTGCCACATTAAGAAATGGGGTCCAATGCTGCGATACCTCTGAATAAAGAAGATAATCAGGGTGCACACCCAACAATAAAATTGCAGTCACAGATCACAACGGGAGTTGTTGAATGGGGTACCACTCAGCTTCCGCCAATTTCAATTTGCTATGGGCTTTGGAATGGATATTTTAAACACTATATTTCATAACCCCGACGAGTTCATTGTTATCGTAGTTGTATGGACTTTGATATTTGCTGAGGGAAAGCATTGATTGCGATTTGCAATGGTGTTCCAATATGCGATATTTTATATGTTATATTTCGTAATCCTGGTGGGTCCACTGCATCGCAGAACACTTTTTGTATGGGTTTTGGTTCATCGCTGATTGGAAACATCGATGGATTATCAGCAACGATAAAGTCGTCGGGGCAAGGTGAATGTTTGGTGATTGCAGTTAAAGAGTTTCTCCATGTTTGTAAGTTTGTTTCCACATACTATTCAAGGGCCTGAGAATATCAGTTCGTAAGCGCCTACCTACTTAAACTTGTTCTATGGTTGGAATCTGTGAGGGTATTGAGGGATTTTTCACCATTCTTATATAAAAGGCCATTTGTGTTGGAAGGAGGCAGAGGGGACTAGTGGAATAATTCATAAGAATTTCACGCAACAGACCCTAACCTAGCAGCAGGTCATGACCTCACCTTGAGCAACAGGAAGGTTTCGAGCAGTTGCAGAAGGCATAGTCATCCAAATTGGGTGTTTGGATAGGCTTTTCTGCATGATTTTTCACCAGGATTTCAGTGGTACCGTCTGTTTCTAAAGATGGTCTCTCCATATTTTCCATATTCCATCTTGGAGGCATAAAGATTGTAAAGAATGTTACTTTTACTTTTATATCTTTTTATGCCACATAATGAATGAAGGCCTCCCCACTATTTAGTAGGGCCTACATATGTAGTCCAAACTGGATGAACTCCGTAATCAAAAAATTGTGTCATGGTTTCTCTCTTGTCATGTTATTTCCACATTGTTTTCTGCGTTTTTAAGTTCCATGGTTAATAAGCTATGTTATATGTAATTCTGATGCATCTATAGGTAAAACATCTTGGATCAGGTTTGGTATCAGAAAAAGTCTTTGTCAATGCGAATTGCATGAGTATATGCTAACATGGAACAAGTTCCGAAAGGGAAAAGAAAAACTTAAGTAATTTTATCTTGAAGCAGGATGTGCACAACGAAGAATAAACATGGAAAATGAAGAAGCTCGTTGGGAACAGGAAAAAAAATTCCATAAGGTATTCTACAATATGGCCGAGAAAGTGGATAAGTTGTTTTCAGAGTATGAGAAGGAACTTGGGAACGAGAATAAAGATGCGAATGAAAATAGATCAGTACATCATGGAGATGGTGGAGAAAAACCCCCTCCCTCTCCATCTTCTAGTGACAATTCCGCTTCTTCTTCTTCTTCTCATCATTCTTGTAGACGTCATAGACATACATCTAGGAAACCTTTCCTTAAACTATATGTACAGTTTAACTTACCTATGTATGCTAGAGAATGTAATGTGGAAAATCTCAATGATTGGATTAGGAAAATTGAGGTCTACTTCCAGATTCAATAGATCAAGGAAGATGAGGCAAAGTTCCAATTGGAATCCCTTCGACTTAGTGGCACTGTTCTCATTTGGTGGGAGCGCAGATTACAAGGTAGAAAAAATGTGGGTAACCTTCTTCGCTCATGGTCAAATTTTGTTTCTACATTAAAGAATCAGTTTTACCCTCTAGGATATAAAAAAATCATTAATTGAATGGAAACACCTAAGGTAATGCAAGCATCAAAATGTGCAAAAATTCACCAAAGAATTTAGGAAACAAGTAGTGAGCTTGAGCATTCCACTAGATTCACCAGAGATTGTAACTAAGTATATTGGTTCCTTACATGGTTACATAAGGAATTCATTACTATTGTTCAAGCCCTCTACTATCAATGAGGCCAATGTTAAGGCCATGCCTCTTGAGTGTAGGGGGACGCGTGAACAAAATTACCACTCAAAAGGAGTCACAATCACCAAGAGAAGAGAGGCAAAGCCCTCTTGTACCCATTGTGAGAAAGAGGGAAACAATGAAGAGAATTGCTAGAAACTGCACCCTGAGTTGAGGACTATGAGGAATGGTAGAAAGGAGAGGTAGAAGACAACCGCCACCATGAGACAATATCGCGAGTCTGAATCAGAGGAAGATGAGAAGGTTACAACTGCGGGATTTTCACGAGGTAGACCAATTGACCTAGGGTCATATTCTGGTGATGAAAGGAAGATTGTAGATCTTGGGATTGCAGTAGATGGATCCGTCGATTTGGGTTTTGATTCGAGAAACGAAACAAAATTTTCAATAGATATTGTACCAAAGGTGAAAGGGACACTCAATGTGGCATGGGTCTAGGAAATTGAGGAGATAAACCAAAGCATTCAATTAGAGAATAATGGACTAAGGAGAATCCTACAGGAAGCAAAAATGGAGAAAAAAAGGTTGCTACAACAGACGCAAGATAAGAACGAGGCCTTAGAAAAGATGCAACATAACCACATTGAGGTAAAAAGTGAATCTTCGGTTACATGTACCTTTCCTGATGATGATTTTTTTGCTTTTGAAAAATATACTATAGGTATCAGATCCAAACTGTTGAAGAAAATGAGGTATCATGGGAAGGGCCTCAGCATTAATGGCCAGGGCATCACAAACCCGTGAAAGTGGAGGAATTTCCTCGTCATGCAGGACTCAGGTATATTAGGAAGGAAGTTGTGGAATGCTCCAAAACAGCCAATGGCCCACCAATGATAGATGATGAGGGAACCTCATAACATTCCAGTGATAGAGAGGGATCAATGAATACTTACCAGAGGCACATCGACAAAAAGCATTCCAGGACGATCCGGAAACTCTGTTAAAGGAAGAATCATTGCAACAAGGATGAACATTATAAATCTTCATGCCCAAGAAGCACCCATGAAGGATCTAGTCATTGAGGATATTCCACAAACAAATCTGCCACAAGAAGATGAACCATTTACTTTTTGAAGTAAAAGATGGGTTTTTTAGATAGTATCTTGTTGTGGCCACAGTTTTTAGATCATCCATTGCAGGTAAATTTAAAAAGTGATTATGTGTTTTCCATCGCTTCAAAATGCAACAATGATGTTTGTGACCTTTTATTATGAGTAGTTTGGGTATTGGTTTCTATCATGGAAAACTTGACCAAAGAGTGTTTGTTATAAACTCTTGGCAAGTGTGGGATTGTTTGAGTCATGTATGGCTTGTATATGATTGCAAGGGATGTACCAACATTGTGTGCAGGTGGTTGAAATTGTGGTTTCGAGAGGACATGGGTAGTTCTTAAAAGAATCCATCCGAATAAACCTTGGTTGATTGAGAAAGAAAAAGTGAGAGAGAAATTTCCACACTTGCCAATTGATTGAAAAGGCTTTTGGCGGTTGAAAATTTCTTAGTGGGGATGATTGATCTAGGTGTATCTTTAGAAAACACTAGTGGCATGGTAAAAGGTTCAAAAATCAAAGTGGCAGAATCTGGATAAACTTATCATCGTATCAAAGTGCTTGTCATCCTGATTCCAACGGTGTGAACAACACCCAAATCCAAGTTCATATGAAGATGTTAGAGCAAGTCAAAGTTTATGTTTGACTTGTCTAGGTGGCAGGAGGAGTGATGTGACAGACCAAGTGGTAGGCTGTCATTGGTCCCGCATATCACATATTGCAATAAGGAGAAGAAGCGGCTTAAGGAAAATTGTCCCTAGGCAAGTTGTGATACAATAATCGCATATCGTAATCACAAAAAGGAAAAGTGTTAAGAATCGGCCCCCGACAGAGCCAGTTGCAATGGGATAAAATCACAATCGCAGATCGCAATGGGAGCAGTGGAATGGGGTATCACCTGACCTCTACCAATTGCAATTTACATTGGGCTTCGTACAGGATATTTTATAGACTGTATTTCATAACCCTGGTGGGTCCATTGTTGTCATAGTTCTATGGACTTTTATATCCGCCGACAGAAAGCACCGATTGTGATTTGCGATGGATTTCCTGGATGTTATACTTTATATGTTATATTTCGTAATCCTGATGGGTCTACTGCATCGTAAAACACCTATTATATGGGTTTTGGTTCATCGCTGATTGGAAATGTCGATGCATTATCAACATTGATAAAGTCGTCGGGGCAAGGTTAATGCTCGCTCAATGCAGTTAAAGAGTTTCTCCATGATTGTAATCCTTTTTCCGCATACTATTCAGGGGCCCAAGAATTTTTGTTGGTAAACGCTTGCCTACTTAACTTCGTATATGGTTGGAAACTACCTAGATATTGAGGGATTTGCCGCCATGATTATATAATCAGAATAGTTCAGAAGCATTGCACATACGAGAACTTGACCTTGCAGTAGGTTGGGACCTCTCCTTGAGTAGCAGGGAGGTTTCGAGTAGTTGCAAAGGGCCTGATTATCCAAATTGGGTGTTTGGATAAGCATTTTTGCATGATTTTTCGCCATGATTTCAGTGGTAATACATACATACATACATACATACATACATACATACATACATACATACATACATATATATATATATATATATATATTAATATGGGCTCTCCATTCTTCGTCCATATTCCAACTTGGAGGTATAAGGACTGTAACGAATTTTGCATGTAATTTTATCTCTTTTTATGCCACTTAATGAATGAAGGCCTCCCCACTATTGAGAAGGGCCCATAGACATAGTCCAAATTGGATGAACTCTGTAATAAAATCATTGTGTCATGGTTTCTTCCTTATTGTGTTATTTCCACATTGTTTTCTATGTTTTGAAGTTCTGTGGTTAATAAGCTTTGTTATATCTAATTCTGATGCATCTATCAGTAAAAGATCTTGGATCACCCAATCAATATGTTCCATTTTGTTACATTGTCTACTCCACGTCTACCCGAAACTTTGGATAGAATCTATGCTAAAGACTCTGCCAATTTGGATGCAATGCTAAACATAACATGCTCAAATGAGTCCTTTAACAATACTTGGCTTTGGGAATTTTGACTTTCGGGTTACCTAACTTTGACTGGCCATAACTTTTGATCGAGGAGGCTATTTTCAAACTTATACATACCATTGGAATGTTGCTTCAGAGCTCTATGTATTTGAGTAGGTTCCAATAGCATTTTAGATTATTTGTTGAGATGGATATTTCTCCAAAGATCCTGCACCTTCACAAATTGATTCACCAATCTTCTTGGAAACATCTAATCATTGAAGCACCCTTGTCAGCATTTTGTTTGCATTATCCATCAATTTATTTCCTTTTCCTTCAATGAAGACACATTTGCAACAATATCCCCCTTTGGCATTGATGAAAACATCCTGATAAAACAAAACATCACCATGTAAACATGTCAGGTATGATTGTCTCAAATCAGTGCTTTGGATGCTACTCCCCTTGATTTATACTTCTCTTGTATTGTATTGTTCTTGTTGTGTTGATGTTTTCCTTTTGCATCATGACTTCTCATTATTGTTGTTCGATCGCTAATACCTAAGGCCATAACCTTTTATCCAAGAGCCTATTTTAAAATTTCCACACACCACTGGAAAGATTTTTCATATCTCTATCCATCTGAGTGGGTTCAATAGCATTTGAGATGATATTTTAAGATGGAAATGTCTCCAAATATCCTACACCTTGAGAAATTGCTTCACTAATATTTTTGGAAACATCTGAGCCTTACAACACGTTTTCCATCATTTTCTTTTCCTTTGACATCAATGTGTTTCCTTTTCCATCAATGCTAACCCATTTCCAAGAATATCCCCATTTGGCATTGATGGAAACACCATAATTAAACAAAACATAATCATGAAAACACACCAAATATGATTGTCTCAAATTGGCCCTTTGGATGCAGCTCCTTGTGAGATGTACTTCTCTTGTGTTGTATTGTTTTTGTTGTCCTTCTCCATCATGAATTATCCTTATTATTGTTTGATCACGAAGACCTCTCCCCCTTTAAAATCAATGGTAAATACACCAACATTCTCCTTCTGTAACCTTACTCCCCCTCTCAACAATCTTCCCATGTCTTTTTGATTCTGTGGACCTGCTAACAAATTGTTATGTTGAAAACCTTAGGTACATCTCATGTAATCTAAGAAGCCTCATAACTATCCTGTGAAGAATGTTGAGTTGAAAGGATAGGAGTAATTAATCTTAATATCTGCCTCAAATAGTGAAATGGTATCTCTTGCTAAAACAACTCATGCAAGTACAACTGAACCATGAGATAAAATAATTCCTTCTTGTCTAGGTCTCAGTTAGGCTTACATTCATAATATTGCCTACCTAGGCATATACACCTGATCTCTAGAAAGAAGGAAAACCTTTCCTATGCATGCGACCATCAATTTAGCAATTTATTAACAACAAAGTACAACACATAGAAGTGCTTAATTGATAAAATAGAGGGACTCTTACCAAATCATGCCTTACCCAATAACTCCTACTCTACTTGACAGAATTCTAATGGTAGCAGACTCATCATAACATGTTTGACCCATCATGAACCATTCATATAAATAAGTACTTTCTTACCAACACTTAGACTCATGTTGACAATATGAACACAATACTCTAATAAAAATCTAATGCTCGAGAATACCAATTGATAGTACCTTTGATACTAAGTGTTAATACCAATTGTTAATACATTTGTGATCGACGATGACAATTGTTGAATTGATGCTACTAATAACACTTTTTGAGTACTTGCTAATCAAGTTCGCTCATCCTCTAATCATTCTCCTTTCACCACAATTATGATGCCTAATACTAATTACCAATTGGAATAGTATGAAAGCATCACAACATTCAATCCATTCATCATATCTACAACTCAAAATTCTGATCACTCAAACATAACATGCAACAAACACCATTACCCTTTGTCTTGTAGCAAACAACTGAGACCAATTAATGATACTAATTGTCAATTTAATAAAATGATACTTAGATATTAACTTTAGTATTACTCCCCATATGCCTATGCTCACTTTTTTCATTAGGAATTTGTGAACAATCTTGCAAAAGGGACAATAAAACTTTGATAGTAAATAGATAACTACCACCTACCCATAATTAAACTACCAATTTGATTTCACAACATTCAACGAATCACACTACTCAATAATCAACATAAAATTACATACATCCCTTTATCCTCCAGACACAATATTAGAGATGTTCCTTTCTACTTATTGCACTCGACCTTTCCAGTTTCCCTTGAAGCCAATATATTCTTCTCAATGAAGAGGAATAAGGGATCTACTGCCCATGAGAATATTATCTCCCTTTTTCTTCCACACGTAGGTATGTTGAGTTTTGTCAACACCACGAGTTTATATCCTACACTAATCTGTTAATTTCTCTTGACTAAGTCAATTTTTGCCAAACCACTAATGATTCCTCCTGTTAGCACCAATTAAAAATGATTTTCAATTTACCTCTTTCTCTTATTTCTCACTATTTTTTCCTACTTTCTTCCTATACCATAATGAAGAACTAGTAGAGCTATTGCTTGTTTTGTCTAATTGGAGTCTTTGTATGTTGTATATTATATAAGAGAGATCAACGATGGGAATTGCGGACTCTGAAATACTAATCCTCTGTTGATAGTCACCAAAAACTAGCGTATGTTTCTAAAATGAATCCTGTGTAGTTATCCTTGTTGGCTCTCATTATAATCCATGCCCTTGATTGTAGTGTTCTGAAAACGAGGTGAATCATTTCCAAATCTGCATACATCTAGTTTGTGCCCATAATTTCTATGCATGTGGCATTCAATAAGAGCATTATTCATCTTACCAAAGATTTTGTATATCCAATTTCTTGGATTGATACTTCCTCTCCTAATGCTATTATGCCACTGAGGTTATTACCTTTAAGGGGAAAAGCCTCATTGTGCATGTCTATTCAAACTTCTTTTCTGAGAAATTTTTAGTTATTGGTGAAATGGAGCATTCCACCTATGTTGTTGCACATTAATTTTCCTCTTTGAACACTTGGAGGCAAAGTGCCATGGTTTACTACAATAAAAACATATGTGGCGATACATACCTTAATATTGATCCCTAGAAGTCCTTATGTCTCCTTGTGACTGTGTTATTTTCTCTTCCAATGCAATGTTGTTGAGTATTCTTTATTTAACAAAGCTGGTGGGTATTTTCCATGATCCTACTGAGCCACTGTCATCTTCCAATATTGTCTAAGTCTGAGAGGAAAAATGGTTGGTTTGAATCTCTTCAAAAGGTTCAAAGTTATTTTCATGCTTTTGAAGATTCATCAACTTCTCATTTAATTTTCTATTCTCTTCTTCTAGCTTCATATTTATGGCTTTGAATTTCCTTCTCCTCGAGATTTGATAAGATTTTACTCCTTAAATAGATATTTTATCTAGGATCTTCCATTTTAATAGAGGAGCAACTGTATTCACACATTTCAATTTCACTCGCATCATGTTCAAGAGTTTGTTCCCTTGATGAATCTAAGGATTATTATACTAACATGAGATGTCCTTTCTTCCTCTTCACTAGAGATGGACCCATTGTCTTCTTGAACAATGTCCATAATATATGCTATTGCTATTAAAGTAGCTCTTTCTTTACTACAGGTAGATGAGGAACTCTCAATTTCACCAGTACTTGGAGTTAAGCAATTTGCAGATAATTGGCCTATTATTCTACAATAACAATAGAATAACAACTTACTTTTAGATTTCATATCCTATGAATAATATGAGCGATTATTATCAACTTGGATTATTGATACCAAATAATCACCCTCTGATTCATGATGCTAAATACTCTTTGAATCTTTGACTTCTCCATTCTTGAGGGAAAGAATCTTGACATCACATGCATCTTATATGTCTATATCATAGATGGACTATAACTCATGCCATATATATTTCACAATCTTAAAACATATCACATTTTCAATATCTGACTTAGAAAACCGCCTCATTGTCCTTTTCTTAACTTGATCATCAACCTCGTTGTTTTTTAATCCATTCACCATAGATAGCCATACATCCAAATGAGGAGCTTGAAAGTAGATTCTTATCCTTACTTTTCAAGTTGTATAATTTGAGCCATTAAAAAATGTAACTTTGCCTAAGGTAATCTAGTCTTGGTTTTCCATGATCCCTAATATTCCTTCTAGCTATTAAGATGACCCTAAAGGAAAATTTCTCTAGTAACAATTGTTAAAAATAATGGAAACTAGGACACTACTGAAGTGGGGGGTGGGGTGCGGGGTGAATCAGTAGTGTGACTAAATTATACAATTATTCACAAATTATACTTTTCAATCACTTTTGCAATCATTCATCAATCAAGAAAAAAACTATGTAACTCATAATATCATGATCATCGTCAAGCACATGAACAACAAATACACAAGAAATCATCTTTTTTTCATTTCTTTGAAAATACAAGCTTCAACTTCATTACATCATTTCCCCGCAATCTACTACTTGTAGGTTTATCAACTACAACTGAAAGAAACTTATGTCCCTTCTCATTTATTAGTATTCACTGAAAGGGATTGCTTCACCTGATCATTTATCAGACTTTGCTGAAATAGAATCTTACCCCTACTCATTTATCAAATTCTACTGGAAGGGGCTCTTTCCCCTAAATATTTACCAACACCTATTGGAAGGAGCTAGAACCCCTAATCTAAAAGCTACCACTTGCTGGCCTTTTTGATTCATCTTTCGTACATTTTCAAATTAGAATCAATAGACCACTTACCTCATAAACAAAAAAAAAATATCACTGCAACTACTCACAAAAACCACCTTACAAACACCTTCAACAATATCTTATTATTGATAAAATATCGATCAAAACCACCTTCAATGATTTCTCATTACTGAACACACCAAATAATACTCGTAACATCAATCCTTTCATTAATTACCAATGAACTCCTTGCATCTATAAAGCACCTTTTAGATACCAAATATGATCATTGATTCACCCTTAATGCATACCAACTCTATGGATCTTTTTATACCAACAACCCTATTCTCTGTTGCTCGAATTATGCTTATAAATATGTTTCCCTAGTATTTTTGGTAAATAAAACATTAGTTAACTTCAAGTATTCCTCCATGCATAAAATCTATATTTTTCTTTCTTCTACTTCAACTAATTCTTCAGTATGTCATCTGTAGGTCTTAAAATAATTCTCTATTCTTAAGATAATTATATATGAGTTTAACTACTCAAATATGTTGTTTTGGAATTTTACCAATTTAAGTACAATTTGAACTTGTTCTTCTATTTCACTTTGATATTTACATTAATCTATGCTTTTTGCCTTTGTCTTGTACAAAATATGCCTTATTATTATTATCTCCAAGTTATAATTCACAAATGTGTTGTTTAAGACTCAAGTTGCAAGTTCAACTAATAATTTAGCTATTCTGTGCTTTAATAGGTTTTAGCAGAGCTCCTTATATTTTTAGCAAGCCTCCAAATTTGGCTTAGCTTCCAAATAAGCTGCCTTAAATATTTGTTCTGCCAATAATGTTGCCAAATCTTTCACGTTGCCAAATATAGTCTTTATCCCCTGGCACTCTATATTTTAACCCTTTTTAGTTATAAGTCCATGCACTACAACCTTATCTTTAAGTTCGAGTGCTTAAATATTTGCATCTGTGGCTTTGGTTCTTAAGCTTCGTGCCCTCCATCTTTATGTTGCATATAACCCATTCTTAGCACCTTTTATTAGCTTGCTAGCACCTTTATCCTAATTATATAATCTTGTGCCTCTTTATAAATCTTCATGGTTTTCCTTATGGGATAAGATGTCCTATGGGGTCGCCCCATGGCCTTTTCGTTGGTCACTTCTATGCCAACCATACCACCTCCATGTCCCAACGCTTGCATTCTAGTGCTTCCACTTTGCTACCTTCAAAATTCCTACATGTTAGAATTTCAGGGATGACGTGTCTTGGTGGGTCCTCCTGCTGCACCATCGACCAACCATAGTGTTGTTAAGGAAATCTAGCTGTAATAATTTCCAAATTTTTCGACGTCTAACCAGCTTGACACTTCCCTTTTGTGAGGCACAAACACCTTTCAGGGTTCTACTAGTGGGATGATTGCATTCTGGTGCTTCCACTTTGCTACCTTCAAAATTCCTACAGGTTAGAATTTTAGGGATGACGTGTCTTGGTGGGTCCTCCTGCTGCACCATCGACGAACCATAGTGTTGTTAAGGAAATCTAGCTGTAATAATTTCCAAATTTTCTCGATGTCTAACCAGCCTGACACTTCCCTTTTGTGAGGCACAAACACCTTTCAGGGTTCTACTAGTGGGATGATTGCATGCTGTCGTCATCAAGGACACCTGGTGCCTCCACAGTGGTGACACGTGTCACCCAAAATGGCCCATTCAGGTACCAAAAAACTCCAAAAACACCTTCCACATGTCTACTATATTAAACTGTACTTGTGTTAGTGCTAATCTCATTTGTGAGCACTCATGTGCTGCCATGTAGGCCACCTGTTTTGTCCTAGTGCTTAACTTTTATGCGCTCTTTTATCCTCCGAGGTTATCCTAGTGGGATGAGGTGGCATAGGCCCCACCATCCAACAAATAATATTCTACCATGTGTCCTCCTGTTAGAGGAGATAGAAAGAGTTCCCAAGCCTTGGCTTTGAGCCATTTTCTTCTATAAAATTCTAAGGGTCCAGGTGACATTTCACTTCTCTTCTCCATTCACCACATTGTCTGACCTGTATCAAAACTTGCTACAGATAAAATTGTCGGTTTCAACATCCCTATCATGTGGTTTATTAAATTAGGAAGTGGGTGTTAGCATGAATCTCCATCGTTGATTTGTTGATCAGTTGTTTGGGAAAACTTCCCATTCTAACACCCCTAGACACGTTAACCCTCTACCTAGCTAACTTGTTGGAATTCCTCTTGATGCACCAGTGAGACACATGGGGTGTGATCTGTCAAAAAACATGGGTTCCTTTTAATGATAACCTTAGCCTAGCTAAAATCATCTTGCTAGTTCCCTTAGGATTTCCTTAATATTTTTTTGTGGTACACTCACTAGGCTACCTTCGTCGCACATTGCTAGTATGTGGACTCCACCTTGAGCAAATCAATATGATCCTTGTTGCTCCATTTTCTGCTCCACATTTTCCGATGGTTTGGATATCATCTCTGCCAAATACTCTGTGAATTTGGGTGCACCTCCAAACATAGCATGCTCAAATGAGTCTGTCAAAAATAATTAGCTCTACAAACTTTGACTTTGGGGGTACGTGACTTTGACTAACCATAAATTCTGATCGAGGAGGCCATTTTCAAACTTTCATATACCACTAGAAATCTATTCTAGATATCTATAAATATGAGTTGGTTCCAATAGCATTTGAGATTATCTATTGAGATGGAAATGCTCCAAAGATCCTACACCTTCACAAATTACTTCAACAATATGCTTGGAAACAAATGATCCTTCTAACATCTTTGTGATCATTTTCTTTCCCTTGGCCATCAATGCTTTTCCTTGTCCATCAATTAAAGCACATTTCAATTAGGTATTCATGTTTACTATTGTTGACTATGATTCTGATATTAAAGATAGTTGACCATGTCAACAATAATTAACCATAGTCAACATGTGTTAATATATAAATTAATTTATAGTTAAAACATTATGAATGTTTAAATCAATATTATTGGCTTGATGGGGCCTGACCTAGGTTCAAATTTAAATGTGAAAACCAACAAAACCCTAACTGTTGACCCTTTTGGCAACAACTTGCATAGCATAGGCTGTAGTCTCACCCACAGTAGTTTTGGGGGGATGCTAGAACCATGTTTTTGCATCTAGAGGCCTGTGTGATGGTTTCCTGAGGTTCTTATGGCTTAGATCTACCTTCAGACAACTTTATCCCTTTCGAACAAATAAATACTACAAATATATCTAAATAGCTTCTAGATCTATGCAAAGGTAGCTAATTACTCTCAGCATGCAAAAATATTACACATCTACTAGTTTCACGCAGTAAATAAGCATTAATTCCTATAAACATATCATAGAGAAAAGATAGATAAAATTTAGTATAAGTAAATAACAAGGAACATATGCATCATAATCATCTCAAAATAGACTTTATTAAGTATAAACGTTCAATTAAAGACTTCTTATCCCTGTGCACTCGGCTGCAGGGATCCGCGCACTCAGTCTGCGGACTTACCAAGGTCTCTGTGCACTCAGCCACAGGAGCCTTCCCCTTTCGCCTAAGTACAAGAAAGAGACCTTTCCTACCTTAACACTTTTTCCTTACAATGATTCTTCAAGTTAAGTTATTCTTAAGACTCTATATTACTCATCTATATATAGTATTTTCTTTAGAATACCATGGTTGGCGAACCATGGGTGGGTTTCAAAACCACTCTATTATCTACCCACCCAAGGGACTAAACTCCCTTTGACTCATACTAGCTTCGTGCTCCGCCTACACATTTCTTGGAGACCTTAGATTCATTACAAAAGGTATTACAAAATTTTCCCAAAACTTAACAAAATTTACCCCATCCTAATAGGCCCCCAGCATAAATTTGGTGACTCGCTCTCGAGTCACTCAACTAGCACATCTATCTTGTTGTGGAGGTCGCTAAACTCCACCTTCAACACCTCTATGTCAGCAGAACTGTGCACTACATCTTGTTGCACTTCCTTTACTAGATTTTATGTAGTTAGGCCTTCCATCGTGAGGCTTATCGTCCTTTGTGTCTGCTGGAGTGTATTCAACTTCTCTTGGAATGACATAGTAAGTTGGATTGCTTCCTCTGTCCGGCTGTATTTTTTCCTTTAAGAAGACCTCTTTTTCTATACCTCTTAAATCTCTGTTTGGAGTTGTTTTCCTTCTTGTAATCGAGAGAAGCACTAGACCAGTGCCAAAGTATGCGCAGTCGCCCTGAGTTCATCAAACTTTTGTTACATCTCCTAGATATCTCTGTCAAGTTTTTGTAGGTTTGGGTCCTCCTGCAAAGTCTTCCATAGTTCCATTACCTGCTTGAAGATCAGTGTGCATCCTATGACATCTTCATCCAAAGTTTCCATGCTCTCCCTGATGGTTGCTCTGTGCTACTCCTGGACTTATCGCAGAGTGGTTGGCTGCAATTTCAACTCCAGATCTGAGATCTTCATTTGGAACTCAAATGTTACTCGACCAATCTCAACCTTCAATTCTCTGACAGCAACAACCAACTTCTGAATCTTTGCTGTTGTGACTACATCTTCTGGAATGTGAAGTTTTGTCAGTGTCTTACATTCCTGTATAATTGTTGCCTCCAAGCTCTTGTTTCATGTAGCTAATGCTTCCTTTTCCTTCAGCACCTCAGTCTTTCCTACGAAGATCTACTCATTGTTCATCTTTACCTCACCAATAACTGATAGTTGTTAGATAAACTTGACTCAGGATAGAGTCAAAATTGACCAGGTTAAACAATGATGGTTCTAGGGCACATGGTATTGTGCACCCATAGTATTCTACCTGTGGTATTATATGTAATGGAGCTTATAAAAGGCTGAAATGACTTCATTGTAATGCAAGGCCTGGAGGTGAGCGGTGAAGGCTCACTTGGCCGGATTGGCTAGAGTTTTGGCCAAGGATAATGAAATTTCATTATGGTTGGGTTTTTCCCCAGATTTGGGGTTTTCCCAGATAAACATGTGTGTTTATGTGTTTATGGTTGTTGCTGGTTATTTTTATATTTATTCCTCTTAGTAATTCTCTGTAATTATTTATGTTATGTAGTAAATTTACTAACAACTGGTATCAGAGCTAGATATTGGCTTCAAAGGAATTCTTTGATGCCAGGGGTTTATAGTGCCTGATGAGATCAATGCAGCCTTTTTACAGATCTGGGTCTGAAAATAATGGTGGAACAATCATAGGCAGAAGAACCTCGAGGAGAATGTGCGGAAGATAGTGCCATAAATGCAAGGGATCGCAGTGCATTTGAGATATTTACTGGTTTGGAACATTTGACAAATTGTTTGGGATTCATGTGGCTATTTAAAGAAGGTCAGCAGAAGAAAATTGTTCATGCGGCTTCGAAAATTGTTTGTTTTTTGCTACGTGAGGCCACCGATGCTGGAATCTACAAGGTTCTCAATGGGCTCGCAGTTGGAGCGGTTTGATAGAAGTTTTTGAGCACATCAAATTTAGAGAGGATGGATCAGAGTCGCAACAGCAATAAACAAAAAAAATTACTAAAGTCAAAATTATTGCATGTAAATGGGCATACTACTATAAGACCTAGTAAGGCATGTGCACCTCTCAGTAATCACCGGTAAAGTCTGGATTAGACCTAGGTGATAGGGGGGATGTTGGGTTAACAATACCCAGGGTAAAAACTTTGAGGGGGGTAAGAGCTAGAGTGAGCGGGATTGTCTCACTTAGCAGGTTTGGCTGGAGTTAGTCAAGGAACCCCAAGTCAAGTTTAAGGGGGGAATTGTTAGATAAACTTGACTCAAGATAGAGTCAAAGTTGACCAGGTTAAACAGTGATGGTTTTGGGGCACATGGTATTGTGCACCCATAGTATTCTGCCCATGGTATTATATGTAATGGAGCTTATAAAAGGCTGAAATGACTTCATTGTAATGCAAGGACCTGGAGGTGAGCAGTGAAGGTCACTTGGCCGGATTGGCCAGAGTTTTGGCCAAGGATAATGAAATTTCATTATAGTTGGGTTTTTCCCCAGATTTGGGGTTTTCCTAGATAAACATGTGTGTTTATGTGTTTATGTTGTTTCTGGTTATTTTTATACTTATTCCTCTCAGTAATTCTCCGCAATTATTTATGTTATGCAGTAAATTTACTAACAATAGTGTGCACTACTCCTTGATCTTGAGCTTATCTGATACCCCATCATGAAGCATGTGGAGGGTTTGAATAGGAAGCATGGCTAAGTTGAAACCCACATCCTTGATTTGTCTGAGTTGAGTGTTTGCTTCATCTGCCTCTGTGTGTAGTGATCCCTCTAGTAATGGTATGACTGTGGGGTTCATATTCCTATATGTCTCCAACATAGTCATGCTTTCTTGCTCTAGACTTGCTTTAAACTCGCTCACATGTCCCACACTCGCCTGAAGTCAAACTGTTTGAATCTACAACTCGCGTAGATCCTTTTGTAGGTTCCCTAGCGCCTACAGGTATTGTTATTCAAATTGTGTCCATAGCTCCATCGTTGTGTCAGAGAATTGTCTCTGATTTCATCCATGTCCCCCTCAGTGAGTGTTACACAACATTTTTCCACTGTCCCTGTACTCCCCATCTATGATCCTGGAGGACCTCTACTGTGAATTTAAAATACTTTCCCATCATGAAGAAACATCCCAATATGTCCCTCTTCATGACAAGAATATTTCCCCTTTGCATCATTTCCCAAGAATGTTCCTTTTATCCCAGTTTACAAGACTGATGCTATTGACCAATTTCCTCCTCGCACCAATTACAGATATTAAAACTATCCCTCATGTTGTACGAAGTGATTGAGCCCTTTTCAATCCTACCAACCATCTTTTGGAATGTTTTTTAAATATGGAGTCGAAGCTTCCATGTCTAGAAGCTTCGTAAAAGGAAGTCTGGTAGATGGTTGGGCCAGATGGAGCCAAGGAAGTCAGTTTGGGCTCCTTTCCCCTATTAGGATGGAATAAACTCAAGAGATAATACCTTCTCTCGTGATGAGAGTAACCATCTCCAATCTATCCAAGCTATATAATCCTCTATTTTCCCAAGCTAAACTAGTTTTGGAGTGAGTTTGAATGATCAACAAGTCATATATAGCTTGTAGCTTTCTAGTGTATGTTTTGAGGGAGAATACTTTGATTTTGGTTTCGTTTGAGACTAGAGGAAAGAGACCTTAAAAATTCCATTGTTGAGGCTATCCATGAATTTCTAGCAGAACTGTGGGGAGCCGGATACGTCAGAGGAGACTAGCAACGTCAAGGAACTGGTTGTAATCTCTTTCTGATTTATATAAATACAACTATTGATTGATTTCCTACATGAAGTGTCATTTTACATCTTTATTTCTTAATGTTCCTTGACCTATTAAGTAGGTTGAATACAATATTGTATGGAATCATGTTTATTGTTGTTGTTGTTGTTTTCTTGTTTCACGTATTCGAAGGAAGGAAACAAAAGATAGTTGGAGTGAGGAATCATGATCATCACTAAGAGGAATAACGTTCTAAGAGGTAGGCCCTCTTAATTGATTGTAGCTTAAGGATATTTTCCATAGATTGTTTCTTTGTGGCTTGACCTGCTCTCTCAGGCTAGAGGAATTGTTTGTGTCCGCACTAAGAATTTATCTGCACCATAGTGAGGACCATTGGATCTACATGTGCATGCTTGTTTGATTTCTTCTTCTTCCTGGGTCTAGAAGTTGTCTCCTTGGTCCACTTCTACAACTTAAAGGGAGTTCTATGCTCCTCGCCACCACCTCCTTCCTCCTCATACCCTTCGTTGACTGTAGTATGTTGATAAGTAGACTCGTCAACTTCCATTTTGGTATCCTTCGCGACACGCTCCTTTTGAGCAGTTTCCTTAGCAAAAACTTCCTTCTTTTTTTGTGTCGCTTTTTTTTAGCCTGTTGCCTACTCAACCTCTTTATTTCTTTGTGCTACTATTGTCTACACGGAGGAGCTTTCTCCAACCTTTCTTGTTCCAGTGCCAAGATGTGTGGGGTGCAACCACTCCCCTGGCCACTTCCTTAAGACTTCTTGTACATCTGCTTCAATGACTAGGTATGTAAACTTATACCAAACCTTCTTAGGATCTCGTCGGGCATGGATGGATATGTTGTGAAAATCTATCTTGAACTCCATGTATGCCTCCAAATTCTCAAACAAGGTAGGTGACAACGTCTTCCTCTGGCTGATCACCGTGTGAAGGTCCATCTCGACCAACACCCTGAATATCTTCGTTTCCATGACCCTCTTTGAGTCCTTTGTTTCCCACAGTGAAGTGAACTTCGCGGCCTCTAGTAAATCAACATCCTATGGAGGGAACTAATTGTCTTCTAGCAGTATCCACAAAACTAGGGAAATTAACAACAACAGTCAAACATAGAGGAATTCCTTGTCGTTGTGATATAATGCCCAGTTGTACTACATCCCCTTCATGCATTGTGCAGCCAATGAAATGACTAGCACCAGCACCTCCTTCGCGCAACACATTTTCATGACCTTTCAAGACAAAATCTGAGCGGAACACTGCACCACCTTGTATGTGATTGAGTGGATGGAATACCCATGTGACTTCTCTACTAAACCAAACTCGCTTTTCATTCTGTCTGTGAGTTTCTTTTCTTTACTCTTTCCTCCAAACTCCTCGGTTGGATCCACCCATTGGTAGGGAAATCTTGTGATGTGGTGGATCAACATATCTGTGATGGGGATGGGCTCTCCCAGCCAGAGACACCCATCATGAACCAATGTAATAAATTGGCATACGCACATCATGTTGATGGTGGTTCGACTAAAGTGTGGTACCCATAACATATCTAGCAACACAACCTTTTCCACCCCCGCGACCCACTTCATAGTCTCTAGTCGCAGGACTCCTGTCTCCTCATAGTATATCTTCGCCAGATATTTGTTTGTCGCCAATTACGAAAACTTCTTGTGATCAACGAGATCCCAATAAGTCATTTTAACTGCAGGAATTCACCCTAAGAGCACACCTTCAAATACCACCTTTTCAGGAAACAACAGTGTAGATACCATAAGGTTACCGAAATCAGGATCATTGGATACCTTCGCTTCTCCCTTTTGCGAGGGGATATACTGCGGGAGCCTAGTGATAGGATCTCCCTCCTCAACATCCAAATATTCAACTCCTTTGTGAAGCTCCTCTTCATCAATATCTAGGGGTTCATGTGGCTGTTTCGATTTGTCCGTCATCCCTTTCTGCTGAACCAACATAGGGTTCTTCCTTGGTGACTGCCTCACCCGAACAAACTGTGGCTTCTTCTACTTCTCCTTAGCAACCGATGGCTTAGGACTAGGAAACCTTGACACCATAGGCACATATGGTGTGTCTTCCATTGCCAATGCGATTTTAGGGGCCGCGGCTTAAAAAATCATTGCTTATGTAGGATTAGTGGCCATCATTCTATCAAAGAAGGCATTACGGAAGGTTTTAGACAAGTTAGCTAGCCCTCAATGTTTAAACGTACCTTCCCAATCTTCTTGATTCATAAAATGAATAAAAGAGTGCTCACAAGTGAGTTTTCTAAGGAAAAGTGTTATACTACAAGCTAGCGTGCCAGATTTATAGGCGATTTCAAATTCAAATCCGATTGTTCTATCTAAATTATGATGATAAATGCATCTTTGGTAGCTGATTGCCAAAGGTTTGCGCCATAAATGCAGCCTACTAGCT
This sequence comes from Pinus tabuliformis, assembly GCA_031772625.1. Classification (NCBI taxonomy): domain Eukaryota; kingdom Viridiplantae; phylum Streptophyta; class Pinopsida; order Pinales; family Pinaceae; genus Pinus; species Pinus tabuliformis. The sequence goes on from CM062817.1 coordinate 952,375,469, forward strand.
CCTCCAAACGGAATTTTTGCCATCCAATTAGCTATAGTGCATCCAACAGTTATTTTTGGACCCATCTGCGCGGAACCATCCTCCATGGCGCAACCTTCCTGGCACAGCTCCTTCTGGCACACTTCTTGGTTCCCTTACATAGCCCATTCTTCATTTTCCCATTCTTTGGGCAACTTCATTTATAGTCTCGTACTTCCTCGTAGCTGCCTAGAGTACTAATATTTTCCTTCTATCATGTAGTCATTGCGTAGGTGCAGAATCCCCTTGATACAAATTCAAACAACTTCCATTGACCCGTCCTAGAAATAATTCCCCATTCAGCTTCGTGAGCTGAATTGTGCCACCATGCGTAATTTCCTTCACTACATAGGACCCTATTTAATGCATTTGAAACTTCAAAGAGAAATTTGTGAATTTGTTGTCATAAATAAGCACTAAATCTTTCATCTTGAAGGTGTGCAACTTAATATGTCAATCATTTCAGGCCTTCTCGCACTGCTTTTTCACCTGTTGGTGAAATCCTGTTAAGAATCGGTCTTCTTATAACTCCAACAACTACATGAGTAGCTCCTCCATCTTCTGTTGGTATTACATATCAGTTAATGCTGCCATCTATAGACTTGACACAATATACTCCACGGGCATCACAACCTCTATCCCATAGACTAACCTGAATAGGGTTTGTCCTATCAACTTCTTACATGTCGTGCTATAGGCCCATATGATCGCTGGTATGCACACATCCCTATTGTTCCTTTGCGCATTGCAAACCTTAGTTAACACATTCTCCAGTATTTTATTGAATGCTTTAACCGTGCCATATTCCTGAGGATGATAAGACGTACTCTTTTGATGATAGAATTGGAACTCTTTGAGCATTGCGACAATTATTTCATTTAGAAAATGCGTACCCCTATTGCTCATCCATATCTTAGGACACACAAATTGAGTTAAGACGTATTGAAACAAAAAATTTGTAGTTGTAGCAGCGTTATAGCCTTTCACCGGTTGTGCGTCCGCCCATGTTGTAAAATACTTAGTCATAGTAAAATATACCACACGCTCGTTTTTTTCCCTAGTGGCTGTATCAGGCCTACAAGGCCGATCGCCCATTTGTGAAAGACCTATAATGAAATATGAGGATTTAAGGGTAGTTCTTCCCTCTATGATGGCTTCCCCATCCTCTGACAAGCATCAAATGCCATACAATATGCCTTAGAATCCTTATGCACTATTGGCCACCATAATCATGTGCAAAATCTTCTACGCGATTTCTCTGCCTACATAGTGTCCTCCAACTAATCCTCCATGTGCTTCGGCGAGGATGCTAGTTCGTTCAAGCTCCGATAATATCGGCATAGTATTTCATCAGTGCCCATATTATACAAGTGTCCCATGATCATAGAAAAGTTTATTGCGTGGACCACCAACTCCTTTTTCGACTATGTAGAGTATCCTTCTGGGATTGTTCTAGTAGTAAAAAATGGGATTATATCAGCAAAATGATCATATGCAACACACAACAAAAAGAGTTGCGCATTTGGCAACCATTCTTCTAGACTGGTAAGTTCTTCGCCTGTCTTGACCTTGGATAGATGATCTGGTCTCACGTTTAATTGTACAGGCTTCACAATTACCTCAAAATCATATTCCTGAAACAACAATAACCACCTACAGATCTACCCCCCCCCACAACATAGACTTTTTGATCAAGTACTTGAGAGCGGAGTGATCTATATACATTTTGAAATGCGCACATAATAGATAATGTTGAAACTTCTTTAGCGTGTAGACCATCACTAATCCTTCGCGCTCTGTAGTTGAATATTTCTTCTCGCCCTTTGACAATTTCCTACTCGCTAAGTCTACAGGGTGATCTATCTTGCCTTCACTTGGCTTGGTCAATAACACACCCAAAATAATACAAGAGGCATCCACATGAACATGAAATTATTGCTTCCAGTCTGGGAATACCAAATGGGCGCAATCACGATATTTTCCTTTAATACATGGAGACTGCACTGACACTTTTCATGCCAGCAGAAAGTCACGTATTTCTTTAGTAGCTTCTCCATCAGTGCAGTTATCTATGTGTAAGCTTTGATAAAATTCCTATAATAGCGGTGTGGCCTAACGTTGCATGAAACTGCTTTACATTCTTTAGAGCCTCTAAATTGACAATCACTGCAATCTTCGACAGATCTACCAATTATCCCTTTTTACAGACCACATGGCTGAGCAATATCCCATAAGGCACACAAAATATGCACTTATTTAATTTCATGGAAATCTAGTATCTGTGATAAGTATCCAACATAAGGTGCAGACTTGCAACGTGGCACTTTACCAATCCAAACAAAGTCTAGTCATCAAGATACACTTCTAAGAATTTATGGATGAATTATTTGAAAGCTGCAATTACAACCCTTGAAAAGATCATGAGACATTTTTCATTCCGAATGGCATTACTATGTATTGGAAGCATTCCCACTCCATTGCGAAGGTCATCTTGTTGCGATCCTCTGGAACGATCTTAATCTGATGGTACCATGAGAACCCATTAATGAACGAATAACCTTCTTTCCCCCCAACATTCTCTAGAAATTCATCGGTAAATGACTTTGGAAATGGGTCATGAATAGATGCATCATTGATCTTTCTCAAATCTACACATATCCTTATTTCCCCCTGCTTCTTGTTTTCTTGAACAACCATAGGGCTCACCCAATCAAATTCTTCTACTAGCTCAATGATTTCTGCTTCTAGCATTTTATCTATCTCTTTGCGCACCTTCTCCTTATACTGGGGATTCAATCGGTAGGGTCTTTATTTCATGGGATTTGCATTGGGTTTTAAAGTGATCTTCATAATGTCTAGATCCCCTACTATTCCTTTCAAGTCCAAGAACTCGGTAGGAAGCAAGTCCTGGTATTCACACAACAGTTCTGCCACTTTATCAATTGTATCCTCATCCCAATAATCACCTATCTTTGCAAACTTAGGCTATGTGTCCGACCTATTGTTTACCTTCCTAGTCTTCAAAGGTTCTGTTATATTAGGGTTTGATGCTTTGGGGCCTTCAAGTTTGTGTAGCCCCTCAGTCCCTAGAATGTTGATTTTTTAAAGATCCTCTTCTTCTTCTTCTACAGTTACATTGTAGCATTCTACTGCATGGTGCGGCTGCGTATTCTAGTCCAGTTGAACCCACTCTACCGTCTCTTCAAGTGTTCGAAAGATAGAGGACCTGATTTCCTGGAGTGCTTCATCAATGCGCTCAAACCCATCCTCGAATTTGAAATTTAACAAAAAACTTTCCCTCAAGATATGCTATTGTCCATTGTATCGCGTAGCTCCATTTACAATTACCACTTGATTGGAATGGTATCTAAGGTGTGACAAAAGATATCCACCCATTCTAGTTGTTGCTTTCCTCATAAAGCTTTAGTCCATCACGCCAAGTTCTCATGCAGGTCATCCTTTCCACTGTATTTTTTAGTCATCTGGGTATTAGCATAACCAAACCTTAGCTTCATCATTTGCATGTATTCCTTCCAATTGGTGAAGCTATCCCTATGCATAGCCCACCAACGCGAAGGTGTATCACACAGTGCCAGATCTAGTGCCTGGAATCAATGCTCCTCGGGCACCTCCCTTTCAAGCTCATCCAAAAATAAATTAACATCATTTAAGCCATCATAATGTGGGAGAATCCTTACCTTTGTGATACACACTGCATCGATTTTGTCATCATATTACAACATAGCATAGATACTTCATGCAATCTATTTTTCCAGTGTTCGAGCTATTCATCTGAATCTGAGGTACATGAAATATCTCTATTCCAAGTGATCTTCCAATCTATAGTGGGGTTGATCCAGTCTCCATCACGGGCAGCAATCTTGTATATTTGATCCAAGTCATCATCCTCCACATAGTCACAGACTGTTCAGTGTAGCGCACCCCTTCGGCAGGATATAGTGGTACAAGAAATCATAATTCCTTCATCTCAAATGTCATTCTTCGCTTGTTCATATTAATCATAACATCCATGTCGAAGGCCCAATAAATTCCTAGTAGCACAGGGAAAGGATTTTTGTCATCCACTATTTCAATTACTTCAAAATTAGCCAGAGTGCTTGCTCCTTCAATGTCTACTATTACCCCATAAAGGCACCCCATAGGAATGATCTTCTGTTGATTGGCCATGCGTACCTGTATAGGAGACCATTGTAGCATAGGTCTCCTCATCCTCTCCCATGTCTTCTTAGGTAGTATGTTTGCATCACAACCCAAATCTAGGATGACTTTATCCATTTCATACTCCCTGATCTACGCGGTCGGCTTCATCTCATGCCTTGTCTGCTTCTTATGTTTACCCAATTTCCTTACAGTGCGTTGTCCTAAAGGAATCTTAATCTTTCCATACAATTATTGATTAACTATGGGATTCCTTCCACTACCTTCTCTCAACAACTTCATACAGTTATCTCCCAACAACTTCATACAAGTTTTTCAGAAAAGTGCCTAGTAATGAGTGATCCATGTCCTGCACTTCATTGTCTCCAGTTGATTTCTCTTGACTCCCTGATGTAGAAGCTTCAAGAAAATTCTTCTTCGCCTCCATAAACATTTCTCTAGCCCAGTTGAGATCAAATCCAACTTCCTTTTTAGTGACCTTGCACACCCATCCTTCTGTCTATGACTTGTTTCCCTTATCTTCTCCTATGGCCATACCACTACACGTTACAATATTAACACTATGATCTTCTTCATGAAGCTCCACGCTCATCATTTGTATGTTTTGCATCAGCTGTTGTGTATTTTTCACCTGCATCTTAGCTATCAACACTAGAAAATCTTTGATCACATGATTAAACTATCAGCAATACTGGTAAGATGGATGCGTTAGGTTCTGACAGTTAAATTCCCTGCTTCTCCACAGTTGTAACAAATAATTTAGCCACGACCTTAGCCAACCCCTCCTCCTTTTTTTCTTCCACGGACATGGAATCCCCCTCGCGTTGCACCCACACCTTGTTCCTAAGGCTGGTTATCTTCCTGCATCCGATATGAAGGGGTCCTTTCCATCATCAGTTCATAACATTGACAGTTTCACTCATCATTCCCAACCGATTTACAGAAGTTGCAAAACAATTGTTGTAGATTCTGTACAAACTTCTGCAAGAGATGACAATTATCAATCATGTGCTTCCCAATTATCTGACAAATAGCGCACCATAATGGTACTCCTGCGCTTGGCCCTGCAATGTTTTTAGGCTTCAAAGGAACTGAACCTTTTCCAATCAAATTATTTTGATAAACAGGGAAATGATCCTTATCATGTCCCTTATCTTTACATTTTACACACCAAACTTAAGCATGCACCTCATGCTGAACATACTTCCCGTTTTCAAGCTTTGCAACTCCATGTGCAGGGTTGACAACTGCAAATGAATCTGTTGCACTCCAACATCTGTATCCTGCAATTGAGAGGCTTATAACCTCATCGCGATCTCCACAACCTCTACTTTCATTCCTATCTTCTGTTGTGATAATGGTAATCTTAGATCAGGCAACATTGAAGGAATGTACTAGTCTCTTTGTTGATCATCCATGATCTTCATATTAGCCCTTTGGATCAGGCATTTTAGCCTCTAATCAAAATCCCATGAGGACTCATTTACCCTATGTTGCATTTCCTTAAACTCGGTTACAGACTGCGCCTAAGACATAGGCTCCTTAAACTCACTGTTCAATGCACGCTGATTCTTTTCCATAGTCATGTGAGGTCTATCTTGAAAGAACTTGATGTACAAATTCAGTGCCCTATCCTACAACGTTGTGACTAGCTGCACTTTCTTTATATTTTCATCAATAATCTACTGCATTGTCCACACAACATTTGCAACAAACCAGAATTGTTTGAGGTCTTCGCTTCCCACCCCTCTGAATATCAGCATCTTCATTGCATTCGCCATGTTGAATGACTGATGCAGAGGTGGAGGTGGAGGTGAAGGTGTAGGTGTATATGGCAAAGCTGGAGGTGGAGGTGGAGTGGATGGGTGAGGTATCCTCGAGATACACTAACTTACTATCTGCAACGCAATTCACATTGTACTCAAAATAGTTCCTTCGTCATCATTGGAAGAGGATCCTAATAGTGGACTTTATTCAGAGCCTGATTCTCCATCCATTCTAAAGGTTTTTTTGCTTCGCATAGTCCGAAAATCAAGGTAATGACATAACTTTTTTCTCACACAACATCTTAATCCAAGTTTTCATAGATTTTAAATACCTATCTCATGGTCCCTTGAAGAGCTTGCACTCTGCTTCGTTATAGTTGATGGTCATATCGATCGTCAGCTTAGCGTTGAATCCTCATAAGATACGATCAATGAAATGATCAACGACCTGTGTAATGTTATTTTCTGAATCTTCTAGGTGCTTCACCAGCTCTGGAGTCCACATAATGGGGTCGTCAAATCTCCATGTACTCTCACTATTCACTAATTTAGATGGCCACTTGTGCAATTCACAAGGGAAGAAACATAAAAAATATTTAGTTTCATTGGAGTACAGGTATCTATTCAACCACTATTACTTGGATAACCACGAGTTTCTGTTTTCTTGAGCTGCAAACACGTGCAACTTTGATCGATCCACCTTTTAATTTCCTTCTTAGTAGGAAACCACTTATTTGACATCAAACATTCCTCAGATAGATCCCAGTCCTGGAAACAGAATCATTTGATGGCTTGATGGGGCCTGACCCAGGTTCAACTTTAACTACACCAACAAACAAAACCCTAAGTACTGGCCCTTTCGGCAACAACTTGCATAGTGCAAGTTGTAGTCTCACCCGAAGAAGTATTGAGGGGGATGCTAGAACCAGTTTTTTGCATCCAAAGGCCTATGTGATGGTTTCCTGAGGATCTTAGGGCTTAGATCTACCTTCGCATAGCTTTATCCCTTCCGAACATACAACTACTCCAAATCTACCTAAACAACTTCTATATCTTCGTAAAGGTAGCTAGCTACTCTCAATAGGAAAAAAGATTAAATATATACTAGTTTCACGCAATAAATAAAAATTAATTCGTACAAAACATATCACTGAGCAAAGATACATAAACTTTAGAAGAATTAAATAACAAGGCATAGATGCATCAAAATCATCTCAAAACAGTCTTTATTAAGTATAAACTTTCAATTCTAGACTTCTTATCCCTGCAAAATTAGATGCAGGGGCCACACACTCAGTCTGCAGACTTACCAAGGTCTCCATGCACTCAGCTGCAAGAGCCTTCCCCTTTCGCTTAAGTACAGGAAACAAACCTTTCCTTCCTTAGCACCTTTCCCTTACAATGATTCTTCAAGCAAAGTTACTCTTAAGACTCGCTATGACTCATCTATATATAGTATTTTATTTACAATACCATGGTTCGTGGACCATGGCCAGGTTTCAAAACCACTCTATTACTTACCCACCCAAGGGACTAAAGTCCCTTTGACTCGTACTAGCTTCTCTCTCCGCTTCCACATTTCATGGAGACTTTACATTCATTACAAAAGATATTATAGAATTTTCCCAAAACTTAACAAAATTGACCTAGGGAACCCATCACAACAAATATATTATTCTTGTGTCATTAATATTATGTTAAAATCTTATTAATGTTATTCAAATTCTATTAGTATATATTTAATGATGTTATATATATGTTTTAATATTAATTAATTTCACTGGGATGCGAGTGATTATCATGGAAATTAAATTGATAAGACGGTCTGATGGCGAAAGGGCTGGCCACAAGGCCACCTGCGTCGTCCACCATGCAAACCTGAGACGTATTCAAGGCACCTTACAGACAACATTAAACGAGTCCAATGGTCGAGAAAGCTCCACAACACTCATAGCCATGGCACTGCAGATCATTATGCAATTCCTCCCCCCTTGCTCCATTGTATTTTCCCTCCATAGGCCGCAGAGCCCTGCTCACGCACTGTAATAGGTAGCCGATGCTGGCTGCTAAGATGTATTGACCTAGGCAATGGATTTCATTATTCTCATTATAGACTCTACAACTTAGCCCATGCTCAGACCTCCTCTGTCCATTCTCTGTGCAATTATTCCACCAACCCCTCTGCTGTTAACCTTGCTCTCAATCCTACCATGGCTCGCATCCAACATTGAATGCGAAGTAGGAGAGGATGCTCTCGCGGCAGCAACATTTTCCCTCCGGCAACGCCGAGCACTGACTCTATCTTCCCTACTTCTTTAGCTGATAATCTCAATCCACATTGCTCATTCTATGGCCGTTACCGAGACACCTGAAGCGGAAGGGGAAAAGCCAGGATCCAAGGTACAGGACGGAGGGTTGTTGTGTTTCACACAACCAATTTTCCCCTTCCTCCACATCCATCTCCCCATACCACTCAATTTCGTTTTCACAACACCTTGAACCGACCTGTAATCACAGCCATTGTTACTCTTACATTCTCTGAAGAAATTGACCCGCAGGCACCTCCACCTAAGCACAATGAAGAGCAGAATAGGGCAACACCAAGCAACAAATGCATTCACATCCTAGGCAATTAGCAACCCAACGAAGAGAGAGCCACCCTGCATGGTAAAGCATTGGCTAGCAGTCAACCAGATGCGGATAGCAAACATGGTGACACGCAGGCCTCAGGAAGCCGATGGGCGACACGTCTGGAGTGCATGAGGGCGCAAGTCACACCGAGGGCGTCCATCCAGCTCAAGGTTGTGGCATGTCAAACTAAGAAGATGATTGGTGCAATTACGCGTGTACAATCAAAGAAGAATCGACCCCAGACAATCTCTAGTCTCACCACTTGGCGGCGAGGTGCCGCCCTTTTTGCCAGGTGGATGCTTCTCACAATGACTGGACATTTTCGGTTAAGTGTTTTATGGTTGTCTATGCAATGTCTTTTTGTTTTTTGGACAAAACTGATAACACCTGCGTGGGTTCTTTTTGATTTCATGGACTGGTTTCCACTTTGTTGGGGCAGTCAAGGCTAGACAGTTTTATTTTGTGATGAATGATGCTCAGTACTATTGAGGCCATGCCTCTTTGTAATTACTTTTTTGTATCATATTAATAGAACAATATTACTTAGAAAAAAAATATTATATTAATTTCAAAACTAAATATTAAATAAACCTTATATATTATAGACCCAAATATTATAATTACTTTATTATAAATACAATATTAAAAATCTTAATATTAAAGGGAATATAAACCAAAATTTTAAATCCTAATATTATAGGCACTACCTACTAAATCCTATAATAAACATTATATATTGAATTTGGTCATTTAGAAAATAAGGTACACTAGTACATTAACAAGAGCTATAATTGTTGCGAAAGTCCCTCCCGAGAAGGGAAAGGGCCATTTACCTTTTACTTTGCTACTTTCTTAGATGTTTCTTGGTCAAGCGAATCAATTCTTAGGCATGCTCAAATGAATCAATTTGAACTCCATCTAGAACTTTTGGGACTCAAATAGGGTGAGATTACTAAATATGACTAAAGGGGAAGGCCGACTAAGTAAGGGAAAGGCTGGATATATAAGTTCCTCCTCAATTTGATGGGGCTACTCCCTCTTGGCTTGCCTATTGGTCCCTTTCACAGAATAATACCTATTAGGTGAATACTATGAGATTTGTAAACAGTCCATACACCTCTATCCTAAACAATCTACTAGTTCTACAAGTCTAATTTCCACATCACAAACAAATCTTGAGCTTTGGATGCTATAGCAAAGAGGATGGATGGTAGATAATTTAGAGTTGTGGAAAATTTTCAAAAGAGCATGGATAGTAGATAATTTAGAGTTGTGGAAAATTTGCAACATCAAAATGACAGTATATTATTCAAATTGAAATGTAGACTTAATGTTTGTTGATGCCACAAGCTTGGCACTTCTTGTTCTTCGCTTGATTTCCAGCCAAAGTCACAAACACTCAGTACTAAACCAAGGGCACTTTTAAGACAAAAGAAATCTTTTGTCTTATAAAGTCACTTTTTTATTTTAATTATTTTACATTAAAATTTAATATCAATTGAATTTTCTTAAATATAAAATTTAAGACAAAAATTGTTTGAGACAAAAATATTTTAAGACAAAACTTTGTATTTAAGAAAAAACAACTTAAGACAAATATATTTTAAGACAAAATTTTAAATTTAAGACAAAAATTGTTTAAGGCAAAAGTATTTTAAGACAAAACTTTATATTTAAGACAAAAATAGTTTAAGACTAAAATATTTTAAGAAAAAAATAGTTTGAGACAAAAATATTTTAAGAGAAAACTTTATTTTAAGACAAAAATAGTTTAAGACAAAATTATTTTAAGAAAAAACTTCATATTTAAGACAAAAACAGTTTGAGACAAGATTATTTTAAGACAACTTTATATTTAAGACAATGGCCACTTAAGATGAAACTCATTTAAGACAATTAACAGTTAAGACAAAAACATATCCATTTAAGAAAATATTATCTAACAACTACAAAATTGACTCTGACATTACACTCTAAGACTGCCATCTTGCAGGCTACTACTATATCACACCTATACCAACACTGCTATTTTACTTTCCATTCATGTTATCTTATATAAAGACAACGACTTGTTGGGCTCTTCGTTTTGTGGTTGTAGCCGACTCTGAAGAATGTGAAAGTTTCCCTGGAAAGATTTCCCAGACATTAATTACTCTTTTGTCCCTTCAATCTTTGTTGATATGATTAGAGACAACTTGTCTGTCATTGCATTCGATACTATTAGATAGAGGGGAATTTTAAGGCAATTTTTTAAGACAAAATAAATCCTTTGTCTTAAAATTTTCAATAGGAGGCGCTAGTAAAAAAGGTAAAGGATTAGGGGTTCTTCTTTACGTTATTGATAAGTTGTTTGAGAAGTAGAAAGATGGAGGGTGACAACAACTAATGGAATTTAGGGTGTTGGAGGCTGACAACGGAGGTGTGCATCGTGAGAGGAGCAATGGAGGCACTTTTGATGAACGTGGATAGGTGGTAACATAGTTGGATTACTTTTCGGGGTCTCCATCAATTGTGATTTAATATGTGTTTTTTTATTGTTTTATTTATTTTGAACGCTACTTATGTCTGTTCATTGTTGTTATTAGCACATTATTGTGTTAGATTGGCAACACAGATTAGATTCACCTGAAGGATTGTTGAAAAATGCAGAAAGAAATTCTTAATTTGATTTTTCCTTGATTAAATTGAGAAAATTTTAGCTTCCACATGAGTAGGCAACTTGTATGCAATTAACTTGTATGAAATGGCTTGTGTCACCCATTTTACTCAATAAATTTGAGTTGGAGTTAGAGTACCGTTAAATATGTGTGATTTCTAATTTGTAGCAATCAAAGTCAATTATCTCAAGTTGTTTTTAGTTAAACTAGTTCTAATTGTTGGAGGAACTAGTGGAAGGATATTTGTTTAGTGGGACTTGAGTCAAATGTAGTGATCATCTAGTTAACTGATCAATCAGCCCAAAATAGATAGTGCATTCAAAGAATTCAATTTCCCCGGCTATGGTGGAGATTCCAAGGCAATGTAACATTAGTTGTAGACTAGTCTTGAGTGCTCAAGACTAGTCTACAACTAATGCCTAAGGAGGATCATGTGACCAAGGTGTGGAGAATAATATTGGATGGAGTACAGGACAACATTGTCAACAATCTCCATGGGAAAGAAAACCCTTATGCAATGTGGTAGGCACTGACAAATCTGTTCTAAACTAGTAGTGACCACAAAAATTTGGTGCTCAAGGATAAACTTTGAAACATCAAGATGTAGAAGAATGACTTTATCCTACAATATCTGAGGAGGTTCACACAAGTTCGTGATGAGCTTCCAGGAGTTGGTGTTATTGTTTCAAAGGATGGCTTGGTAAGAATATCCCTTCTAGGTTGGCATAGCTATCAATATTAAGTGAACAAGAGGGAGAAACTACCAAATTGGGAACACTTACGGTATGATTTGTTATAGGAGGAAATAAGGCAGAATAAAAGAGATGGTATCTCATCCAAGGGCAAGGATGAAGAAAAATTTGCATTGGCCCGAAAGGGAAAGAAGGGAAAAGGGAAAAAATCTCAAACCAAACCATAATCCTGCCATGGTGGAAAGAAGAAATATTTGTCAAAAATAAAATGCTTCAATTGTCATAAATACGGGCACTATGCCACAAAGTGTCCACAAAAAAATGCAAGCAAGAATACCTTAGGAGGAGCAGTGGGTGAAGCCTTGGCTTCACAGTTCGACCTTGACTTTACCCTTATCGCATGCATGTCCAACACATTGATGGGGAGTGTGTGGTACTTGGACTTAGGTGCATTGTTCCACATGACAGGGTGTAGAGGTTTTTTTAGTGGACTGGAGAAGAAATATCTCTAGATGGACATCGAGCTAGGGATGATGGAAGGTACAACATGATCAATATTGGTACAGTCACCTTTAAGAGGAAGTCAGTCTCCCCTCTCAGGCTTAGGGATGTCATGTTTGTTCTAGGCCTAAAGAAAAATCTCATATTTGTTGCAATTTTGGAAGACCGTGGTTATGACGTGATCTTCAACAAAGGAAAATCATTCTTGAGACACATAGCCACGGGATATGTGAAGAAGATTGAGGTTTGCGTGAAGAATCTATATAAGTTAGATTTGGAATATCATGTTTCATTGAGCACTAAGGAAGATATTGCAGGGCCACGATGTAGGTGAACTTTAGCACATAATACTTGGCCATTTTCATCATGGAACCTTGAATATTATACAACAAATAGCCACTAGCCTCCCTAAAGGAGCACTTGAGCAACAATATGTATGCAAAGGATGTACATTGGGAAAGTACATAAAATCCGCATTCCATGATTGGGACAAAAAGCGCATGCAGTCCAAGAAAGGATCCTCTCTGATGTCTGTGGACCTTTCTCAATAGCCTCCACTGTCAAACACAAATATTTTGTCCTTTTTATTGATGACTTCTCACATAAATGTTGGATCTCGTCATGCGGAAGAAAGATGAGACATTCTCCAAGTTCATAGAATTCAAGGCACTGGTAGAAAAAGAAACCAACAAGAAGGTGAAGGCTCTTAGGAACAATAACAGAGGTGAGTATGTGTTAAATGAATTTAAAAATTTATGTGCAAAATAAGGCATTCGACGAGAGTTGATAACACCCCACACCCCACATCAGAATGGGGTGGTTGAGAGAAAGAACCATGGAATTTTGGGAGCAAAAGGGGTGATGTTGCACGACCAAGGCCTACCTCTGCATTTGTGGATTGAGGGATGCAATACAATAGTCTCTTTGTAGAACTGAAGTCCTCATCAGACTATTGGAATCATTACATGGAGGAGGATTTCTCTGGAAGAAAGTCGGGTGTGTTGCACTTTAATATTTTTGGAGCCTCTATTTACTGCCATGTCTCCAAAGAATCAAGGAATAAGATTTAGTCAACCACAGAATTGGGGGTATTTGTGGGTTACACAGAAACTCCGCACAACTAACATGTGTACTTGCCATCAATTAGAATGATAATTGTGTGAAGGAATGTAAATTTTGATGAGGATAAAGCTATGTGGTGCTCTCTTGATAGGGAAATTTAGATCCCACCAAAACATGACATTTTAGTTCAAAAAGAGGAACCTCAAGAAGTTGTAGGGCAACCACAAATTGTGGATCAGAGAGTGGAGACATTCACTAAAGAAAAACCTCCAGAGAAGGCAGAAAAGGAACTAAGGAAGTTGATAGACTTGTGCAGGATGCAAGGGAGAATGTGGTATATCCTCAAATTTACATAAGCAAAGGAGGTCATCTGAGAGGTACATTGACCACATGATTCTTATGGCTGAGCTTATAGAGATTGAGCCATCCTATTTGAGGAAGAAATAGAGCAACCTGTATGGGTTGATGCAATGGTGGAGGAATACGAATCCATTGCAAAGAACAATGTTTGGGAAAAGGTCCCGATACCATCATATAAATCAATAGTGGGTTTGAGATGGATCTTCAAGGTGAAGTAGACAACAAACGAAAGCATACATAAGTATAAGGTAATATTTGTGGAAAAAGGGTACTGTTAAGTTGAGGGAATTGATTTTGAGGAGACCTTTTCTCTTGTAGCATGGTACTCATCCATTAGATCAATTCTTGGTTTGGCTACGCAAATGGGGTGGAATATCCATGAGATGGGTGTAAAAACAAAATTTCTCAATGGGGTTATTAAGGAGGAGGTGTACATACAATAAAAAAAGGTTTTGAGACATTTGATCAAGAGTCTCAAGTGTGGAGACTCAAGTGAGCATTGTACGATCTCAAACAAGGACCTCATGCTTGGCACACCAATATCGATAGTTATCTCACAGTTTGGGCTTCACCATAAGTGAAGCGGATGTAAACCTCATCACATCTAGATATAAGGTAAATTGCTTATTATTATCTTATATGTTGATAATTTTATTTTAACTAGTGATGAGCAGTTGATCATATCTTGCAAGGAGGACCTTGCAAAGGAATTTGAAATGAAGGACATGGGTCTCATGCACCCTGTTCATAAAATGACAGTTGTTCTCAACCTATCAATTTATCAATTTAACTTTGAGGATGAATAAGATAATTGATGGTCTTATTTGGCCTCTTCCCAAGACAGATAAACCATATCATCGATACTATTCATACAATATTATAACATTGCTACAATGAAGAACAGACCCTTGTTTAAACCCTTTTTACACAGGGAACATGTCCCTCTTGTGGGGGCGCATATTCCTGACTGTGGAATGCAGTGGAAACATTTTTCAGTAAATCCACCGTTCCCTCATCACACACTCTTGGTAGTGTATAGATCCATCTTGATCTCAAATCTATTGTAGAGAGAGAAATAAAAATGGAAACAGGTAAAAATTTAGGTGGTTAAATGTTGCATCACTTTATTATTAACATCACACATCTATTACACTCAACCTCTAAAGTGCAACTCACCTCACTCTGTTCTTGATTCCACTACATACTGTTTGGATTCGATCTTCAATCCATGAAATAGATATGATGTGTATACATAAATTAAAACCCTAAAATAACTGGCCCCAATATGCTTATTTGTCTATGATCAAGAAACATGAGACTAGTCACTTCGTCATTGGGCACAATACATTTTTTACCCAGCTTTCCCCTCTTGGATAGAATTTGCAGCATAGGACAATGTTGGAACTAGGGTTTGTGTAGGGAATCCTTTTGAAGAAGGTGTTGGAGCCCATCAAGGACCTGGCCACCCATGCTAACATTGACTATCGGGCCATTGGCTTCTTCTTATAGGCCATGGACTCATCATGCATTGCCCTGCCTACTATGTTGTTGAACTTGGGATTTGAAGGCTTTAAACTTGATGGTTGTGATTGGATAGGTGCCAACCACAAGTGTCCAAGATGCGTTCCAAAACATCGATATTCAAGATATGATGGTGGTGTCCACTCTAGGTTTAAGGTTTTGTTGAAATATATCTCAATCTTGGGGTAAACACCTTCAAGAATACATACCTTGGAAATTGATGTGTTTTAATGTGTTTTAACTTTTTGTGGATGCACACTGTAGAGTAGACATGGAAACAATCATGGAGTTAATGTAGAATAGACATAGAAAAGATGATGGAGTTCAAGATGGCATGATTGGGTGAAAAATTCTTGCCATGTGTCACTTTGGGGATGCCCAACCATGCATACACTAAGAATTGAAGTTGGGTTAGCTGGGGTAGACTCACATCAAGCTTCTTCTAGACCACAACCCAACCTACATAAAATAAAGCACACTTACTAGAGGTCATGCCCGTTGTTACTGAAATTGATGTTGCATGAAGATGGAAGCAAAACTTATATGGGAAGTGGTGAACATATCTAGTTTAGTTGGAATTTTATTTAGATATTATAGATCCAAATCAGCTCATGTCTTTCTTTTTTCCAAGCTTTTAGTTGAGTGAATTGTCCGCACAACCTCCTCCTTCCATAACATCATAATGCACTTTTTAGTTAGGCTTCATCCTCTTGCTTCATTTCTTCTGTATTGTCCTATCTTTCTACTTTTACAATTTATAAATTACATTATAGAATAACATCCTTTACAATAAAAAAGTATTTTTTGGGGATCCATTTTAGACATTAATAGAATTTATATGCTCTTGATTTTGTAGGTCAAACATGTTATTGTTTCACTACCAGAGAGGTTTGGTGAGCCTGGGTGCATTGTAAGATACTATGAATTTTTCATTACGAATGTCAAATTAGAATAGTTATTTGGACATTTTCTTTTTACATTTGAAGTTTCTATAATATCTCATTGGAAAACTAAGTTTTCAAAGACTTCATTTATGGTTTTATATATTCTCTGATATTTGGCAGAATTGCTTTATGTTTTTAAAATAAAGATTAAAATCTTTCTTACTTGTTTTCTTGTATGGCCATTAGTAGAAACCCTCTTATATTGACATCAACTCTTGCAAGTAACCCTTTATTTACAAATGCTAGTCTTATGAATATAGATTAAAAGGAAGCATGGGCTTGCAACACCCAAACACCAAAAACCCATGTACATTTCTCGAGACGTAGTTTTATGCTAAGTTTTACAGTTTTGTTTTTAATAAATCATTTTACATACTCTTGTTGTTTTCTTGCATAGTATAATCATACCTCTTGTCTTAAAAGTTACCCTGATATTGAGCTCATATTAGCCATGTATTTTCTTCTCCATGCTTCATATCATACTATTGACTGCTCTATCATGTACGTTATGGTCAGAATTTTTTACATTGTATTTTAAGAGAAAGAGTATTTTCCAATTTTCATACAAGAAATTAACTTTTGTCAACTCTATTTCCAAATTTCCATAGGAGGATGGTTTATCTTTAGATGGTGACAGATGGCATCGAGTGGTTGGAATTATGGTTTTAGTTGCTTTTGTGACGTTTCTCCTCGTAATGTATTGTCAAAGTTTTACTAATGAGATTGTGAAGGCATATGCTCAAGATCATTTCGTTTATGTGATCACCAATGCAGTTGGTCTAATTCCTGCTATTCTTGCAATGACTCTATACTGGTGGATAGATCCTACTGGAGAAATAGTGGTAAGCAGTTCTTTAACATTTTATTTTGCTTGTTATATTTTGCATGCATAAGATTGCATGTGTTTCCTTTCTACCATGGCATGGGTTTTCCCAGGTGTGACAGTATTTTCACCTGAGCTTTGCCATTTCCTGATAGCTTTGATGAGATGGGTTCTCTCATTCTGTTTATGTGGGATGGTCGGATTGGATTTAGAGTTGAGTGGGGTGGATCTCATAATTGACAAACACATGGCATAGTGGTCCCTAAACGGGAATGAGGATGCATGAATCCACTGGCCCAGTAACCCATGAACCAGACTGTGGGTTGCTGTATAGTTAGATTGTGTGCCTTGGTGGGCCTAGGAATAATTGTCGGTGAATGGAGGGATATAAGGTAAAGCCAATAGGTGGATTTTCTCTCTGTCAGGCCTAGTGATTACAGGATGGAATTCATGGTAAATCCTAGAGTGTATGTGTTGTTGTAGAGCAAGTGATCCCTGTATCAGACTGCGGATGCACGATAAATCCTGAGAGACTAGGAGGCACACAAATTACTCACGATGTAGGTAGAGAACTTTGGTGACATCCACATTGATTGGTGTTTTTTATGTGTTCTATGAGTCCCACATTCATGCTTGGATTGATATCCTTTTCTGAGGATTGATGAGTTGTTCGATGAGCTGAAGGGAGCAGTAGTGTTCTCAAAGATTAACTTGAGATACGGATACCATCATGTACGCATCAAAGAGGAGGATATTTATGAGACTGCATTTAGGACCAGGTATGGGCATTATGAGTTTGTTATTGTTCCATTTGTCTTAACTAATGCTACAACTATATTCATGTGTTTGATGAATAGTGTGTTGCATCCATATTTGGATAAGTTTTTTATTCCGTTCATTGATGATATAGTGGGGTATTCTAAAAATTAGGAAGAGCACATCAAGCACTTAGTAGCAGTACTGAGGTTATTGAGAGAGCATCATTTGTATGCTAAGCTTAGCAAGTGTAGTTTCTTTCAGACTAAGATTCACTACTTTGGACATGATGTCTCCAAGGAAGGCATTGCAGTAGATCCAAAGAAGATAAGGACCTTCATAGAGTGGGTAGCTCCTCAGAATGTGGATGAGGTGAGATCTTTCATGGGTTTGGCAGGGTATTATTGGAGGTTCATCAAAAAATTCTTGCAGGTTTCTTATCCCATTATATAATTGCAAAGGAAAGGTAAGAAGCTTGAATGGACAAAGTAGTGTGAAACTAGATTTGAGCAACTTAAGTAGTCGTTGACGCATGCAGCTGTACTATAGATTACAGATTCAGACAAAGAGTTGTGGTATGCACAGATGCTTGCAAGAGATGGCTTGGTGGATTTCTTATGTAGGATGGATAGGTGGTATGTTATGAGTTTGTTGTGGCCAGCAACAACCCCCCTTCTTATTTAGTTTTATTACTAATACTAAATAAGTGGGGACCCTTATTCAAAAATTTTAAAAAATAAATTAGTGCTTGTATTCCCTTTTTGAATAAAACCTACTATCATAAACTTAGGAGAATACCCGAAAAATCTAAAAAGACTTGAGTTTTATGATAAGTTCGAACAAAACCGTTCCCTTAATAAAAAGCGTCGCATCGCAAAAAGGTAATGGATGCCTTCCTACAAGCGAAATCCTAAGATTGCGAAATCGCGATGCGAAATCACGCATCAAAAGACCCTCATCGCATCGCATGCCTCAAATATCACTTAAGATGAAATGCCTCAAACTACCGATATGTGATGGCACATCTCGCAAAATTGCATTTCACATAAAACACATTGTAATAGATGTTTGCCACACGCGACGAATTTGCGATATTGTGATTTGTGATATTGCGAAGAAAATCGCAAAATCGCCTTATCACAGATCTACAATGCTCATTGTTTGAAAAATATTTTTCCATAAACCGATGCCCAGTCATGCGCGTTAATGTTAATTAATGAGTTAGTTGGCAATCATTAATGAAATATGGTTTTGATCTGATCGAAGAGCCATTTCACGTAGGGTGATATATTTTATATGTTTTCGGCATTTAAATCTTTCCTGTCACCTTTTTCTTATTATTACTCTTGCCTCATTTGTCAACTATAGGAGTGAAGAATAGAGAAGTGTACATAGCAGTGTTCATAATATTATGGGAAATAAGGGTAAATCTCTGAGTTCTAAAGATAAAGAGATGATGCCCTTATATATAGACACCACTTGTAACAAAGATGCTGGTATTACTACTTGGGAAGGCATGTATAGTCTACTCGAGGAAGAAAACCCCAGAATAATGGAGGTTATAACTACTGCTGGCTCACACAGGTCATCTGAGGCATCTATTACAAAACTAGCATGTTCGTTCTTGCACCGGATAGCGGCGAGGCCCAAAGTTCTTCCATACACGGACATGGTGAAATGGGTATTGGATAAGGCTGAGATAAGAAATAGATAGTTTAAGACTTAGCATCAAGAACATATGAAGTCGTTCTTTCCATAAAATTTAAGGTTTATATCCTCTAACAAAAGGTGCGTAAGAGGCGAAAAATAGCACCAGGGAAGCCTAGATCAAGCAAAGGAGTCAGTTTCTGATGTGCGATTAGTGCCTAGCACTAATCAAACATTGCTAAGAAAAACCCCTTAAGAAGGAAAGCCTCTAATCGCTCAGTTGCCTGTAAGCTCGAAATTTGTAGGAAAAAGTGCTAAAGGCGAAAGGCAAAACTTGAACTCAAAAACCAATGGTATTTATTAGGGATATCCTCAAGTGGTATGTAAATATCTACCGAATGTATAGCATCTAGATACAAGCTGGAGACACAAGGCTTAAGCAAAAGTAGAGTCCATCAAAAGGTTAACCAAGTTGAATAGGGATTCTTACTAGAAATACTTGGTAAAACCACACAGCAAGTGCATGACTCTCAAATGTATCATTAATTCTGCTGAGAAGATGGCACCAGATCTTGCCGATTTCGTTTTCGTAGGACAACTAAAGTTGGAAGTCGGCCAGCCAACTCTCCTCAAGCAAATGTTGAACGCTTGCGACTACAAGGAATAGATACATAGATAGTTAGTTGTCAGTTTTAGTTTGAGATTCAATTTTAGTTATAGTTTTGCTTTATTTTTACCTAAAATGAGGATGGTCATTTAAACCGTACCCTACATTTTTGTAGTAAATTATTTTTAGATTTAGTTAGTAGTATTTAAACCCTTCTCATGCATTTAGAGAAGGGTCCTGAAATTTGTCAAAAACTTGTCCTTAGACATGCACTTTTGCACCCTTCAAGGAGGTTTTGATGAATGAATGGAACATGATTTATTGATATCTATGTTTAATACCTACTACTGATGTTGCACTTTTGTACTCTTAGTAGATGTTGGATTAAGAAGAGATAGATCACTATTGTTGAAGTTCATGAGTAGAACTAGTTATAAATGGTACTTTTATCTCTTAACTATTTCTGCTTATGTGTTAAGGTGATATTCATGTTCAGTTATTTATATATGAATGCTTGAATGCTTGAGCTATCATTTGGCACTTTTGTGCAGCGATAACTATTCACTTATGCTTTAGTATATGAGTAACTTATTATGCGATATGTTTTTCACAATTGTTTCATCTAAATTTTTATACGAAATGGTTATCTTTATTGAATTCTTTTCTCATAGCAGTTGAATGATCTTTATTACAAATTTCCATTTGAAATCATTTTAGATTGCATAACTGAAAGATTAAATCCCAGGTTAGTTTTAGAATTATATATTTATGTTCATTAGAATACAATTACATTAGATTTAGAATAAAATCATTTTACTTAGAAATCATTAGGAAAGAAATATCAATTCTCAACACACATGCACATAAATTTGGAAACTGGTCCCATATCCCCAGTCAGACCCACTATACCAAACAGAAAAGGAGCTACTAACCAAGGTCTGGACTGGGTGGGTATCCCCTTGTTATAGACCCGATTTTCGGGGCTTCAAAATATTTGGCGCTAGAAGGAGGGCCCCAAACTGTGAATGGTAAGTAAATCTAAATCTAAATACCATTCTAAGAGTAAATCACCCTCACCATCTCCCATGACTTCCCCATCACATTTAGAATCTTTAAATCTTGACCAAGAAGTCAATAAAACTTCAACCACTGCCACAAACCCAAACATTTAAGAGAAATATACTATAGAACCTCCTGAAGTCGAATCTTTGATCCATAAACTTCAATGATTTTCTATATCACCCCAAAGATCTGAAAAATCTCAAGGTAGTGTGACTTCGCAATATAACCCTGCTCATCCTCTTACCAGATTAAAGAGCGAAAAGTTTGGTATTGAACCAACCGAGTTACCTCTACCTACAAGGAAGAGAGCAAGGAAATCACCTAAAGGGTTTGACAGCGAGACTCTTTCATCATCATCATCCATCTCAACCTCTCCATCGCAAAGTCAACCATCCACCCCTCCACTTTAGATTATTCTCCACCAGTCCACAGGAACTTCCACATCTCCTTCTCAATCATCTGGAATAGTAATATCCTCATCTTCCCAACCACAGGGATCATTTTCTGCGCTTTCCTTTGTTAGTAGTTCAAGGATGGCCCAAACTCCATTGAATAACGCAAGGGCAGTCGTAATGCCTGTGCCCTTGAGTCAAATATCGGCCCATCCTGAAAAATGGCTACCTAAGTTTAATCCTGAAGTAGACATGCTAGCAGAAGAACATATTAACAAATTTATGTTATCTACAAATATGAATGGGGTTACTAATGAAGACGTTGTTGTCTGGCACTTTCCTTACACTTTGCAAGGAGCAACCGGATCATGGTATTTCTCATTACCATCCGGATCTATTACTAGTTGGGATATTTTCCAAGGACAATTCTTGACTAAGTTCAGTGATGACAGGTGTACTGCGACATTGATCAATGACCTGTCTACCTTAGGGTTAGCCAAAGGAACCTATCAAATATTTTAACTCATGTTTCAATAAACTGTTGAACAAAATTCCTACCACTTGCAAGTCTAGCGAAGAAGTTCAAAGTGAATGGTACATATATGCTTTACCATCAAACATAGCAATATTCGTTGATAGGGCTAACAAAATAAATTTAGCTAACAATATGAAGGAAGTAATAGTAGTAGAGAAATGTATCATAGCCTTAGAAAAGAAAAACGTTGTTGATGAATGAAAATCTAAGAAGGTTACTTTTAAAGAAGATCCAAAGAAAAAATTGAAAGACCCATTCGATTTAGAAGGATTGCAGAAAGTTCTGAAAACCATGTCTCATGAAATGGTTGACATTAAGAAACAAGTAGCCAAAACTTCTTCTAAAAATCCATACAAGCCTTATAGAAGAAATCCTTCAACTGATTCAAAGCCTCCCAATGCTATTACAAATGCTGAATCAGAAGAAGAAGAAGAAGAGGAAATTGCTAACGAAGAGCCTACCGATGAAGAAGAAGTTGTATAAGTACAAGGTATGTGGGATTTCATCCTACGAGATGAAGAGGATCAAGAGGCATCGCCGGTCAGTAATAGAAGTAGAAATCAACTCGATCCTCCTCAACCTACTCCTAAGCCAAAGAGCGCAAGCTCAATGACTAAGGATAAAGTCGCAGCTAAGAAAACGTCACCCAAAGTGACTCAAACAAGCCCAGTCCAAACAAATTCACCAACTCCATCTAAAACGTTGATTGTTTCTGATGAGATGGAGTATAATATCATAGAAGACATGAAGAAGACTAGGTCTAACATCACTTTTTATGTATTGAGCAAGTTAAAACACCAGCAAAAGATACTTTTGAAAGAGTTACACACAGTACCAGTTGCACCTCTACCCGCTGATGTAATCTCGCAAGATTCCCATGAGATGTGAAGACCTCCAACTAATGTGACTAATAAAGTTGATCCAAACGATATCGCTTTAATTGGAGGAAGGTCATGGGTTTGAATTCCAAGCGTGGAGTGCCACAATAAAATTGAGAGTTGCACAGGTCCAAAGTTGACCCAAATTGAAGAATCCATGTTCAAATTCCCTAAAGTGCATGTTAACTTCCACAATCATAGTCTTCTTGTTGACATCCCCCTAGACCTAGGGATTCCA
Organism: Pinus tabuliformis; assembly: GCA_031772625.1. Lineage (NCBI taxonomy): Eukaryota > Viridiplantae > Streptophyta > Pinopsida > Pinales > Pinaceae > Pinus > Pinus tabuliformis. The sequence goes on from CM062817.1 coordinate 952,398,738, forward strand.
TCGCCAATATAGGGTGTGATTTGAATACCTCAAAGGTCTATATCTCCCCTATATTTGAGGAGGATGTATCTTACAAAGTGCACCTATTTGAATCCCTCAAAGATCTATGTTTGACTTTTTCACTATGCAACGTCCTCTCTAGATCCCTTTGCAAACTATTTTTTATTCCTCATTTTATTCTTTTTTAATATTTCTTCTTTTTCTTCTTCATCTTAAATTGGTTTTTTGGTTTTCAGTATGTCTTTTTCTAGAGCACATAGGTTTGGATAAAATAGAATATTATGTGTTGTAGAGCACCTAGGATTGGATACAGTAGAAATAGGTAATTCAGAACTGCACATAGATAGATAAATGGTTGCAAATAGAGGTAACAAAATGATAGAACTACAGAAAAATCTTACCACAAATAGGCGATGTAATGGGAAACGATCGACATGGAATTGTAGACCTAGCAACGTATCTGTGATAGACTCTATACAACACTAAAGGCTATGGTCAGTACTACAACTTCATGGCTTTGATAATGTTATTGTACTCATGAGAATTTAATTTTAATTGTTAATAATTTATTCTTTTCTGTTCAATTTCAACATTTATTTGAATTTTCCATCATTTCGTACAACTTAGGTGGATTTGATTTCTTTTCTTGATTCAAACTCTCCCTTGAACATGAGGTTCCTTTGTTCATTTAAACTCTCCTCGATACTACTCAAACTCCTTTCTTAAATGTAAATTTTTATTTTCATAAGGGTAATTCATATGTAAAGGTACTTCTATGTTAGCATGCCTAGAAAAATGTGCACATGGTTATCCAAATAAAATCAATTATTTAATCAAGCTAATTCCTTTGAATATTTTGGATACATAATTGGGTTATAAATATATTTGTTCCTTTTTCTATGTTTGAGAGTTAGACCAAAATGTTTAAATTGTGATGTGAATGGTAGAAGGACCTATTTTGGAAACTTTATGTTAATTTCATTAACGCCAAATGGAAGAAGGTTTCAAAGAGGAAGTAAGAAAATGCCCAAATATCAAAATTGAGCCCAATTTGGAAATTTGTAGAAATTTTGGCTATGAAGGAATGAAGGATCCTTAATTCAGAGATTAGGCTTGATGTAGAAATCAAGGTATAGAAAAGGAACAATTTTTGAAAGGAGAAATAATGAAAATAAAATAAAATTTGAAACATGTATCTTGAAAGCAAAAGAAAAAAATAAGAAACATAACTCTAAATTTAAAATATACCCCAAATATTATTGCTAGTAACTAGGGCCCTAATTTTGGAATTTAGCTTGATTTGGAAATATAAAAGGACCAAAATGAAGAAGGGGGATTGATTTTCAAATTGGGACTAATTTTGAAGTAGGGTGGTGAATAAGGGAAGAAAATATCTTATTTGGAAATTAGTTGTGGTTTCCAAATTGGATCAAGGAAAATTTCAATAATTCCAATGTTTGAAAGCAAGTAATCAACACTTAAATAAGTATAAAAGGTTGAAGAAAAGAGTTTGAGGAGAGGAGAGAAATTAAAGGAGTTTATGGACATGAAAGAAGGGCCAAATTTGAGAATCAAGTTTTATAAGGAGATCAAATAATGCTATGATGGTAAAGGAAAATAAGGGCCCCAATTTGATAATTATGGATCAAGTTCAAAAAAACATGAATAGAAGAAGCCCGATTTCAAAATAATGTTTGATATAAAAGAATTAAAACAAAGGAAATTGAATTTAAAGGGATGAAACAAAATATCATTTTATGAATAAATAATAAAGAAAGAAACAAATCAAAATTAATTAAGCAAAACATTAAAGTTTGTCTAACTTAACTATAAAGAGAAATAATCAAGGTGCAAGGTGCGACAAACTAAACTCAATATAAGAAAAAAAAATCTCTTTTAGGAAATAAATTAAAAATTAGGGTCCCTAAAGTTTTCCTAGTACTTATGGGGTTTTTCAAGCTCAACATGACCTTACACTAGTTTTTTCTTCAATCAACTTGTCTAATTAAGTGCTTCATTTGCAAGCCAATCTCTTTCATTGCTTATATTATTCATGATAAATTTATCCATTAATGAAAATAAAATTGATTTTAATTAAATTTCATTTTGACTTCTATAAACGTGAATCGTGAAAATATTAAATTCATAAACTAGGAAACACCCTCATGACATGCACTCTTCAAACTATTAAAATTAAAATAATAATAGTAAGAATATATCTATCATATATATAATTCAATTCACAGTAATAATAAAATAAATCCAAAATATAACGAAATTCAATTCACAATAATGAAAAAATAAATGTGTATTAAAACGAAATTTATAAAGCCAAATTTCCTAGTAAATAACCATGAATATGACAATGTAATAGGGGTATTTGTCTTCTAGAAAATATGTTTGTATACGACATATACCAAAGAAACACCCATTTGCGGGGAACAACACAAAACCAAATTAAAATGAAAATAAAATGGAATAAAGTTTAAAAATAAATAAATAAAATGAGGAAGAAAAATAACCTGTAATGGCAGAAGGGATATGCAGAGGTGTGCAAGGCGTGCAGGTCACGAGGTTGGGTGAGTGGAAATAAATGAAGAGTTGCATAATAATTTAGTATGTGCATAGATACGGACCTAGACATAGATATTTGAGTGATTCTGAATGGTGGCCATGGCCTCTATAGGAGTCATAGACCTTTGAAGGATTTGAACCTTCACCATATGGTAGCTACGACCTCCTCAGATCTATGGGGTTTTCAACATGTATAACATGGTTTTCAAAGTCAGCATGCACTTGAGGGAATTAGAGCGAGTGTTGTTCAGTTTCGGTCGTATTTTCACCTCAATAGTGAGCAATGTTGCTTTTATTGAAGCACTCCATTTCTAGGATTCAAACGTGCTGGTTCAAATAAAATGGAATTTTCGTGCCATAAAGGACATTATATCTATGGGTTCCAAGTAGCTTCTTTGGTTGAACATCATGGGGTTTGTAACACATCATGGGGTTTGAAAATTGTGATGTGTGTTTGAGAAGAAGAATACTAAAGGAATAGGATGAGGTCTGTCTTGATGCAATGCAGATTGTTTTATTCTACGCACAAAATTACGAGGAGAACTAGTAGGGGTTTTTTTGTGTGAAACTTTTATCATTTCTTTTAATAGATTCAAGGCAAAGTCTTGGTCATTAAAGATAAAACACTGGAAAGGAAAGCCTTTCTATTTATATGTTTGTTCATTTTTAAATTAAAAATCTATTCTTTCAAGGATTTTTTTAGGGGTTTGGGGGTTTGTCGGAGGAGGGCTTTTGGAGTGCATTTTGTAATTATTCTGATGGGTTCTTGTGCGTTGAACCCTCCATGCAGGTTGCAGATTATGCAAAGAGCTTTGTGGAGAATGGGGCATCCTTCAATAGCCAATCTTTGTCTATGGCATCTCGGTGGTTGATAGCACCCACTGCCATTGGCCAATTCGTTGAGGGTAGGAACAGAAACAAGGGGAATTATAGGAATAAATTGAGAGGAAAATAGAACAATGGTGTTGACGCATCATTCTTTCAAATGAAGCCAAAAAGGAAAGACACTATCAACACCATCAACATCAGTAGCATCATCCTTTTCGTTCTCAGCATTTTCATCCATAAAGGAAATTCATTTCCAACACCAATTCTATCCCAGGCTTGGGAATCCCCCCAAGCACATCGAAGGCTAGAAGGATACCGCAAGATGTCGGCCTGACTTACTTTTTTGGTGGTTAGATCAAAGGCTGGTTCCCCCATCTAGTCGATTATTTTGAGAAGATTGATAAGGTCAGTAGGCTTAGGTCAGTAGGCTTGTTGTATCTCTTTTTATTCAATCACTCTAAGAAGAATGATTTCCTCTTTACTCAATAGGATAAAATATTGAAGGACAATATGCATGTTACAATACAAACCTACAAAATTAGAGGTTGATTTAAGATTTAATGTTTTTATATCATGACTTCAACTAAGCATAGCATGTTAACATAAATTACTCCAATGCGGTTCTATCCCTCACCCGTCCGCCAGTGTCAATCAGAAAAATGTGGATATAGATAGATTCATCAGGTCATTATAAGGCCCTATCAATAAAAAAATGGTTGGTGGGCAAGGAAGCCTTTGGATCTAATGGGAAAGAATGGTTGTGGTGAGAGGAGCGGTAGATTCATGAGCTAGAAGAAGGGCAGTGGAAGAAAAGATGAGCAGAGATTTCTTTGTCATTGACTATTATATGGTATGGCCAATCCTATAAAACATTTTTTTTGACTGGTTGAATTATTTGATCTTTTAGTCCATCTACATGGACAAAAGAATTGCAAGAGAGAAGTAGCCTTTGAAAATTACCACAATTTCGTGAAGGCACCTGCTTTAATGCGTGGGTAAAATTTTGTCAAAATTGGTAAAATTTATATTCACTTGTACCTACTACCTACTTTACAGTTCGTGTAGAACATGGTAAAATTGAGACAAATTTATTTTTACTTATCAAGTATTCCCATTAAATATTTTAAATTTATGTATTTTTACCCATTCTCTATGGATTAAAAATGTTTTGAAAATGTTTGATGATTACTTGAAAACCTAAATTAACATATCTTTCTTTGCTTTTCTCAATGTTATCAATGTTTTTACTAAGATCATTTGTTGGCTGGATGCAACCGTACAACAATAGTGATGATAGATTTAAGAAATTAAATTGTGAGATGTTGACTAGAATTGCAAATGAGCAAGGAGATTTGCAACCTTTGATCCATGCTCCACTTGATTAAAATTTTATTATAACTTGTAAGAGGAATGACCAATTAATGTTTTTATAATTTCCAGCCAAATTACATTTATGGTTAATGAAGTACTGTGGGTGGCCTTTTAAGGTTTGTTGATTGTAAAATTCCATGTCTAATACGTTCATTTTTAACATTTTGTTATCTTTTCCTACCTTGTACAACTTTATAGCCTGCATTGGATAACAAAATGGACATAAAAGTACTTGTTCCAAATAAAAAAAACTGAAAATGGAAGGAAATCAGTTGATAGAAATAAGAGTGGTTGGGCCAACTATGGGCAAGAAATATGGGGTACACATGCATACGAAATAGCAAGGAATTGAAGAAATGTTAGGAAATAAGAAAGAAAATCACATCAGATGTTATAAAGAAGATTTTGTTTTATATATGTTTCATTTATACAAGGAAATATACAAGTTGATGATGGATCATTCATGGCCAAATTTCGCATCAAATATTGAATGTTGATTAAATAATAAAGTTGGAAACTATATGAAGGTGTTATCTTATAATGTTAAAATTGGAAACTAGGGCCAAAATCCATGTCGGTCACCTTATTTATGGCAACTGATATTTTTCCTAGATTCCTCTTGTCGATAGGTGTAGGATTTATCTAAAGATCATCTGATTCTAACAAGTATTTATGGAGATGTGAATTTATTTGTATTTACTTGACAAATTGTCAAGGTTGACCAACAGCTAAATGTGTGGCACACATGCCTAGAAAAACATATAAGTACAACTGAGGTTGATTCATTATCAACTCATCCCATCTCAACTCATCTTCTCTCTCATCATCTTATTGGGAAAGTAAGAAGGATGAATTAGGGAAGCTTCTCTCTCATGTGCAAGAAGAAGGATGAATTAGGACAACACTGATAGAATTAGGGCAGAATCTAGGGTAGCGTTGACATTTCTAGGGCTGCGTTGCACAAATGTTGGGATGGTTTATGCAACGTTGACCAAATGTTGACCACGTGAAGACTTGCGCTGAGTTTTAGGGGTTGCGTTGACTAGCATTGACCTAAAAGTTGACCAACATTGACTAGTTAGGGCTGACCATAGATTGTTGAAATTTTAACTGTTGTTTTGACTTATTATTGTGGACTGTTTTGGGTTGTTGAAGATAGTTGCTGAAGACCGAGTTCTTCAAGTTGACTAGAAGTCAATCTAGGGCTATTTTGACCAAGTTTGACTTGGTTGATTTAGGGTTTGCTGCTGCTGTTATAAAATTACAAAATTTTGAATTGTATTATTTCTCTTTGCTGAAATATTGAAGATTAAAGAAGAATTGATCAAAGGGTTTTCCCACATTGGGGTTTGTCACTAGCTAGCCTCCACATATTGTGTCTCTTGTCTTGGATTTTTTTATGTCAACCGTTTAATGTTCTATCTGCACTTTACTTTATGTTTATGTGATTGCTAAAGAGTGGCTAATAAAGAGATTTGAAGTAAACTACTCTAAGCATAGAACATACCATAAATTAACATGGTATCAGAGCTAAGGTGAAGATAAAGCCCATGAAATAGCAAGAGATACATCAATCACTGAAGGTTTCTGAAACAATCTTAAAGAAGTCATGGGGTCTTCATCACACTTCCTCACTGAAGACAAACTCTATGAGAAGTTTGACTATCATGGATGGAAGATGCCTCTCGATCTGACATTGGAAGAGAAAGAAGTGGTTTTGTCCATCAAATTCATCTGCTACTGTAAACAACAAATGGACCAGGGGAGAATTCAAAGCAAAGAAGATCATCTACGACTCTATCGACAAGCGCCTAGTGGCCTATCTTTCCGAGCTGACCACCTGCTAGGAAATCTACTATAGACTGGTGAGTTTATTTAAGGTTAATGATGCAAATCAATTTTTGTTCCCTAGAAATAAACTGAAGGAAATTAAGAAGGGAAAAGATGAGAGTATGTAAGCATATTTCTTAAGGATCATCGAGATCAAGAATGATATACTATCTATTGGGCAAGTAGTTCTTGACAGGGAAATGACTATCACAAGTCTCGGAGGGCTACCAACTGAATGGTATAAATTCAGGACTACTCTTCTCAAAAATAATGTAATTCCTGGATTTGAGGAACTGATGGCTAGATGCATTCAAGAAGAAACAAGGATGGAAAAGCAAGAAATTCCCACACTTAAAGGAAATCCCTCTGCCTTTTCTTCTCATGCTAAAAGAATAAACCATTCCGGGGCTAAATCAAAAGGAAAGGCAGGACCGAAAGGCGAAAGAAAAGGATGATGTTACAATTGCAACAAAATGGGCTACTATGCGAGGGAGTTCCATGATAAAATGGACTCACACCATGACGATGATCAAAATCACTCTCAAGGGAATGAAAGGAATGACGGGTCCAATGGTAGAGGTAAAAGGAATGCTGGAAATCAAGGAAGAGGTCAATCATTCAAGAAGGCAAGAAATTTTAGGTATGAACCTAACGTTGTTAACAATAAGCAAGATGAATATTATCTACAAGCACCCTCTCTACTACTGCTCTGCGAGACTCGCTGGGAAATTGGCTTATTGATAGTGGTGCCTCAAGGAACTTCGTTGGTTACAAAGAAGCTCTCTCTAATCTGATAGAGAAGGAGACCAACCTGGAAATTGTTCTTGGGGAAAACTCAAAATATCCCATGAAAGGCATAAGGAATGTCACTCTTCAATTGAATCAGGGAAATACAATTCATTTACAAGAAGTCCTATGGGTACCTGATCTCAAAAAGAACCCAGTGTCCATTTTAGCAATGGAAGACAAAGGCTACAAGGTGGCCTTCATCGATGGCAAGGTACGTGTATGGAAAAAGAAGTTTAAAGATGATTCCACTCTTGGGTTTCGAGTTGATTCATTATATCAGGTCAGAGGAAGTCCACTGGGTGTCATGTCTTGTGACACATCTCTTCAGGCCGAACTATGACATCGAAGGTTTTCTCACCTTCATTATAAAGCTTTACTTGATGTGAGAAAAATGGTGACAGGGATGCCTGAGTTCAAATTAGAGAAATAAGGTGTATGTGCGGGATGTGCCTAAGGAAATCTCAAAAGGGGACCATTCCCCTCAAGCCAAAGCAAGACCTCCGATATATTGTAATTGGTTCATTCAGACATATCTGGTAGGATGCCTGTGAACTCCTTAGGAGGATATTTATATTACCTCATTTTTACAAATGATGATTCTCGTAAGACTTGGATATACTTCTTGAAAAATAAGGATTAAGTGTTCTCTTGGTTTTTTCACTTCAAAGCCTTGATCAAGAATCAAAACAAAAAGAAGATCAAGATCTTAAGGACTGATAATGGGACTGACTATGAATCTAATGAGTTCCATAAGTTTAACAAGGAGGTTGGCATTAAGAGGGAGACTACAACACCATATAATCATGAGAAAAATGGTGTGGTGGAAAGGAAGAATTGTATGATTGTGGAAGTTGTCCATGCTATGCTCCGTGATCAAAGACTTTTGAAGTTTCTATGGGCCGAAGCTGTGAATACTGTCGTATATGTGCAAAATCGATTGCCTCATCAAGCATTGGGTTCCAAGACTACCAAAGAGATGTTCATGGGTAAGAAAGCTAATGTATCTCATTTTAGAATTTTTGGAATTCCTGTATATTTTCATGTGCCGAAAGAGAAAAGGAATAAATTGGGTGCATCTGGAAAGAAAGGAATCTTTGTGAGCTATAATGAAAATAGTAAGGGCTATAGAGTTTATGTGGCTAGTCAAAGAGAAGCCAAGATTAGCCATGATATCACCTTTGATGAAGATATGGCTCTTAGCAAAGTTGAAAACCTTCCTACTCTAAGGGAATCTAAAGAAGCCGACACCAGGAAACTGGAGGAAAAGGAAGATGAGACGATGCCTGATGTGGAAGAATCGATGGATCCTATTGATCCCCCTTTGCAGGAGCCTTCCTATTCTAGGAAGAGGCCTTCATGGCTTAGGGGGACACATGATGATGTTGAAGGACACATTGCACCGAGAGGGACTTTATGGGAAAGTAAGAAGTTGGTCAGGTATCAGGATTACTTGACCATCATGAGCACGATAATCCAAAATGAGCCTTCAAAATTTGCAAAAGTTATGCAGCATCAAGTTTAGAAGGATTCTATGACTAAGTAATATGAGTCCATCATGAAAAAAGATGCATGGGATGTGGTCCCCAGACCCTAGGACAAAGCCATTGTCACTTTGAAATGGCTTTATAAGATAAAGCATGGAGCTGATGGAAGCAATGAAAAGTATAATGCTCATTTTGTCGCTCATGGATTCTCTCAGAAGGAAGGTATAGACTATGACGATATAATTGCACCTGTTGTCCGATATACCACCATTCGCTCGATCATAGCCCCTACTGCATCACAAGGATGGAACCTACATCAGATGGATGTCAAGACTGTGGAGCAACCTGAAGGATTTGATATTCATGACCTGGAATCTCACATGTGTAGGTTGAACAAAGCCCTCTATGGGTTGAAGCAAGCACCTTGAGCGTGGTATGAGAGGATCAATAGCTACTTGATGAAGCTGGGATTCACTAGGAGTGAAGCCAACCCTAACCTTTACTTTAAGGTTGAAGATGAAAAACCTCTCATACTGGTGTTGTACATTGACAACCTCTTTCTGATAGGTGCAGACCCTCTCATTCACAAATGTAAGAGGGAGTTGGCTTTTGAGTTTGAGATGAAGGACCTAGGACTGATGCACTATTTCCTAAGACTGGAAGTCTGGCAGAAACCAGGGGAGATTTTCCTATCTCAAGAAAAATATGTGGTGAATATATTGGAGAGATTCGATTGGTGGACTGCAAGCCCATGACTACCCCGATGGAGCTTGACTTCAAGAAGTTAAGTAGTAGTGCTGCCGGACCTGTTTTACAAAATGCTACCAAGTATCGTCAACTCATCAGAGCATTGATGTTCTTATTAAACTCCCATCTGGATATAAGTTTGTAGTCAACACCTTGAGTCAACATATGGTTGATCCTCACCACACACATTGGATTGGTGCCAAGAATTTGTTGAGATATCTTCATGGTTGAGATACACTGATGGAAATGTGAGACTACATGGGTATACCAATGTTGATTAGGCAGGTAGTGTGGTGGACTGAAAGAGCACTTCCGGGTGTTGTTTCTCTTTGGGATATGCCTCGATATCCTAGATGAGAAGGAAGTAGAAGTCAGTAGTTTTGAGCACCTCTGCAGCAGAGTACATTGTTGCTAGTATGATCTCTTCTCACGTGATCTCGTTACAGAAGCTCTTCAGTGAGCTGTTTGGATTTACATTGGATACTACCATGATCCTGTGTGACAAAAAGAGAAGGATTCGTTTATCAAAGAATATCTTATTTCATGATCGCTCTAAGGATATTGATATCGCATACCACTATATCCGAGATATGGTGCAGCGAGGAGCAATAAGGCTCCAACATATCGGTACAGATGAGCAGGTCACTGACATTTTGACGAAGTCCCTAGGAAAGGTTAAATTATTGACTTTCAAAGAATGACTTAGTGTCGTTGAGAGAGCCTTTTATGAGGGTCGCGTATGATGCATACATTGAGCTCTCAGAGCTCCAGGGGGTGCGGGGTACTTCTTGGAGCGACATGCAACCACAGGGCAACTCACCCTCCACTGGTGGTGTGCTATGTATAGGGTGAAAGGTTCAACCTTCCCCTATGACACCTCGTGGTGCTTGTGGGATAGGATGATTAGTTCTTCTGTGGTCTAGGATGATTAGTTCTCCTATGGCAACTGTTGGACCTGATGATTCGTTCTCGAGTGGACAGGATGATTAGCTCTCCTGTCGAGGCATCCTACCCATGCAGCTTAGGACTCATGGGAAGTACCTCTCATCTGATCAATGATTAGGGAAATGGGTCTATGGAACGTTAATAGTATTATAGATGGACACATTGTTGTATCTATCGTACTCCCTATGCTAGGACGACCTCCACTGGTTTGGGATCAATGATACTGATCTGAGATCAGTGAGAGTGGTATGACACATTCTGAGACTGACTTCGGGTCAATGGAGGATGGTATGATACATCCTCGATCATTTATTCTTCTTCATAGTTCAGTATAGCAAAGCAAAGCCAAGCAGTGCAAGGAAGTGTATTTGATGGTAAGGATAGGACCGATAGTCAGACGTATTAGCAGATGGAGTTCTCCCTTGTGAGAGGGAGTGTTAAAATTGGTAACTAGGGCCAAAATCCATGTGGGTAACTTTGTTTTTGGAAGCTGATATTTTTCCTAGATTCCTCTTGTCGAGAAGTGTAAGATTGTCCAATTCCGACAAATATTTATAGAGATATGAATTTATTGGTATTTACTTGACAGATTGTCAAGGTTAGCCAACAGCTAAATGTGTGGGACACATGCCTAGCAAAACATATAAGTACAAGTGAGGTTGATTCGTTATCAACTCATCGAATCTCAACTCACCTTTTGTCTCATCATCTTATTGGGCAAGCAAGAAGGATGAATTAGGGTAGCTTCTCTCACACGTGCAAGAAGAAGGACAAATTAGGGAAACATTTAGGGAAATGTTGACTTTTTGGGAAACATTAACATTTCTAGCATTGCGTTGACCAAATGTTGGGTTGTTTTATGGAGATTTGACCAAGGGAAGACCTACACTGATTTTTAGTGGCTCTGTTGACTAGCGTTGACCTGAAAGTTGACTGGTTAGGGTTGACCGCATATTGCTAAAATTTTGACTATTGTTTTGATTGATTATTGTGGGTTGTTTTGGGCTGTTGAATATACTCATTGAAGACCGAGTTCTTCAAGTTGACTAGCAGTCAATCCGAGGTTGTTTTGGCCAAGTTTGACTTCGCTAATTTAGGGTTTCTTGCTGCTGTCATAAAATTACAAAATTCTGAATTGTACTATTTCTCTCTGCTGAACTATTGAAGATTAAAGAAGAATTGATCAAAGGGTTTCCCCACATTGGATTTTGTCCCTGGCTAGCTGCCACATCTTGTGTCTCTTGTCTTGGCTTGTTTTCTATCGATCATTTAATGTTTTCTCCGCACTTTACTTTATGTTTATGTGATTGCTAAACTGTGGTTAATAAAAAGATTTGAGGTAAACTTCTCTAAAAATAGAATATACCATAAACTAACATATAAGGATAAAAAAATTCTTAATTTGATGATGATGTTAAGAAGTAACTAGCAAGTAACACCTATTTTATTTTTACTAGGCAGTCTAAATGATGAGTGAATGGACAAAACTCCTCCCAATAAAATTTAAATACCAAAAATGAAAAAAGGTACCCCAAAGTTTTAATCAAGATTTTGTCAACAATATGACTTCATTGAGTATTTTGTTGAGTTGAACTTTCTAACATCGGTACTGTTTAATAAAAAGAGATAGAGATAGTTATATTAATGAAACATTATAAATTATAAAATGGGAGAGTCTAATCAATCCCTTGTTGCTAATACAAACATCATGTGTGGCCTTGACATGATTGAAAGAATTGTTATAAAGAAGATTTTTTTTCATATATTCATTCTTCATTCGTAAAAAGAAATATATAAGTTTTTTATCTATAGTTTTTGGCATGCTAAGTGGATTGAGGGTATTAGACACCTCAGTTATCCTATCTAGAAGCCTAGTTTGTATTTGTAATCTGATACAATGTTTTTTCATTGTTTCATGTTTTATCTTCATCTCAGGTAATGGAGGTATTATTTTATTGTGGTTGAATATGGTAATGTCCTCCCTATCTCCTGATCCAAAAAAATGTGCAAAATGTTCATCACAAAATTCTAAATTTTGAGGGATCCATAGCCCTTACGGTGCTAATGTATAGATATGTTGTTGCAGGTTCACTATTGGTCAAGAGACTGCAGTTGTTCTTGCTTCATGTGATATACTATTCAAGGCTTGGGAAGAGTAAGTTCATGAAAGAAATTCAGAGAGTTTTAATCTGAAGGAGCATGGAGGTGTTGCTTATGTTTTCTACCCTTCATTTCATAAGACCCAACACATTTCCATCACATGTTAGTCCCACAAAAGGAAGCATGGCTTGCCTTCTCTTGCTAGGATCAGTGACTTCCCCATCATGAAAACCATTCTTTATGCCTGCACATGCTTACAAGTGTTGGCATTATGATACAGCTATGACACAGGTGTTGTCCTTGATGGCAACTCTCTCAAATGAAATATCATAGTATAGTGGGTAAACAACAAAGAATGAAGAAAGAAAGGTATACATAGGTTCACCATTGACCAAGCCTCGTATGCACGCAGGTTCACTGTATACAAAGTCGTGTATACAAAAAAGTATACGCAGGTTCACCATTGACCAAGTCGTGTATACATGCAGGTTCTCTATATACAAAGGTGCATATAATGTACACACGCACTTTCATAGAAGGAAAGGCACGTACATGTTGGAAAACTAAGTTTTGGTCCGTGGTATTTGGTCCATGGTATTTTGGTACTGGTCCATGGTATTTGGTCCATGGTATTTTGGTACTGGTCCATGGTATTTTGGTCCAAGATATTGACCCCAGGTATTGGGTCCAAGGTATCAGTCCTACGTGGTTTTGGACCATGGTATTGAGAGAGGCCTAAACCTATATAAGGAGAAGAAGATCATTAGGCCATGTGTAGGTGTGCAAGGATTGAATATCTGATGAAGTGAAAGATCCAATATGCAGGTTATGGGTTTGTGATGCTTTGCTTGATTTGAACCAACGATCCACCTATGTGGATGATGATGGATGATGGATCAGGATCATAAGGCTTGGAATGTACTATCATTATGTTTTTGATCATGGATAGACTAGATCTGAATTATTGATGCATGTTTTATTATATAAATGTTATGATCAGGGTATGACTAATGTCTGGAATAGCTGCAAATTTATGAGTAAATATTTGCAGATCTGTATGCGGGTTCGCTTTGGTAAAAGCGCATATACACGCTGGTTCGACTCATCAGAGTAGCGTATACAATATGAAGTATGATATTTGAAGTTGCAGTTGGATCTAGTGGTTATTGCAGAGTTTTGGGTTCTGATCTATGTTCTGGTGACTGTGTTTTGATGATAGGGTTTCAGTGATTCAGTTGTTGGGTGATTCAAAGATTTATCATGTAGATATGGTTGATGGTTGTATTGCAGCAGTGATTGATTTTGTGCTTTTATATTATTGATGGATCCAGTTTGAAAATTTATGAAACGTGGTCCCTGGAAGAAAATAGAAGGTTGTAGCCTTCTGTAGGCTGGTGCATACGTACTAGTAAATATATCGGCTAGCATAAGAGCTAGGGGGTTGTAGCTCCCCTCCAGTAGTAGATAGAGAACGAAAGAAGGTTGTAGCCTTCTGCAGGTGGGTGCCTGCGTATTGGTATGAGTCTGAAACAGTACAAGATTGTTAACGAGTTTTTCTTATATTAAAGGAAGATGGCAATAGGTGGTTTTTGTATTGCATTGGGTTTCCACCTTATATCATGGTGTTCATGTGTGTTTCATATATGTGATGATATGTTATGTTTTACTGCATCTGGTTACTGTTTATATGGTTAATGAGTTCTGATGCACTAATTAAAGATCAACATATAATGGATTAACTGAATCATAAGTTTACTGGATATACACTAGTTGCATTAAACACAATTGCCTGCACACGCGGGTTCCCTTAACTGAAGTAGCGTATACGAATCTAATTATGGAAATGAAAAATTTAGTGATTTGATAATACTGATTCACCCCCCCAGTATATTTCAAAAAATTGCTATCAGAGCAGGTCCTTTGGTGGAGCTTGATCACTTGAAGGAGATCCATAGAACAATGGGAAAGAAAGCGCGTCAGAAGAAGAAGACAACTCAAAGGAACAACGACAGCCTGCCATTAGGTGGAAGCAAGTATTCAGATTTTGAATCACATCATGTTGAACATGAACAAGCAAATGAAGCATCAGATAAAATCATAGATCAACAATATCTATTTAACAAAAGGGAGGGTGCCCTCAAAGAAGAAGTTATCAGCTTAAAAGCTCAGCTGGAGTGTGCCTTTAGAGTATGTAAAATGCTGCTGGAGTAGAATGAAGACCAAGAAAATGAGATCCTCAAACTAAGGCGACAAGTGGAAGAAGGAAGAAATTCTGAAGAAATTTTGAAGAAGAAATATCTGGAAAAGGAAGAACAACATCAGGTTGAGGTAAATATCTTGAAAGGTAAATTAGAAGAAAAATATAAACTATTACGATTTCAAGACAATACTAAGATTTTGGATGATATTCTTAGTAGTCAAAGGTTGCCTGCTATCAAAACTGGTTTTGGTTTTTATGAACCTGTTGAAGGTGAATCTAGCTCACAAGGTGAGGCAAGGAACTCTAATGCAAAATTTGAAATGCTCATCAAGGAGATGAGAGGACAACCCCATCAATAACCAAAGAAAAAAATTCTTCAAAGAAAATCCTTTACTCCTAACTCTGGAAGTGATAGATAGTTATTTCCTTTGATGAAAATTTTTGCATGTTTTATATGTCATAATTTTGGGCATGATGCAGCCAGATGCATAAGTAGAATGGTTCAAGACCATCACACAGAAAGATCATCACGGTCCAGGTACTTTAAGGGATATTGTTTTGATTGCAATATGTTTGGTCACAAAGTCGTTGACTGTTAGAGAAGGAATATGAGATATGTAAGATGTTATGCATGTAACAAGCTCGGACATATAGCAAAGGAATGCAGGAGAAGATTTTGGGCACCATACCAAAAAGAGAAAACATCATCATAGTTGAAGATATGGAAGAAAAAGGAAGTACAGTCAAAAAGATGTGGCATAGCAGAGTCTATAGACATGAAAAACTCAGAGGGAGTTGAAAGCATGGAACCTTAGTGTTCTAAAACTCATACACAAGTTTCATGAAGACAAATCACGTGTATACGCGAGTTCGAAGCTGCACAGTCACGTATATGGTTTGAATAAAAGCGCTAGGATAGACTCAGGAAAAAAGGGTCTGATATGGCTCAGACAATTATTTGCTCTGTTTGATGATGGTTACAATTTGCTGATGATGTGTGGAAATATGTTGGTACTCATAAGATGTTGTTTAGAAGTGCTTTTGATCCTAACTTAATGATGATGATGCCTTGATACTTCTTGCTGATATATGCATAATTAGATCTGATAGTGAATAGATGGAACAAGTTCAGGAGGGAGCATATGCTTCGAATAATGCATTGTTGGCATTATGGTTAGAAATATTTGGTGATGATGCTTATGTGGCTAAATGATACATATTGCTACTTATTATTGGTTGGCCAAGAGAATGGTATTGCAGGTTATAGGTTGCTGATGTTGTTGAGAGATGCTTAGGGTGGAGATCATATGGTGTATGATAGTTGTTGATGACTATCATGGTCTTGTTTAGGTCTTTTGTCTTTGTTTTCTCTTAAATACCCATGAGTCATATGATGTAATTTGTACCCCCACTATGCATGGGAAGGATGAGGTAATAATATCTATTTCATTCATGTAAAAACATTTGGTATATCCCCACTTGGTTGGGTGGATGAGTCAAAATGGTGTATCCCCACTTGGTTGGGAGATTGATGTATGTATGAGTCATTGGTGATAGGAAGGTCATACTCACTTAGTTGAGTTGTAGAGTCATGTTATTCTTTTGAAAATAATTTTTGTAGACTCTGCATGTGCTCAGGGGGAGCATGGATGGATTGGTACATCTCAGCATGTACAAAGGGAGAGCTCAATCAGAGATTTCAGCATGTACTAAGGGGGAGTATGGACATCATAACGTATATGAGGGGAGAGAATATCTTGGTCTGCCCTTTTCCCTTCATGTCAAAGGGGGAGAGTGACTTGGTGTGGTTGTTCCCATCAAGTCCAAAAGGGGAGATTGTTGGCATTATGATACAGGTATGACATAGGTGTTGTCCTTGATCACAACTCTTTGAGATGAGAGATCACAGTATAGCAGGTAAACAACAAAGAATGAAGAAAGAAAGATATATGTAGGTTCACCATTGACCAAGCCGCGTATACACGCAGGTTCACTGTATACAAAGTCACATATACACGCAGGTTCTCTATATACAAAGGCGCGTATAACGTACACACGCACTTTCACAGAAGGAAAGGTGCGTACATGTTGGGAAACTAAGTTTTGGTCCATGTTATTTGGTCCATGGTATTTTAGTCTAAGGTATTGACCCCAGGTATTGGGTCCAAGGTATTGGTCCTACATGGTTTTGGACCATGGTATTGAGAGAGGCCTAAACCTATATAAGGAGAAGAAGATCATTAGGCCATGTGCAGGTATGCAATTATTGAATATCTGATGAAGTGAGAGATCCAGTATGCAGGTTATGGGTTTGTGATGCTTTTCTTGATCTCAACCAAGGATGCACCTACGTGGATGATGATGGATGATGAATCGCAATCATAAGGCTTGGAATGTATTATCATTATGTGGTTTGATCATGGATAGACTATATCTGAATTATTGACGCATGTTTTATTATATAAATGTTATGATCAGGGTATGACTGATGTCTGGAATAGCTGCAAAGTTATGAGTAAATATTTGCAGATCTCTACATGGGCTCGCTTTGGTAAAAGCGCATATACACACTAGTTCGGCTCATCAGAGTAGTGTATATAGTATGAAGTATGATATTTGAAGTTGCAGTTGGATCTAGTGGTTTTGCAGAGTTTTGGGTTCTACTCTATGTTCTGGTGATTGTGTTTGGATGACATGGTTTTAGTGATTTAGTTGTTGGGTGATTCAAAGATTGATGATGCAGATATGGTTAATGGTTGTATTGCAGTAGTGACTGATTTTGTGCTTTGATATTATTGATGGATCCAGTATGAAAATTTATGAAACGTGGTCCCTCGAAGAAAATATAAGGTTGTAGCCTTGTATAGGCCAGTGCCTACGTACTTGTAAATATAACAGCTAGCATAAGAGCTAGGGAGTTGTAGCTCCCTTCCAGTAGTAGCTGGAGAACGAGAGAAGGTTGTAGCCTTCTGTAGGTGGGTGCCTACTTACTAGTATGAGTCTGCACTAGTACAAGATTATAAACAAGTTTTTCTTATATTAAAGGAAGATGATAGCACGTGGTTTTTGTCCTGCATCGGGTTTCCACCTTATATCATGGTGTTCATGTGTGTTTCGCATGCGTGATGATATGTTCTATTTTACTGCACCTGTTTACTGTTTATATGGTTAATGAAGTTCTAATGCACTAATTAAAGATCAACATATAATGTATTAACTGAACCATAAGTTTACTAGATATATGCTAGTTGCATTAAACACAGTTGTGTGTACACGCGAGTTCTCTTAACTGAAGTAGAGTATATGAATCTGATTATGGAAATGAAAATGTTAGTGATTTGCTAATACTGATTCACCCCCACCCCACTCTCAGTATTATTTCCAGCAACAAGCACCTCATGGATATGAAGTTTCACCGATGGAGAGGGAAATACGGAAAAAAACAACCATTTATTCTTGGATTGCCTCAAGGGTTATGATGATAAACTAGCCCTCGTCCATCAAGGGGCTCTTAAGTCTTTCCTGGATATTAGGGAGAAAACAATTTTCCATGAAATGATAGTGTTGGGAATGGAATCCCCCAAGGATAGTTTTGGGGCTAAAAGCCCATGTTTTGGGTCGAATTTTGTAATAAATTTGTAAAATCTCGGCATTTTGTGGTCACAGAGCACGAAGTTGTCATGAGTCATAAAGGGTTGTACACCCTTAGTTTTGTAAAGTAAAGTAGGCTGTAAAGATCTACAAATGGTCTGCGGACCATGGGATTGTATAAAAAGAGCTAAATAAGTAAGCTCTAGGGAGTCATCAATAAGTTCAAAGAAAAATGAAGTCTTGAGGATAAGGAGAGAAGTTCAAGTTTTAGGTCGTAGCGTAGGTAGAGGCTCTACAGGTGAGTGTGCAGAGGCCTAGTGTAGAAGTCTACAGCTGAGTGCGCTGACCCTTGTAGCTATGTGCGCAGGGCGGATAGAGTATGTAATCATCTGGAGATATCAATAAAGAGAAGCATTCTACAAATTCTATGTATTTGTTTCCTATTAATGCATATTGTCATATTTTATATGAATTCCATTTAGAATTCTTATGTGATGTGCGAATGTATGTATCTACATTGGTTAATTGAACGCAAGTAAGAACATCTGTTTATGTGGTGCTAACTGTGATTGTTTAATAAGATAAGTAAGATACTTAAGCCAGTTTGGGAATCTGCATAGCATGTTGCCCTAGCATCACGAAAGTACCTGAACCATAAGTTAGGGCTGCACAAAGGTCGATCATACCCCTTCGCGGAGGTACTGAATGCTGGAATAAAGGGCTAGTCTAACAAAGCCCTAGAACTTAAGTGACCTGTGCGAAAGTAGGAATAGAAGGAATAAACCGACATCAAAACCATCTCAGGGCACAGAAAATTGGTTCCAGCATCCCCCCATACTGCTTCGGGTGAGATTTGTTCTATGCTCTGTGGGATGATGTTGAAAGGGCCAGTAGTGTAGGGATCTATTTGGCTAACTAACGCTGAACCTCGGTCAGGCCCCACCAAGCCAACAAATGGTTCCGTTTCCGGGACCGAAATTTGTATAAGAGATCTATCATGTCGTATCACTAGAATCCAACAAAGAATGAGATCGAAGACTGGCTACATAGGAAGATCCACGAATTTGTGGTGCAAGAGAACAAAAATCTGTTACTGACAAAGGAACAATGGTTGGATAGGCACCTATACATAGAGATCCACGACATCTTTTTGTGTTCCTTTCTGGTTTAGCTATACGAGTGGATCGCGAAGCTAGAAGATAGCCAAGGAAGGTGGAGACTTGATGGTACTATTATTTAGACCTCAGAGTTAGTACAGAGACTCGAAGCCTCTGAGGATAAGATCGCCTGTTCTATCGATCATTGGCTCGATCACATTATAGGAGGATTTGTGACTGAATTCGCGGTCAATACCTTAGTTAGCTACAATGAGGTGGAGAAAAACCTTTTTAAAGGACTGTGAGGTAAGTACTTGTAGTCTTTGAATACCTGGATTAAGATGTTATTGTGTGAAAAAAGGGTTATGCAACTACCTTGATGTTTGGAGCTACACGAAGCAGAAAACCTTACAGGAATGGAGGAGTAAAGGCTCCCAAATATAGTCCATTGATTTCACCTCCATTGGGTGACAAAGAGGGGGTAGCACATGCTTCTCCATGAAGTGTTATTTAGCTAATAAGACAACGATTCCCACAACTGCGACCTCCACCCACACCACCTCCACCTTCACCACCCTTACCTGCTACTTCACCCACATCGCCTCCACCTCCACTGTAGTTTAGTATGGAAAATTCAGTAAAGTTGTCGTTGTTCAAAGGCTTTGGAAATGAGGACCCAGACCACTTCTAGTTTGTCGTGAAAGTTATATGGGAAGCTCGGGGTATTATAGATGATCACATAAAGAAGGCAACACTGGTTAGTGCTCTCTAGGATTGTGTGCTAACATGGTACATTAAATACTTTAATGATAACACAAAGCTGGAGTGGTAGATATCCAAACCGCACTGAATAAAGAATTCAGTAGGCCTAAATCTGATGCACAATTGATTTTGGGGTTCAAGGAAATCTCGATGAAACTGGGTGAGACAGTGTGGGAACTAGATCAGAGGTTGAAGTGTAAAATCCATGAAGCTAATATGAACTTAACAGATGGACAACACCGCAAGTGGTTTATATCTTCGCTCTTACCACATCTAAGGGTTGCGTTGTCACAACAAAAGATAACAACTCAAGCAGATGCCTTGGAGATTGCAATGAGACTGCATGAAATATCGATGTAGGATCCAAATCTAGGGGTTCAAAAGATCCATGCGCAGTTGAAAAATCTTTGCATTGAAATGCAAAGCTTGAAGTAGGATAAGATGGTTCGACCAGAGGTGTGTGAAGAGGTATGGTTCCTGAAATCAAGGGCCAGGGACATGATAAATACTATTTCTCGGTATTTGAAAACTATATTGCAAGAGGAGGATCGATGCCTTTGAGGCTAGAAGCTTGAGCAGGACCAAGCATGGGGCTTGCATTGTGGTGCGCTATATGTCAGGTAGCAAGAAAACATACGACGGATAACTGTCATTTGCTACAGAAGTTTGTACAAACACCACAACAACTGTTCTGAAACTTTTGTAGGTCAGTAGAGCATGATGAGCACAACTGCAGGAATTACTAATTAATGATGGACAGAACAATTGCCTATAGGTTTCAGGCAGAAACGTGCCCCCTGACCAGAGAGCGAGGATGGCACGAACAGGATTTCAGGGGCGCAGATGAGGCTGAGGCGGAGAAGGACCTGGTAGAGTTCAGGGACAACTAATTTGCTACAATTGCAGGGGACAAGGACACTATGCCTGTGATTGCACTAACCCAACGCATCTGTCATGCAAATATTACACTCTGTTTGATGATGAGAGACCGTCCTACGTTGACATCAAGGATACGTGACAAAGGGGCACTACCACATCAACTGACTTAGAACCTGCAGACAATGAGGTCTGAGCCTTGCGAAGAGGATCCAAATGTGAATATAGTACTCTAAAGTGGAATTGCAATAGAGGATGATAAGGGGAAATAGCCCGAAGATAGAGCATGGCTTCACAAAGCTCCGCGAAGGAGGCTGAATTTGATTTTGACCATGCACGTGAAACGTTAATGGAAGAAAAGAAGAGCTTCACTGAGGCCTCCACGTCAAGGAGCAAGGATAAGCCTGATCATGAAATCGACCCTTCTATGCTTATAACCTTTCTAGAGACCTGCATGAAGTTTCTGCGCGACAGCAAGGCTGTGAAGGGATTACAGGAGCTTATAAATAGATGCGCTAGAAGCACTTCGGGTGAACCGCGTGTGGTATGAAAGATTGGAAGCATAAAACAAGGATAGGTTGAGAGATGAGGCCAATTGCACAGATAGGAGAGTATAAGATGGATCAAGTTATTCTGGGCCTGGCTTTAGATGTGAACATCTTACCGAAGCAGACTTGGGAACAGATGGGAAGACCTGTGCTGCAGTGGTCTTAGATTCAGTTAAGGATGGAGAACCAGAAGAAGATCATCCCCATGAGGTGGTTGCAAGGGATGACTGTAAATATTGAAGGCACAAGCACACTGTCTAACATTGAAGTAATAGAAATTGCGGATGATAGCAACCCCTACCCTGCGCTCCTTGGCATTGATTGGGAATGGGGTAATCAACCTAAAGAAGTGAAAGATGATATTTGAGAATAAATTGCTCTGCATAATAGTAACCATAGATCGTGTTGAAGGATCGCACTATACTGAAATAGTCCACGATTATGAGAGTGATGACAATCTGGACTGTATCTATAAGATAACAGTGCGAGACCAAGATTGGGTGAATCGAATAGTGGAAGGATGAATTACATGGGATCGCGAGAGTTCCTACACCTCAGACTTTGATGAAGAAATAGAGCATTGACAAAATCGGTTACATGAAGTAACCACACTAAGATATAACATGATGATCCGATTGTTGCATTGTGTGTCATCAGAGCTAAGAAACTTTCCCACTTATGATGGCTTGAATGATGTGGATATGTTTTTGGATGCATTCAAGAGGAAGGTACCAAAGAAGCAATGCTTCCAGGCTTTGGACTGGGCACTGCGGGCTACGCCTGCAAGGTTGTGGGGTACACACAAGGGTAGCTTTTATGAATGGCATGACTGTAGGAGGATGATGATAACATGCTTTGGGAAGCCGAAGGTACGAAAGACAGACAAATATGATGGGCAGGATGATCTACGTGTGCACTTAGCCAAACGGGCTCAGGTTTATGGAGAGAAGCTCCAACCTGGATGGGTGCACTTGTTTTGTCACACCCTAGATGTCATCCCGATGAACTGCTACTTAGAAATAGAGGTTCGCGATGGTAAAGGTGAATGGGATATTCTGTGTAAGTGATTCATAATGACATTCATATTTGAAGATGGGTTTGATTGTATTGATGATGGACTATAATAAGTAAAAGCAGCAATCTTTAGGATACCAGCAGGATCCCTTGGACCTTATTCAACCTTATTAGACTACTTAGTTGAGGAACATGGTGGAATGCTATAACGTAACTGCTGAAGAAGAAGATGAGGATCCATGGAAAGTTAACATCCCTGAAACAGAAGGTCATCGCGAGGTTGAAGGACCGTAGATTGAGAATCTTGATATAAATGGGCCACTGAAAATGAAATAGGTAAATATTAAATGGCGGTAGAGCCCAAATTCGCGAAGATTGGAGACTACTTGGATGATGCAGCCATGGATAAGGTTGCTAAATTGCTTGGTGAATACCAGGATTTGTTCTCTACCAAGTTTACAAATCTAAAAGGGATAATTGGGGACCTAGGTGTTATGAAGATCACATTGACGCTCGAGGCAAAGACGGTTAAGAAAATACCTTACCATCTCAATCTGAAGTATAAGGAGAAGGTCTGCTTAGAGCTAGATAAGATGCTTGCAGCAAGCATCATTGATCTTGTGGAATAATCTAGTTGGGTAAGCCCAATGGTGGTATAGGAAAAGAAGCAGAAGGATGATATAAGGATATGCATAGATCTCAGGAAGTTGAATGACGCTTGTGTACATGATCCTTTCCTGACTCCATTCACTGATGAAGTTTTGGACAATGTAGGGTGGCTGGGAAGCTTATTCCTTCACTGATGGGTTCTTTGGGTACCATCGTATCAAAATCGCATTGGAGGATAGGAGAAAGACAACCTTCATGACTAAGTAGGGGTGTTTTCAGTACACTGTAACGCCTTTTGGATTAAGAATGCGACTGCGAGCTTTTCGCACGTAGTCGTTGCGGCGTTCAAGGAATTTATTTATAAGTTCCTTGAAGTGTACTTTGATGATTGGATTGTGTTTGGGCCGTGAAATTCCATGTCGCCAGTTTACGCTTGATGCTAGATACCTATCGAAGATACCAGATCACGTTTAATCTGAACAAGTGCCTGTTTTGTGTTCCTTTTGGGACCCTGCTGGGTCATTTGGTTTGTATATAGGGACTGATGGCAGATCTCGTGAAGATCATGGTGATACTCAACTTAGAAGTTCTGAGGAGTGTGAAACAGTTGTGCGCTACTCTAGGACATACTAGATATTACAGAAAGTTTATCAAGGGCTATGCCTAGATCACTGCACCTATGGAGAAGTTATTGAAAAAGGATGTCACATTATGCTAGAACAAGGACTGTATGAAAAGCTTGGATGTATTAAAGTAAAAGATAGTCACCGTGCCGATTTTGGTCTTCCCAAATTGGAAGAAGGAGTTTCATGTACATGTCGATGCGTCATGTATAGGGCTGGGAGCAATACTGACACAAGCTGGTGGAGGAGACTTGGACCATCCTATAGTGTTAGCAAGAAGAAGGTTATCGAAGGCGGAGAAGAGCTATTCCACCACTGAGCATGAAGGGTTAGCCATGGTATATGCACTCCAGAAGTTTAGACACTACTTGCTGGGTGGTCATTTTAAGATGTATACAGATCATTCCCTGTTGAAATACCTGGTCAATAAGCTTGTGTTGGGAGAGAGAATCTGTAGGTGGCTGTTATTGTTCCACGAGTATGATTTTAAGGGTATTGTGAAGATTGGATGATTGAACGTGGGACCAGACCATCTATCGTGCATCGAAATAGGGGAATAAACCACTAATTTGGAGGAGGGATTTCCTGACGCACAACTATTTGTAGTACATGTCACAGATGGTCATTTTGAAGATATTATACACTTCCTAACGACAGGAACTACCCTGGAAGGATACACCATCCAATAGAAGAAAGAGTTAGTGGTGTGCACGACAAATTTTTCTATCATTGCTGGGTATCTGTACAAAATGGGGTCTGATGAAATATTGTGATGATATGTACCAGAGTTTGAAAGAAGAAGTATCCTCATAGAAACTCATGGGGGCATTGAGGGAGGAAATTATGCAGGGAGAGCGACCGTGTAGAAGATTCTACACGTAGGTTTGTGGTGGGAAACCCTCCATTAGGATTGAAAAGCTTATTGCAAAGCATGTGATGTGTGTCAAAGGACTGCCAGACCATCGTGGAGGGATGAGCTGCCTCTTAATCGACAGATGACATTACAACCCTTTGAAAAATGGGCAATATATTTTGTGGGACCCATTCAGCCCTAAGGGAAGAAGACAAGAGCGAGGTACATTATCACTACGATGGAGTATTTGACTCAATGGGCGGAGGCACATCCCGTGAAGGATTGCATAGGCGTGAATGTTTCAAAGTTCCTCTTTGAGTATGTACTAACGTGATTTGGGTGTCCAAATATTTTGATGAGTGATTGCAGTACACACTTTTTGAATGAAACGATCAGCACCCTAACAGAGCAATTTCAGGTGTCTCACCAGAATAGCATGCCTTATCACCCGTAGGCTAGCGAGACGGTGGAAGCATTCAATAAAGTGTTGGAAAATGCGCTGACCAAGGTTTGCAACACTCAACCAAGTGATTGGGACCTTCGCATACCCGCCGTACTATGGGCCTATCGGATGATGTGCAAGAATTTGACTAGACAAACACCCTTTAGGCTTGTATATAGTGTTGAAGTAGTAATGCCGATGGAATGCATTGTACCTAGTTTGCGCATAGCAGCACTCATGGGTATGACGGATCATGGAGCCCTAGAAGAAATGCTCGCACAGCTGGCTAAGCTTCAGGAAGAGATATTTCTAGCTGGATTTCACCAACAAGTCCAAAAGAACTGCAAAAGAGCATGGCATGATCGACAAATTAATCTACTCACCTTTAAGGTAAATGACTTGGTTTTGTTATATGACAGAAAGTTTGATAAATTTCCAAGAAAAGTCAGAATGCATTGGTTATGGCCCTATGTCATTAAGGAGATTACTGACGGAGGAGCGGTTAAGATGGTCAAATTGGATGGAGACCCCTTCCTAGGAAATGTGAACAGAAATTTCTTGAAGCCATACACCAATGGTCCAGCCATGTGACTATATGAAGGTAGAATAGTCTTAGTGCTCCAAGCAGCTGAAAGAAGGCATGAGACTATAAACTACACTACCTAGGTTGGGAAGCTGCGCGATTTGAGGTTTATGCGAAGCAAGGAATTTTCACAAGGCTCGCGGCAGCATAAAGGGAGTTGTGCTACCCAGGGAGAAAGCTTGTGAATCTGCAAGCAACTTAGCAAAAGCTTCAGGCCAATAGTTCAGGAGCGGTAACCGAACAGATGGTTGAAGATGCGAAGCAGGCGGCCGCATAATGCACTACTGAGGTTGTGGTCATGTGGATCGAGATGGGAGGTCTTCATGCTAAGATCTCCGTGCTTTTTGAGTGACTCAAGGGTGAGTCACCATGTTCGTGTTGGGGGCCTGTTTGGAATAGGATCCCCCAAGGATAGATTTGGGGCTAAAAGCCCATGGTTTGGGTCAAATTTTGTAATAAAGTTGTAAAGTCTCTGCATTTTGTGGTCACGGAGCGCAAAGGTGCCATGAGTCATAAAGGGTTGTTTGCCCTTAATTTTCTAAAGTAAAGTCAGTTGTAAATATCTACCCATGGTTCGGGAACCATGGGATTATATAAAAAGAGCTAAGTAAGCTCTAGGGAGTCATCAATTAGTTCTAAGAAGTATGATGTCTTGAGGATAATGAGAGAAGTCTAAGTTTCGGGTCGTAGCATAGGTAGAGGCTCTATAGCTGAGTGCGCAGAGGCCTAGGGTAGAAGTCCATAGCTGAGTTCACGAACCCCTATAGCTGTGTGCGCAGGGTGGATATAGTCTGTAATTATCTGGAGATATCAATAAAGATAAGCATTCTACAAATTCTGCGTCTTTGTTTCCTATTAATGCATCTTGTCGGATTGTGTATGAATTTCATTTATAATGCTTATGTGATGTGTGAATGCATGTAAGTACATTGGTTAATTGAACGCAAGTAAGAATATTTGTTTACGTGGTGGTAACTGTGATTATTTAATAAGATTATTAAGATACTTAAGCCAGTTTGGGAATCTGCACAGCACGCTTCCCTAGTAGAATGAAAGTACCTGAACCGCAGGTCAGGTTTGCGTGAAGGTTGACCATGCCCCTTCACAAAGGTTCTAAAGGAAGGAATAAATGGCTATTCTGACAAAGCCCTAGAACTTAAGTGACCTGCGCGAAATCACGAATAAAAAGAGTAAACTGACATCACGACCATCTTAGGGTATGGAAACTTGGTTCCAACATCCCCCATACTGCTTTGGGTGAGACTTTGGTTCGCGCTCCGTGGGATGATGCTGAAAGGGCCAGTAATGTAGGGATTTATTTGGATAAATAACGTTGAACCTAGGTCAAGCCCCACCAAGCCAATAGGTAATTTGATTTATCTAAATATAATTGTCGAAAGTGGCCTCAGTTTCACAACAAAAGGGTTTACTTTTATAGTTATTATAGATGAAATTATTGAAATTCAAAGGGAAAAGTAACATTGTGTTGATGTATTCCAGATTGATCAGTTACAGGTTTATACAGACTCCAGACAAAGAAAACACAAACCTATTATATTTGTGGGTCTTCCTTTGGAGGGGTAGTTGCAACCTTGGCTACATTGTGGTTCCTAGGACAAAGGTTAAGGAAAATCTCTCCCTTTTGTATCACATTTGGTTGCCCTCCAGTCGGAGATGAAAAACTCGTTGAAGCAGTTGGTCATGAGAATTGGGAGGCAACTGTTTCCATGTGGTTTCCAAGCATGACTTTTTTTTGGATGCTCCTTGCACCACTTGAGGTAGTTTCTTCTCCTTTGACTACTATTTTCCCTATTGGCATGACAAAGTCCCATATTCTTCTATTAAATAGGCTTGTAGGATTCTTCTCAATAATTTCATGTAGTATACTTAAGGTATGTGTTTCATTTTCCAAAGTGTTGATACAGGGTCACAAAGAGAAGCACAAGAGAAGCCCATACAGACCTGTTGACACTTACATGTTCTACTCAAGTCGTGGCGTAGCTTGTATTGAAAATTTTGACACCATTTTGAAGATGCAATGCAGAGCCATGAAAATATTTCAGATGTTACATTAGAGGACTGTTTTTCAGAGTATATATGGTATGCTTCGGTTTTGAAACATGTCATAGAAAACTACAAAAGTGGGAGAAATTTTCCAAATCCGGATTCAGAATCTTCTTACGACATGGGAATTTCAGTGGAGTTAGAAGCTACCGGTGTTGGAGCTCAAGTAATTCTCAATACCTTATTTAAAATAACATTTAAATAACAGAAAAAGGAAATTTAATGTTTATGTTTTTCAAAGTATGTATATCGTTAGTGGGTCTAATGGTTTACGTCCAGAAGAATATCGTATATATATCTCTGTAAAGCATTTTACTTCTTTCATATATCAAGATTGGAATCTATGGAAGAAATTGTTAATCTAGACTTTTAAATCTTCTATTTATTTGTATAGTTTTAGTGGGTTTAATGATTAACAATATGTGTTTCCTTTTAAGAGGTCTTAAATTCAAATCCAAATGGATATAATATGTATACTTTTGTAAACTTTAGCATTCAAATTATTACACCCAAATGAATCCCTTATCTCACAAATAAAAAGATGAAATATGTTCTTTCACACAAAAAAAAGATCTCATACACAATTATAATATAAGATTAAAGTATAATAAATTTTTTATCTACACTTTTGAATTGAAATTTCTTCATTTCAGCATGCTAATTGCTGCTTGAAATGTTGTTGATTACTTTTCCTAGAATGATCAAGCACAACTTGGCACTTTCCCTACGAAGAGATGGAGAAATTGAAAATAAGCATAACATGATTGTTCATAAGTTAGTTGTTGAATTAAGCCAAAAACAAAGTACCGATAACCCCAAGCAAGGTCACAATGATTTTTCCCAGTACATCTGTAAGGTCTGGATCTATTCTAAGCCTTTGTTCGAATAGTAATTAGCATCAATCAACAGAACCTCATTGATCTAATAGATGCACGCTTCCATCCTTTCACAACTTAAACACTTTGTACCTTATCACATGGATTTAGGGAGGACCTTCTTATGCCTACTACATGAATTAATGGAATCTTTACAGCTTCATTAGGAGATCTCCAAATAGCTCTAGGAACTACAGGCCATAAAAAAACATGTGGAACGAAATGAAATACTTAAAAGATAAAACAAGCAAGATCATTCCATCAGTAAGAAGTCAATCAAGGTCAAGATCATCATAATCAAATATGATGGTAGATCTTGAGTGGTATAAAGAGTGTTGTGAGAAACACAGTGGCATCTGATATTATGATACCTTCAAGAACCGTGACAAGAGGGATATCGATGCTGATGGGCGTAGGATAAATCTCAGGATATTTTGGGATGATGTTATTGAAGCATGGGAGGGGCATGAATTTCCAAGTGATTTCCAATTCCAAAATAAGTGGATAAATGTTGGTAACACATACAACAGATTTGCAGAGCCTCTGGATATTGCACATTATTATAGCATTAATGATAATGGAAACTATCTTTCAGAGGGAAGACCTAATCGTCATAAAATTCTTCATAAATGGATCGAAGAGAAAGAAAAAAATCACATTTCGAAAGGGCAGAGAACTCGCACAAAGCGTGCATCCCTCACTTCGGACTCATGCTTTTGGGCGCATGTAGAAGAGGCTTAGAAAGATCTGGAAAATATGAAACAAGGCCAAAGTTAGATCCTACAAAATCTTGAAAAGTTTGAAGAGTGTGTGATAGAGATGGAAAATGCTCTGAGCATTTCTTCAGATGTTTTCTTGGAGGGAAGCAGGTTCATGATCTGGTGGGAAGAATGGAAAGATTATAAGAAAAATCAATTCCCTAACTGGAGCTCGCCTTTATATAAGATAATGGAAAAGAAAAACGATTGAATTTGCAGGTATGTGAATGGAAAAGTTGTTTTCTACCAGGTTTTTCGATGTAAAATTTTATTCTTAATTTGAAGGCAAAGGATGTTCTTTCATTTTTGTTTCTAGTGCTGTGAAGAAAAGGCCCTCCTAATTTGTTTATGAGATGTAATTTTTTAATTTAGTTAAATTAGTATAATGGTTGCAATCTATTTTTAGGGCTCAAAGAATCTTTGGGGATTGAAACCTTTTCCCTCTATGTAAAACAGAATCTGAATGTTTAATAAATATGTTTCCCAATGTTTGATAAATGTGTTTAACACAGATTATTTAGAGAAAATAAATTTTGTCCATTGGATGTGCTTATACAGCTACAATACGAGATTCATATGCTTATAGATTTATAGGGTGTCTTTTGCACCTTGAGAGGTCAAATATTTGGGCATCGAGAAACATGAAATATCTATTAATTATATATATATGGCGAGAGAAGACATTCTAATTTCACATGAAAAATTTGAAAAGTTATTTTAAATATTTTAAATAATTGTCTTAAGACCTTTCATAACCAACCCTTTTCTCTAAGACAATGATTAAGACCTTCCAGGATGAACCCTTTCCTTTAAGACCATGAATGATACCATTCAGGATGACCCTTTCGCTCTAAGATCATGAATATGACCTTTCTCAAGCATGTCCACCTTTTACAGGCCAGAATCTAAAGTGGGGACAACAATCTCATCAGTGGAAAATAACTCCTAGAACACCAACAACTATGCCCACAGCTGCAAGTGCTCTACCTCAAACTGCTCTCGCTACAATAATTTTTTTTTCCAGCAGGGAGGAAATCAATAGGGAAACCCTAGTATAGGGGCAAGTCTAGTTGCCCCATCTCAAGCTTCATTTGTTTCAAAGAGTTCTAGACAACCACTAGTTAATCAATAGGTTAATTCTTGCTCTATCATGGCTCCAAAGTTGCCTCCAGCAAATTTTGTGCCCACTTTAATAGTTGGTCACCTCCAGTTTCGAAGTCTGTGAGCACACTAACATTAAGGATTGCAACTGGGAGCAAAGGACCCATCTCACAACAGAAATCTATAGCTCCTATCTCCAACAAAAAGTCATCTCGAGTGGGCAGTAGGAGCACACCATCTGTTTTGGGGCCTTCACATGTATCTCAAAGCTCATCAAGAAAATATACATAGAAACAATACCAGCAACAAGCACAATAGTCAGTCTCCTTAATGGTATCTGGACAACTAGTTGGATTAAAGAGCCAGCCATATCATAACCAAGCTCATTTCAATCCACAACAATTCCTTTTTACCCGTAGTCTGTATCTGTAGCAGCAAGCAATACAACAATCCCAGTTTTTACCTCAATCTGCTCATCAAGTATCGAGACTCCATCAGAAACAACAAATGCAGGGGTTAAATTCCCAAGAAACATCTTTTAGTAATCCTCATTTGCGTCAGCAGCAGGAGCAATAGCAACAAATGCAGCCAGGTTCATCAACATCATCCAATTCTAGGACATTGTCACTTGCCTCTCCAACATTAATGTTGGGTGGTGGCCCCCCAAATATTAATCTTGGTATATCTCTTGGAGTCAATTTACATGCACGGTATAGTGGCCAACATCAGTCAGGTAGCCCACATGCAGTTCTACCTTCTCAATATAAGTAAACATTTACAAATGTATCTGAAAATCCCATAGAGAAAAAAAAATTGTTGTAGGTGAAACTCCTATTTAGTGATTTAGCAAACTATTGACATAGACCTTTCCAAGCGTGTGTCATATATATGTCTTTTTTAGATCAGCTACTTATTGTTTGGCCACTTTTGAGCAGATGTCTTGAATCAAGATCATATAAATGGAGTTTAAATGTTACAAAATCCTGCTAATTTATGTACATCCTTTGTTCAGAACATAATCCTTTTGAACTTTCAATGCTTCTCCTCAAGCATCTTCTATACGTCTGGCTTCAGGAAGCCTGAAAAATTTAGGAGGAAATATGGCAAAAGGGATGAGTAGTCCAGGTAGACTAAGCCTGTCCATGGCACTATCTTCTAGTGTTAGAGCTCACAACAGTGGATTGGAATCCAATGGAAATGCAATGCAACATGCAAAAGCAACTTCTGTGATTTCAACTGCTATGCATTTTGTTCAAATGCATCTAATTTCTATCCACTATCCTTCAATCACATTAACCACGGGACCTATTAGCCCTGCAACTAGCACTCCACCTGGATTGCATGGGAAAGCTGCAACAAGTGTGGTGCAAACTTAATCCAACTTCAATCTCAGTTTTGAATCCTTGAGAACATTTTCCATCCAGCTAACTCATTGCTAGAAGTGTACAGAGTTGTTGTGCAGGGACATGCATTTATTAAAAAGATGAACACCATCATATCTGAGTTCATCTAGACCAGTCAGCAGTAAATTGCATTGCACAAGAGAGTTGGCTTATTTGCATGTTTCCTTGTGATCTTAAAGGGTGCTCCATTAGATATTTGAATCCTAATATGCAGTATGTTGAGAACCTTTTCTTTTGTCATTTTGTATTATAGTCCCATGTTAACATGTATTGAGATAGGCATGTTCATGAAATGTAGATTAAAGTCCACGAATATATTTTTACCATTTCTGATGTATGAATGCTTTCCACTTCTTACCACAGGTATATATGTTGGGCAGTTAACAATTGGGTATTGGGTTATTCTAGCCATTGATTTTAGAGGAGGCTAGGGTTTACCTTCAAAACCTAGAGTTCCATGAGTTTGGTCCAACTTTTGTATATTACATTGACATGGAATCTCTCAAGCTGTCTGAAAGAATTCAAATCTTTAATATTGGAATTTTATTTCATGGAGTGTAGTTATATGATCAACCAATTTTGTGTTGTTTCACATGGTTGTATATTCATAGTGAAGTTAAAATTTCAACTGAATTAATAGATTTTAAATGCAATCAGGGACTAATTTAAAGAGATTTTAGTTTCATGTTTATCCTTGGGTCCTTGCTTGACTTGTGAGTTGAGCAGTTTGCACATTATTTTTAAGATCCTACCAAGTTATTGTTTTCTTGGTATGGAGTCAGGACTATTACATGGTTGCATCTACACGTTTTACTAGTCTTGTTCTCACTGGAAATTGCCACTTTCCACTATAACAATTCCTAGGTCTTTGGATCAATTTCAAGAGCCCCAATATGATTTGATATCACTAGTCCCCATGATACCAAGACATATCCCGTTTTCTTACCATAGGTCTTTTCCCTCGAGGGATGGACAAATCACATAGGAGATCGTTGAAGCTTAAGGTTGTTGGGTATTGTGCATTGGGTGCTAATTGCATTGGAGGAATCCTTTTGGGATCCTACTTAAGTGTATGATGGGAGAAGAGGATAGATTCTCAGTAAAAGATGCACATCAAGCAATTTCAATTCTGATAATGCCAAACACAGATAAATTCAGTGACTCCATGATGAACTAATGAGCAAAAGAATCAAATGTTTCCCTTGGCCTACAAGATCCAGATATTTTATTGTACCCTAGCACGTGCCAGTTCTACGTAGTATGAGCCCTAACTAGAGTTGTTGGTTCCGAAGAAATAGAGTGAATTTATTTTAATTAATTGAAAAACGTAACTCACCAAGTCAAGTGAGCACTCAATATTGACCTCTCATTTGAAAGGGAATTTTATTTTCACATATATAAGAGACTCGGTCACTCCACTCTATTTTAAACTCTATTTTAAAAAAGGGGTGAATCGAAAATGAAAATATCTACAATTCATATTGTATAGAAGACTAAGTGGAGATTGAAAAAGTGAATGACTTGAAGTTTCGTAATGGTGTTTTTTGTGTGTATCGAAATAAACCAAAATGATGTGATGAATGAGGAGCAATCCAAAGAGCAACTCACTCTTGTCTATGTTCAGTTGGCTTGACCAAGAACCAATAAAAAGGACCAAAAACCATTTATAGTTTAGTTACACCGTAAGGAATTCCCCTCTGAAATCAACTCCCCTCTTGTCTTACCTGTTGTAATATGATCAATACGATCTAATGTTAGACGATTAAAATGTTTTCCATCGTTAATCAAAAATATCATTATAACTAAAACAATAACAGTTAAAAACTTAATACTTTTCTTGGAGTAGTGAACCCTCGATTGAAAGAAGGTAGACGAACATGGCTTACCTCGCAGAATATCGTCATCCTCTCTATCTTCTCCATGAAAATCCCAATAAGTGAATAAAACCTCCCCTCATTGTTTCGTCCCTGTCTAGCATGTTTTTTGCTTGTCCCCATGAAAGAGGGTTCCATGCTCTTCCCTGCCAAATAGGGTTTCGTATCCAGGAAATGTCTTCATGGGTCAATGTAGTGGGTATAACTGCATTCTCTGCATTATGAGGCATCTGTAGTGGGATGGTAGTTGGCATGAATTATAGGCTGATAACCCCATGGCCACAAAAGGAATTTCAGTTGTGAAATGCCATGACTGCTCCAGAGGAGACCAAGATGTAACCAAGTCGTCAGGGTCCAAGATGAATTCTCCTTGGTTCTAATTTAATCCCATGACTACTCTAGAGAAGGTTGAGGTGTAACCAAGTTGTTAGGGTCCAAGATGAATTCTCCCCAGTTCTAATTTCTTATTAAAGTGATTTCCTTAAAAATTTAAGAACTCCTTTGTCACTATGGCTGTGAAAGGGAAGAGCATAGACCTGTACAACAAAGGAATCTCACTTCTCAAGTAGCATTACTAATCTTTACCAAAAATCTTCATTTGCCAGGCGATTTCAAATCTCAAACAATATTTACATCTAAACAGTCTACATTAGCTTCTATTTCTTCAAAATCACAAGGATCTGGGACAGGGAGTCCTCAATCTCTGTTTTTTTCCAATTTACAGTAAAAAAGGGTTGTCTGCAATCGCACCAACTCACCACTCACCTTCTTAAGGTTGTGCATATTTCTAGATTTTCCTTTTGAGTGCATTTCCTTCTGTTTGGCTTACTTGATTTATCACTTTTACCATAACACATTTGATTAAAATTTCTCTTTGTTTGGCTATTATGGTTATTTGTTGATATGCTTATTATTATCCATGCTTTTCGAACAGATATTTGGTGGGCTTTTTTCTTTTCCTCTACCTCACAGTATACACAACGACCAAGATTCCTAGTGCGGGGGGTTTGCTTGTTCCAAAAAAGGCTAATATTTACAAACTGCAAAAAGAGATTAGGGCATGGCCCATGTATCTGCCAAATAATGCAGAATTGCAGGCAGAATTGAGGACGTCTTTGCCTAATTGGGTTGGCAATTTTATTCTAGGAAACTTCTTACAATCCAATCAAGCTGAGCATTGCATACTTGTAAGGTATTACTTTCTTACTCTTACATTTTTAGTGGAAAAATGGAAAATCTATTTGGTTGTGGCTTTTTAAGTTGATTCAATGTTATTTCAATCTTTGACTTCCAGGATTTTCTAAGAATGCATAGATCTCAAAATGGTATTTTTCATGCGTCTATGGGTCTTTTTATCATGCATTATCCAGTAGAACATCATACCTTATTAACACAGTCGATCCCATTGCACATCATGCCTCATTGTCCAACTTAATCCCTAGCACATCTTTGTAGAATATAATATAAATTATTATTGCATATTTTTTATGATTAAATGAAGAAAAGTTTTTATTGACTGAAAAACCAACACATCAAGTAACAACATGGAAGCCTAGACTCCAAACTTCCACAACTATCCTAGTGTTTGAGATTTACACTAAATAAAGAGGGAAGGAAAACTCAAAAAATTAGATTGGGAGCAATGTCGTAAGTCGTCAAAGAGTCCTGTAATAAAATCCTGGATTGATGACCTTAGAAAAGAATTTGCCCAAATTGACCTCAATTTTCCAAACCATAACTAACCACAAAAAACTCCCTATTCACTAAGATCCAAAAAAATTATTATCGCATAAATCAGAATTCCCACTTCCACCAGCCTGAGAATACTCGTCTTCTTGTTTGGTATATGTGGTGAACAGTTAGCCATATGGTAATGGAGGTCTTTCCAGGAGGGTTCAACGACACACCTAATATGTGTTAATTGCAAATTATACAAAAACATGGAACTCATCTCTATGTTTAAGCAGAAAAATGGATCTGATATGTGCTAGCCCCCTTATAGGTCCTTTAATAAACTATAATACCGAATTTGATCAGCCCAATATCAGGATTGAACTATGATACTGGAGGTAGTGTTATATATGACTTATGCACAATGCTAGATAACGACTCCCAAGTTTAAGTACCAATCTTGGTAGTTGAATTGAAACACAATTCAGTGTGCATGTGTTTGTGTGTCCTTGCAGATTCACTACTTACAATAGGCAATAGAGTTTGGTATAATTGTCTGCAAAAATACACATGTAGTGATATGATATGATCTTAAAATGTACAATTACAGAGTGCATGATCCCTCATACATTAAAGATTTGAAGAGTAACATTCATATATTTCTGCATATGTATTTACAATTCTAAATATCTCCCCGCCAAAGAGGGTTTCCTGTTTGTCCTTTTCGAAGAGGGTTTCGTATCTAGGAAATGTCTTCATGGGTCAATGCAATGGGTATAACTACATTCTCTGCATTCTAAGGCATCTGTAGCTGAGATGTTAGTTGGCATGAATGATAGGCCAATAACCCCATGGCCGCAGAAGAAATTTCAGCTGTGAAATCCCATGACTTCTCCATAGGAGGCCGAGGTGTAACCAAGTCGTCAGGGTCCAAGATGAATTCTCCCTAGTTCTAATTTGTTATTAGAGTGAATTCCTTAACAAGTTAAGAATTCCTTTGTGACTATGGTTGTGAAATGGAAGAGTATAGACTTGTACAACAAAGGAACCTCACTTCTCGGGCAACACGACTAATCTTTACCAAAAATCTTCCTCTGCCAGGGGATTTCAAATCTCAAACAATACTTACATAGCAACAGTCTACTTTAGCTTCTATTTCTTCAAAATCACAAGGATCTAGGACAAGGAGTCCTCAATCTCTGTTTTCTTCCAATTTATAGTGAAAAAGAGTTGTCTGCAATCATGTAAACTCACCACTCACCTTCTTAAGGTTGTGCATATTTCTAGATTTTCCTTTTGAGTGCATTTCCTTTTGTTTGGATTGCTCGATCTATAGATTTTACGATAACACATTTGATTAAAATTTCTCTTTTTTGAATATTCTAGTTATTTGTTGATATGCTTATTATTATCCATACTTTTTGGACAGACATTTGGTGGGATTTTTTCTTTTCCTCTGCCTCACAATATACATAGCGACCAAGATTCCTAGTGTGGCGGATCTACCTATTCCAAAAAAGGCCAATATTTACAAACAATAGAATGAGATTAGGGCATGGCCCATGTATCTACCAAATATTGTGGAACTGCATGGAGAATTGAGGACCTCTTTGCCTAAATGGGTTGGCAATTGTATTCTAGGAAACTTCTCACAATCCAATCAAATCGAGCATTGCGTACTTGTAAGTTATTACTTTCTTACTCCCGCAGAAACAAAGGTGATTTATTAACATATAGACATCCCAACATTAAGGTTAGTCTCTCCCCCCTCCAGCCAGACATAAAGACAGATGGGCAGACAATGAAGGGGAATGATAGGTTGGTTACAATTTATGATGACCTGCATGCCTATAACTGACCTGCTTGCCTATATCGCTGGCATATATGCTTTCTTTGATTTCCTACTTGTACATTTTCAATAGAAATTTGGAAATTGTATTTAGCACTGTATCATTTTAAGTTGATTCAATGTTATTTCAATCATAGACTTCCAGGATTTTCTAAGAATTCATAGATCTCAGTGTGCATGTGATTGTGTGTCCTTTCATATTCACTACTTACAATAGCCAATAGAGTTTGGTACAATTGTCTGCATAAATACGCATACATTCATATGATATGATCTTAAAATGTATAATTATAGAGTGCATGAACCCTCAAGCATTAAATCTTTGAATAGTAACATTCATATGTGTCTACATAGTTATTTACAATTCTAAATATCACTTGATTTCGTTCTAGACCCTGACTGCTAACTCGCTATAAACTGGAAATCCTAAACATCATTTAACAATTATCTTCTTGCACCTCCATTTGGACCGAAGAATTTATATAATTAGATTGGTAGTTTTCTAGTTTGATTTTGGTTACAACAACTTCCAATTCTACACCTATTATTGCCATGGTGATTGAGTTGCCTATTACTTAAATCCTTTGTTGATTGAGTCCACTGAATGAGCCAAGTTCATGTTAGAGTTTGTTCTCAAATTTACTATTCATAACCTTACATTCACCATCTCAGAACAGTAAAGCAAGGATGTAAATTTCATATATAAAAGTATATAATAGAGCAATACAAGCTTACACTGGTTCAAGATAATTCTTAGTGCATGTCACTAGAACTCAAGCTTCTCTTTCAATATTGGCCTTGAGGGCTTATTTTCATTGAAATTTATAATTTAAGAGTTGACAAAATTCAAACAGAATTCTTGTTTCTCAACTAGTTGATTCCCTTTTATATATATTCTCATTGCTGCCTTGTGAACTCTTGGACTTTCGTTTTGGCAGTTATCACCTTTTGATTTAAATAGGACATTTTACACCAAGGATTTGTCTTTAGTTGGAGACATATGCTACCATGTGCCTTATCATCTAGATAGGAGAGGACATATTTCTATTACTTTCTCAACATCTAGGTGCAAGTAGTTACAACTATTTATAGAGGAAATGATATCTTTCTCTAAGGATGCACTTGTGGATATTAAATTTCCTAGAGTTGCATAATTGCATTGACTCTCCCTTTCAATAATTCAAGGAAGATCATGAGGTGCCACAATTGTGAGTTTATAGTGTAAATTTCATGGGTCAATGTTGTGGGTATAACTGTATTCTCTGCATTTTGAGGCATCTGCAACTAAGATGGTAGTTGGCATGAATGATAGGTTGATAACCCCATGGCCGCAGAAGAAATGTCAGCTGTGAAATCCCATGATTGCTCCAGAGGAGGCCGAGGTGTAACCAAGTCATCAAGGTCCAAGATGAATTCTCCCTAGTTCTATGTTTCTATTAAACTGAGTTCCTTAACATGTTAAGAACTCCTTTGTGACTATGGTTGTGAAAGGGAAGAGCATAGACCTGTACAACAAAGGAACCTGACTTCTCAGGCAGCAAAACTAATCTTTACCAAAAATCTTCCTCTGTTAGGGGATTTCAAATATCAAACAATAATTACTTAGAAACAGTCCGCTTTAGCTTCTATTTCTTCAAAATCATCAAGATCGAGGACAAGGGGTCCTCAATCTCTATTTTTTTCCAATTTACAGTGAAAGCGAGTTGTTTGTAATCACACCAACTCACCACTAACCTTCTTAAGGTTGTGCATATTTCTATATTTTCATTTTGAGTGCATTTCCTTCTATTTGGCTTACTTGATTTATCACTTTTACCATAACACATTTGATTAAAAAATTTCTTTATTTGGATATTATGGTTATTTGTTGATATGCTTATTATTATCCATGCTTTTTAGACAGACATTTGGTGGGCTTTGTGTTTTTCCTCTGCCTCACAATATACACAACGACCAAGCTTCCTAGTGTGGTGGATCTGCGTGTTTCCAAAAGGGCCAATATTTACAAACAACAGAACGAGATCAGGGCATGGCCCATCTATCTGCCAAATATGGTGAAACTGAGGCAAAATTGAGGGTGTCTTTGCCTAACTAGGTTGGAAATTATATTCCAAGAAACTTCTCAGAATCCAATCAAACCAAGCATTGCATACTTGTAAGTTAATGCTTTCTTACTCTTACATTTTCAGTAGAAAATTGGAAATTTTATTTGGCACCGTGGCTTTCTAAGTTGATTCAATGTTATTTCAATCTTATACTTCCAAGATTTTCTAAGAATGCATAGATCTTAGTGTGCATGTGTTTGTGTCCTTGTAGATTCACTACTTACAATAACCAATAGAATCTGGTATAATTGTCTGCAACAATACACATACAGCGATATGACATGATCTTAAAATGTATAATTATAGAGTGCATAATCCCTCAGCCATTAAAGCTTTGAAGAGTAACATTCATATATGTCTACATAGGTATTTACAATTCTAAATATCACTTTATTTCATTCCAGACCCTGACTTCTAACTCACTATGAACTGGAAATCCTAAAAATCATTTAACAGGTATCTTCCTGCACCTCCATTTGGACCGAAGAATTTATATAATCGGGTTGTTAGCTTTCCAGTTTGATTTTGGTTACAACAACTTCCAATTCTACACCTATCATTGCCATGATGATTGAGTTGCCCATTAGTTAAAGCCTTTGTTGATTGAGCCCACTCAATGAGCCAAGTTCATGTTAGAGTCTATTCTCAAATTTACTATTCACAACCTTACATTTGCCATCTCAGAACATTAAAGAAACAATGTAAATTTCATATAGAAAAGTCTATATAGAGAAATACAAACTTACAATGGTTCCAGATAATTCTTAGTGCATGTCACTAGAACTCAAGCTTCTCTTGCAATATTGACCTTGAGGGCTTCTTTTCATTACAATTCATAATTTAAGAGTTGACAAAATTCAAATATAATTCATGTTTCTCAATTAGCTAATTCCCTTTTATATCTATTCTCATCACTGCCTTGTGAACTCTTGGACTTCCTTCTTGGTAGTTATGACCTTTTGATTAAATAGGATATTTTACACCGAGGATTACCTTTAGTTGGAGCCATAGGCTACCATGTGCCTTCTCACCCAAATAGGAGAGGACATATTTCCATTACTTCTCAGCATCTAGGTGCAAGTAGTTAGAATCATTGATCGAGGCAATGATATCTTTCTCGAAGGATGAACTTGTGGATATGAAATTTGCTAGAGTTGTATAGTTGCATTGACTCTCTTTTTCAATAATTCGAGGAAGATCATCAAGTGCAGCATTTGCGAGTTTATAGTGTAATTTTCATGGGCCAATGCAGTGGGTATAACTGCATTCTCTGCATTCTGAGGCATCTGTAGCTGAGATGGTAGTTGGCATGAATGATAGGCCAATAACCCCATGGTTGCAGAAGCAATTTCAGTCGTGAAACCCCTTGACTACTCCAGAGGAGGCCGAGGTCTAACCAAGTCGTAAGGGTCCAAGATGAATTCTCCCCAGTTCTAATTTGCTATTAAAGTGAGTTCCTTAACAAGTTAAGAACTCCTTTGTGACTATGGTTGTGAAAGGGAACATGATAGAGTTGTACAACAAAGGGACCTCACTTCTCGGGCAGCACAACTAATATTTACCAGAAATATTCCTCTGGTAGGGGATTTCAAATCTTAAACAATACTTACATAACAATAGTTAGCTTTAGCTTATATTTCTTCATAATCACTAGGATCTAGGACAAGGAGTCCCCAATCTCTGTTTTTTCCCAATTTACAGTGAAAAAGAGTTGTCTGCAATCGCATAAGCTCACCACTCACCTTCTTAAGGTTGTGCATATTTCTAGATTTTCATTTTCAGTGCATTTCCATCTGTTCGACTTACCCAATTTATCACTTTTATGATAACACATTTGATTAAAATATCTCTTTGTTTGGCTATTTTTGTTATTTGTTGATACACTTATTATTATCCATGCTTTTTGGATAGACATTCGGTGGGCTTTGTGCTTTTCCTCTGCCTCACAATATACATAGCAACCAAGCTTCCTAGTGTGGTGGATCACCCTGTTCCCAAAAATGTCAATCTTTACAAACCACAGAATGAGATCAAGGCATGGCCCATGTATCTACCAAATATGGTGGAACTATAGGCATAATTGAGGACATCTTTGCCTAACTGGGTTGGGAATTGTATTCCAGGAAACTTCTCACAACCTAATCAAACTGAGCATTGCATACTTGTAAGTTATAACTTTCTTACTCCCGGAGAGACAAAGGGGATTTATTAAGATATAGACATCCCAACATATAGGTTAGTCTCTCCCCCCTCCACCCAGGCAAAATACAGATGGGCAGAAAGTGAAGGGGAACGATAGGTGGGTTACATTTTATGATGAAGGGCAGAAGTTGTACAAACTATAACTGACTTGCTTGCTTGTCTCGCTGGCATATATTCTTTCCTCGATTACATGATTGTACATTTTCAATAGAAAATTGGAAATTGTATTTGGAATTGTAGCTTTTTAAGTTGATTCAATGTTATTTCAATCTTAGACTTCCATGGTTTTCTAAGAATGCAGAGATCTTAGTGTG
Organism: Pinus tabuliformis; assembly: GCA_031772625.1. NCBI lineage: Eukaryota > Viridiplantae > Streptophyta > Pinopsida > Pinales > Pinaceae > Pinus > Pinus tabuliformis. The sequence continues at coordinate 952,440,820 of CM062817.1, forward strand.
CATGTGTTTGTGTGTCCTTGCATATTCACTACTTACACTATACACATACAATGATATGATATGATCTTAAAATGTATAATTACAGAGTGCATGATTCCTCAACCATTCAAGCTTTGAAGAGTAACGTTCATATATGTCTACACAGGTATTTACAATTCTAAATATCACTTGATTTCGTTCTAGACCCTGACTGCTAACTCACTATGACAGGAAATCCTAAACATCATTTAACAGTTATCTTACTGCACCTCCATTTGGATCGAAGAATTTATATAATAAGGTTGTTAGTTTTCCTGATTGATTTTGGTTACAACAAATTCCAATTCTACACCTAAATTTCCATGATGATTGAGTTTCCCGTTACTTAAAGCCTTTATTGATTGCATCCACTGAATGAGCCAAGTTGATGTTAGAGTTTTTTCTTAAATTTACTGTTCACAACCTTACATTCACCATCTCAAAACAGTAAAGCAAGAATGTAAACTTCATGTAGAAATGTCTATAATAGAGCAATACAAACTTACGATGGTTCCAAATAATTCTTAGTGAATGTCACTAAAACTCAAGCTTCTCTTGCAATATTTGCCTTGAGGGCTTCTTTTCATTAAATTTCATAATTTAAGAGTTGAAAAAATTCAAACAAAATTCTTGTTTCTCAAGTAGTTGATTTTGTTTTATATCTACTCCCATCAATGCCTTGTGAACTCTTGAACTTCCTTCTTGGCAATTATGACCTTTTGATTTAAATAGGATATTTTACACCAAGGATTTGTCTTTAGTTGGATCCATAGGCTACCATGTGCTTTATAATTTAGATAGTAGAGGGCATCTTTCTATTACTTTCTCAGCATCTAGGTGCAAGTAGTTACAATTATTTATCGAGGCAATGATATATTTCTTTAAGGATGCTTTTGTGGATATGGAACTTTCTAGAGTTGTATAGTTTCATTGACTCTCCCTTTCAATAATTTGAGGAAGATCATCAAGCGCTGCATTTGCAAGTTTATAGTGTAATCTTCATGGGTCAATGCAGTGGGCATAACTGCATTCTCTACATTCTGAGGTATCTGCAGCTGAGATGGTAGTTGGCATGAATGATAGGTTGATAACCTCATTTCCTTAGAAGAAATTTCAGTTGTGAAATCTCATGACTTCTCTGGAGGAGGCCAAGGTGTAACCAAGTTGTCAGGGTCCAATATGAATTCTCCCCAGTTCCAGTTTGCTATTAACATGAGTTACTTAACAAGTTAAGAACTCCTTTGCGACTATGGCTGTGAAAGGGAAGAGCATATACCTGTACAACAAAGGAACCTCACTTCTCGGGCAACATGACTAATCTTTACTAGAAATTTTCCTCTGCTAGGGGATCTCAAATCTCAAACAACAATTACGTAGCAACAGTCCATTTTAGCTTCTATTTCTTCAAAATCACCAGGATCTAGGACAATGATTCCGAAATCTCTATTTTTTTCCAATTTATAGTGAAAAAGAGTTGTCTGCAATTACACTGGCTCACCATTCACCTTCTTAAGGTTATGCATATTTCTAGATTTTCCTTTTGAGTGCATTTCCTTATGTTTGGCTTACTCGATTTATCACTTTTACCATAACACATTTGATTAAAAAATTTCTTTGTTTGGATATTCTGGTTATTTTTTGACATGCTTATTATTATCCAGGATTTTTGGACAGACGTTTGGTGGGCTTTGTGATTTTCCTTTGCCTCACAATATACACAGTGACCAAGCTTCCTAGTGTGGCGGATATGCCTGTTCCCAACAGGGAAAATCTTTACAAATTGCAAAATGACATTATGGCATGGCCCATGTATCTGCCAAATATGGTGGAACTGTAGGTAGAATTGAGGACGTCTTCACCTAACTGGGTTGGAAATTATATTCTAGGAAACTTCTCACAATCCAATCAAACTGAGCATTGCATACTTGTAAGTTATTACTTTCTTACTCTTACATTTTCAGTAGAAAATTGGAATTTGGATTTCACACTATGCTCTTTAAGTTGATTCAATGTTATTTCAATCATAGACTTCCAGGATTTTCTAAGAATGCATAGATCTTAGTGTGCATGTGTTTGTGTGTCCTTGCAGATTCACTACTTACAATAGCCAATATAGTTTGGTATAATTTTCTACATAAATACACATACAATGTTATGATATGATCTTAAAATGTATAATTACATAGTGCATGATCCCTCAACCATTAAAGCTTTGAAGAGTAACATTGATATATGTCTACATAGCTATTTACAACTCTAAATATCACTTGAGTTCATTCTAGAACCTAACTGCTAACTCACTATGAATTGGAAATCCTAAACATCATTTAACAGTTATCTTCCTGCACCTCCATTTCATCGAAGAATTTATATAATCAGGTTGTGAGTTTTCCAGTTTGATTTTGGTTACAACAACTTCCAATTCTACACCTATCATTTCCATGATGATTGAGTTGCTCGTTACTTAAAGCCTTTGTTGATTGAGTCCACTGAATGAGCCAAGTTCATGTTAGAGTCTATTCTCGAATTTACTGTTCACAACCTTACATTCACCATCTCATAACAGTAAAGAAAGAATGTAAATTTCATATAGAAAAGTCTATAATACAGAAATACAAACTTACAATGGTTCCAAATAATTCTTAGTGCATGTCACTAGAACTCAATCTTCTCTTGTAATATTGGCCTTGAGGGATTCTTTTCATTCAAATTCATAATTTAAGAGTTGAAAAAATTCGAACGGAATTCCTGTTTCTCAACTAGTTGATTCCCTTTTATATCTATTTTCATCGTTGCCTTGTGAACTCTTGGACTTCCTTCTTGGCAGTGATGACCTTTTGATTTAAATAGGATATTTTACACCAAGGGCTTGTCTTTAGTTGGATCCATATGCTACCATGTGCCTTATCATCCAGATAGGAAAGGACATATTTCTATTACTTTCTTGTCATCTAGGTGTAAGTAGTTACAATTATTTATCAAGGAAATGATATATTTCTCGAAGGATGCACTTGTGGATATGCAATTTTTTAGAGCTGTATAGTTGCGTTGACTCTCCTTTTCAGTAATTCGAGGAAGATCATCAGGTGCAACATTTTTGAGTTTATAGTGTAATTTTCATGGGTCAATGCAGTGGGTATAACTGTGTTCTCTACATTCAAAGGCATCTGCAGCTGAGATGGTAGTTAGCATGAATGATAGGTTGATAACCCCATGGCCTCAAAGGAAATTTCAGCTTTGAAACCACATGACTACTCTGGAGGAGGTCGAGGTGTAACCAAGTCGTCAAGGTCCAAGATGAATTCTCCCTAGTTCTAATTTTCTATTAAATTGATTTCCTTAACATGTTAAGAACTCCTTTGTGACTATGGTTGTGAAAGGGAAGAGCATAGACCTATACAACAAAGGAAACTCACTTCTTGGGCAGCATGGATAATCTTTACTAGAAATCTTCTTCTGCTAGGGGATTTTAAATATCAAACAATGCTTACATAGAAACAGTCCACTTTAGCATCTATTAGTTCAAAATCACCAAGATATAGGACAAGGAGTCCTCAATCTCTGTTTTTTTTTCAATTTACAGTGAAAAAGAGTTATCTGCAATCGCATTAGCTCACCACTCACCTTCTCAAGGTTGAGCATATTTCTTGATTTACCTTTTGAGTGCACTTCCTTATGTTTGGCTTACTCGATTTATCACTTTTACCATAACACATTTGATTAAAATTTTTCTTTTTTTGGCTATTCTCGTTATTTGTTGATATGCTTAATATTATACATGCTTTTTGGATAGACATTTGGTGGGATTTATACTTTCCTCTACCTCACAATATACACATCGACCAAGCTTTCTAGTGTGGTGGATCTCCCTGTTCCCAACAAAGTCAATCTTTACAAACTGCAGAATGATATCAGGGCATGGTCGATCTATCTTACAAATATGACGGAACTGCAGGCATAATTGAGGACGAATTTGCATAACTTGGTTGGCAATTGTATTCCACAAAACTTCTCACAATCCAATCACCGAGCATTGCATACTTGTAAGTTATTACTTTCTTGATCTGACATTTTCAGTAGAAAATTGGAAATTGTATTTTGCCTTGTTGCTTTTTAGGTTGATTCAATGTTATTTCAATCTTAGACTTCTAGGATTTTCTAAAAATGCATAGATCTCAATATGCATGCGTTTGTGTCTCCTTGCAGATTCACTGCTTACAATAACCAATAGAGTTTGGTATAATTATTTGCGGAATTACACATAAAGTGATATGATATGATCTAAAAATGAATCATTATAGAGTGCATGATCCCTCAGCCATTAAATCTTTGAAGAGTAACATTCATATATGTCTACATAGGTATTTACAATTCTAAATATCAATTGATTTCATTCTAGACCTCGACTTCTAACTCACTATGAACTAGAAATCCTAAGCATCATTTAACAGTTATCTTCCTACACCTCCATTTGGATTGAAGAATTTATATAATCAGGTTGTTAGTTTTCCAATTTTATTTTTGTTACAACAACTTCGAGTTCTACACCTATCATTGTTATGATGATTAAGTTGCCCGTTAATTAAGGCCATTGTTGATTGAGTCCACCGAATGAGCCAAGTTCATGCTAGAGTCTATTATAAAATTTACTATTCACAACCTTAGATTCACCATCTCAAAATAGTAAAGCAAGAATGTAAATTTCATAAAGAAAAGTCTATAATAGAGCAATACAAACTTATAATGGTTCTAGATAATTCTTAGTGCATGTCACTAGAATGCAAGCTTCTCTTGCAATATTTGCCTCGAGGGCTTCTTTTCATTAAAATTCATAATTTAAGAGTTGACAAAATTCAAACAGAATTCTTGTTTCTCAACTATTTGATTACCTTTATATCTATTCTCATCACTGCCTTGTGAACTCTTGGACTTCCTTCTTGGCAATTATGACCTTTTGATTTAAATGGGATATTTTACACCAATGATTTGTCTTTAATTGGAGCCATATGCTACCATGTGCCTTATCATCCAAATAGGTTGACCATACATCATGCTAAGAGGAGATCCTATTATTCACTTGAATATCAATTTCTCAAAGGAAACTTCATAAGATATCAACTATTTGCGAATAGGTTATGCACCAATTTTGATTGTGCTGAGATATAAATTAATCAAATTTATCTCATTTGAATGGTTTGCAATGTATTCCTTTGATATCTCCTTGGATATCCTCGAGGTCATTCCAATAACAGTCCCTTTATCTCTGATAATTTCCATTGCTATGAATTCTAAATCCTATCTCATCTAGTGATGTGGCCCTTTTATAGATCTCTTCTTCTCCTCAGACTATAGGTCCACTTGTATTTGTAGGAAACCTACTACATTTATATGGTCAACTATCACTGTATGTGTATTGCTGCATACAATTATACCAAACTCTATTGGCTATTGTAAGTAGTGAATCTGCAAGGACACACAAACACATGCACACTAAATTGTGATTCTTGTCAACTACCAAGATTGGTAATTAAACTGGGGAGCTGTTATCTAGCATTGTGCATAAGTCATATCTAACATTACCTCCAGTATCATAGTTCAATCATGGTATTAGGCTGATCAAATTCAGTATTATAATGTATTAAAGAACCTATAAGGGGGCTAGCACATATTAGATCACTTTTTCGGCTTAAAGATAGAGATGAGTTCCATAATTTTGTATAATCTCCAATTAACACATATTAGGTGTGTCATTGAACCCTTCTAGAAAGGTCTTCATCACTATATGGCTAACTTTTCACCACACAGACCAGATAAGAAGAAGAGTATTCTCAGTCTGGTGGAAGGGGGAATTGTTAGCCATTAAAGCTTTGAAGAGTAACTTTCATATATGTATAAATAGGTATTTACAATTATAAATATCACTAGATTTCATTCTAGACCTTGACTGCTAACTCACTATAGAGATCCTAAACATCATTTAACAGTTATCTTCGGGCACGTCCATTTGGACCGAAGAATTTATATAATCAGGATGTTAGTTTTCCAAGTTGATTTTGGTTACAACAACTTCCAATTCTACACCTATCATTGCCATGATGATTGAGTTGCCCATTACTTAAAGCCTTTGTTGATTGAGTCTGTTGAATGAGCAATCGGTTGTAAGTGAGTTGAAAACTCTGTAAAAGCAATTGAAAACCATGAGAAATTCAAACAAAAACTTCATAAGTAATTGCTATATTTAAATAGTTACATTTATCGATAGTAGCCATCAGCCAACCTATGTTATCCTCATATAAGACAATATATCACTGAAACATTATTCCCAATTCTAGTGATCAAAGAGTTGATTAATTCAGAATTTGTGATTGAGTGAAACGATGGGAAGGCAAGCTATTTTCAATTGGGATTCAACTATATTTGAAGATGAAGATGCATATGTTTATGTCCACTCGAGTGAAATATGTCTGATTCTGTTTATGTTTTTGGTCATGCAGATATTGTTGTATTTTTCCATGAAGTTTAAGTATACACTTGGCTTCTTCGAGTCCCAGTTGCAAAGGATTCCAAAGGAAAATTATGTAAGTTTAAACATAGAGGAGAGTTATACCTGCAGTAGATGCTTGGAGTTGGTCGAAGATGAAGACGAAGTTCAGCTTCTTAGTTCTTGCAAGCATTATTATCATATTTCATGCATCGATCAATGGCTCCAGAAATCTAAGTGTTGTCCAATTTGCAAAAAAGATGTCGGCACATCATAATGTTGAGGAGTTGTTTTTCCAACCATACTGTTACTTATGGATCAGGGTTAGCTTATTTTGATTCCATATTTTGGAATATGTTAGTTGACTTTAATGTTTCATTCCAAAATATTTAGAATCTACAATCAGGTAAATATGGTCCATGTAAATAAAAAACGTGATAAACATACAAATTTTGCAATTTCGGTCTGATTCTGGTTATGTTTCTGGTCATGCAAATATTGTTGTATTTGTCTATGAAGTCTAAGTATACACCCAAGTTCTCCGAGTCCTAGTTATAAAGGATTCCAAAGGAAAATTATGGAAGTTTAAACATAGAGGAGAGTTATACATACATCATATGCTTGGAGTTGGTTGAAGATGATGACGAAGTTCAGCTTCTTAGTTCTTGCAAGAATTATTATCATATTTCGTGCATTGATCAATGGCTCCAGAAATCTAAGTGCTATCCAATTTGAAAAAAAGATGTTGACACATCATACTATTGAGGAGGTGTTTTTCGAACCATACTTTTACTTATGGATCGGGGTTATCTTCATTTGATTCCACAATTTTGAATATGTTAGTTGATTTTAATGTTGAATTTCAAAATATTTAGAATCTACAATCAGGTAAAGATGGTCTATGTAAATCAAACATGTGATAAACATACAAATGTAGTTGGTCAGAACTACAATCTGATCTCCTGACTCGACCTATTAAATTGCTACACGTTGAAAAAACAAGCATAAGTGATAGTCATGACCAAGAAGAGCTTCTCTGAATGCACATTAATTTTTCCACAAAGAAATGAAAAAAGGAAATAATATTTATCTCCGCTGCTTTTGGATATGTCAAGGCTAGACCCTGCTTCCAATGCTTGAAAATATTTCCTAGTAATGTCTTCAAGTGGCATCATTGCTTCAGCTTGCATGGTAAGCTTTTCAGCTCTAAGAGAAGCCAAACTGTGGAAAACATCAACAACACTCAAATCTCTCCGGGTTGGCATTTCTAGAGGCTTTGATACCTACATGATTAATCTCCCATTTATTTTATGAGTATTAGATAACATGGGATTCATTTTCGTTAGTAAACCTCCTCCATCAAGACAATTGAACCAAGATCATTTGCAAGAGCAGGCAAGTGAACAATACCTGGTACAAGAGAATTTGTGGGACTACCAAATCCACCTAAGGTGTCTGGAGGAGAATTCTGAAAATTCTTTTCTTTCAGACCCCACTTTTGCATCAGTACTTATGCCTCTGCATCGTCTAGAATCTTAGATTGTATTTTATTGTGTGTTGTCTGCATCACTTTAACCTCTAATTCTGCAGCCAGCACTAATGATACCAATTCTAGATCTTCTTTTGTGCCACAATTATGTCTAAAAGTTTGTATGGAACTTGAGAGAGAAGGGACATAAAGTTCATTCCCACGGTTGCCTACTTCCGAGAAAGACCCTTCCTGAAATTGGCGTGCCCCAGTAGAGCCTATTTCACTTACAAAGCCTAAACAAACAAAATATGATCTTTATAAAGCATATTAATGAATTCACTCTCAACCAAATCAACATTATCTCTATTAGAAGCCTTTCCCAAATTGTTGTGTCTCTCTTGTTTATGCTCATGAGACACTTGAGCATCACCATTTTTCTCCAAACAGGAATCAACAGAAACTGATTGTTTAACCTGTGAGACACTTGTACCATTCTTGATCCTACCATCCTCTTCTCTAGATGTCAAATTATTCACTTCACAACTCTTATTTCCATCCAGTAATTCTGACAGATTGCCATCGCTGATCTCCACTCCCTTCTCAACAACCATGAACTGAATATTGTCCTCTAGACTAACAACTTTATTATCATTCTTTGAAGCAGCCTTTGTAGAAATACAACTGGATCAAGCCTGATGACTGATTGGAGGGAATAAGTTGCTTTTCACTTCAAGAGCAAACAAGGATTCCAAACTAGACCCCTTCACATCTTCGGATGGTTGAACTTGCATGCTAGTTTTAGAAGGGCTCTCATTAACAGGGTCTTCTAGGCTCACATCAGTTATATGTTCATGATTGTCCTGGGTGCAGATATGGAGGAAGATATATGACCTCCTAATGCACATATTGATGGACTTATAGATTTCTTTGATAATCTGTGACAAAAATGTAGATCACCAACATCATCACCAAGTTCTACTAAAGGTACTCTTGTTAGAGGTGTATGTTTGCAGGCTCCACTGTCCATATACTAGTTGACATCAGACATGATGTCAGATGAAAGGCATGAGACCATTGGTAAGTGTATCTCAAGAATGGATGAAAGCTCATCCACTTGAGCTGATGCTTTTTCACTCCTTGCAAGTTGTTTTTGGTGTTGTTTCTTGCCCTTCCCCTTATTTTGATGACATTGGAAGCAAGGTGCCTAAACTTTTGACACTTGAAGCACTTGATGTTGTTCAAGTCCTTCTTTCCTTGGTTACAAGAACCTGGCTTCTCTTTCTTTCCTTTTTAACCCTTCATAGTTCCTATTTTCTTGTTGCATTTATTCATCTTACTAACGAGGACACATTCTACTCCTTAATACCTGCAATAATATCTAGTATTGTCTCCTTCTAGTTGAATTCATTCCATATCCTGCTAAAAATGGGAGGTTTTTTTTGGCCGGATGTCATTAGCCAAAAAGTTTCCAAAAATAACAAGACCTATTTAATGCAATGGGCATTTGGTACTATCTCTTCACCCTTTACCTACTAATTTTCATCTTCAATGATTCTTTATAAGTCACAATGCTTCTTGAATTTATGCCTTATGGAGTTTCTTTTGCAACATCTCGTGCAAATGTTAGTTAAGCACCAATTAGGATTGCTTAGGAAGTATAGTAAAGCAAGGAGGAGGAAACCATACTTACATTTTTTTCTCTTTGGCTCTAAGAACAAGACACTAAGCACATTGATTGGACCATCATACCTCCTAAGATACATGTTTCAATTTCCAAGCTAATAGCAATAGTTAGCAACTATATGTTTAACCATTTGTTTGTGAAATATTATATATAGCTTAATTTTTTCCGTGACCTTCACGATTTATATATTGTACTCTATAACCACTTTATAAGAACTTTGAAGTTGTTTCACATAATTCTTGTTAGATTGAGTGCCTTATGTTCAAAAAACATGAAAATAACATATCACTTAGCATGTTTCTAGCTTGCTACAACAAAATAATGTCCTTTTCAAAATTGTCACAAGTTGGTACTTGGGTTAGTTATATGAACCATTTTTTAATGTTTTTTAATTTGGATTTTAGTGGTTGTAACATTTTACTTTGTTATAGTAAAATATATTGCATGTTTTTGTTTGTCTATGTTATTTATTTATTCTTAATTTTTTATTTTTTTTAAGGAGACAATTAAGATCCCCTTTCACACAACCATATATTATAATCAACCACCTATTATTGATCATCCATTACAAATAATCACGAGTGCCTTATTATTATAATCATATATTATTTATTTATTTATTTTATGTTATTTATTTATTCTTAATTTTTAAATTGTTTTTAAGGAGACGATTAAGATCCTCTTTCACACAACCATATATTATAATCAACCACCTATTATTGATAGTCTATTACAAATAATTCTTGTTAGATTGAGTGACTTATTTTCAAAAAACATGAAAATAACATATCACTTAGCATGTTTCTAGCTTGCTACAACAAAATAATGTCCTTTTCAAAACTATCACAAGTTGGTACTTGGGTTAGTTATATGAACCATTTTTTAATGTTTTTTAATTTGGATTTTAGTGGTTGTAACATTTTACTTTGTTATAGTAAAATATATTGCATGTTTTTATTTGTCTATGTTATTTATTTATTCTTAATTTTTAAATTGTTTTTAAGGAGACGATTAATATCCTCTTTCACACAACCATATATTATAATCAACCACCTATTATTGATAGCCCCGGCAACAGAACCATTTGTTGGCTTGTTTGGGCTTGACCCAGGTTCGAAATTGATTAGCCAAAAGAATCCCTATACTATTGGCCCTTTCAGCAACAGTCCGCAGAGCACGGAATGAGGTCCCACCCGAAGCAGTATGGGGGGATGCTGGAACCAGGTTTTCGCAGCCTTCAGATGTCTGAGGGGTTGATTTAGTCCAACTGTGAATACCATCGTGTAGGTTACTTCGCGCACTTCCCTGACCTGTGGGGCCTTCGTACCCTATTATATTCGCCTTCACGCAGCCCTAACTAGGGGCTGTCGGGCTCTCATGCTACTCGGGAAACAATCTGCACTATTTCCCAAAGTCACACTGTGGATATTACTTATATTCTTATAACAAATAGTTATCTTCATGTAAACAAATACCTTCTATTAGATTTACTTATTCAGCACATTCATATAAGTTTGTGCAGTAAATAAACAATAAACTTACAATTTATACACAATATACTTAAATGCATAAAACATGAAAAGATACACAGAAATATGGTAAATCTTCTCTTTATTAATGCTTCCAATGGTTACATGCTCGACCTGCCCTACGCACTCAGTTGCAGGGGTCTGCGTACTTAGTTGCGGACTAGTAGGCCTCTGCGCACTCAGTTGTAGAGCCTTCTTCTACTCTATGACCCAAAGACATGACTATACACTTCGACTCAATACTTCATGGATTGATTTCCTTCCATTCCTTCTATGATGTCTCTTTACACTTAGAGCCTGAATCTATTTATACAACTGTCATTACATTACATTACAAAAATTAGGGAGAACAACCCTCTGACTCATTCACCATCTTCGTGCTCCATGCCCACAAATCATGGAGTCTTTTCATCGAAATTAGTTAAAACTTTGGCTTTAAGCCCCAAAACATGCCTAGGGGGATCCCACGCCCAATAGGCCCCCAACACAAAGATCATGACTCACCATCGAGTCACTCTGTTGGTGTGGAGATCTTCGCGCGAAAACCTGCCAACTCTACTCGGACAGCTGCAAGGTTGGTAGCACACTGAGTGGCTACCTATTGTGTCTCTTGTACGTGTTGTTCCAATTCACCATCTTCGTGCTCCATGCCCACAAATCATGGAGTCTTTTCATCGGAATTAGTTAAAACTTTGGCTTTAAGCCCCAAAACATGCCTAGGGGGATCCCACGCCCAATAGGCCCCCAACACAAAGATCATGACTCACCATCGAGTCACTCTGTTGGTGTGGAGATCTTCGCGCGAAAACCTGCGAACTCTACTCGGACAGCTGCAAGGTTGGTAGCACACTGAGTGGCTGCCTATTGTGTCTCTTGTACGTGTTGTTCCAAGACCATGGTGTTGGAACTACTTCCCTGGATTTGTTCCTGCATCCCTTGCATCTCCGCGAGCTTGCCTTCAATTGTTGTTGTGATGACGAAGGCCTCATCAATCCAAGGTAGAACACGTGCCTTTAAAGCTACTTCTTTGTGTCGCACTACATCTACTTTCCCCTTAAGTACTTTCACCTCTTGCATTCGCGTGAGCCTCTGTGTGAGGGCCACCTTTGACATTGTCATACTGTTGTTGTAGCTTATGCGTCTCTATTTCCAAGTGCTATATGTTTGGATCATCCTGCAGATTCATGAGGACCTCGAATGATTCTTCCAACATTCTAGTGGAGTCCCTTACTGCACTACTAATCTCCTCCATCCCTGATGTAATAGCGTTGGCGCGTTTGTTCCCTTACCTCTAGAGGAGTTGAAGGTTGCACCTTCAACCGCAGCTCTGCTCTCTAAAGGTTTAGATCCAGCTTAACCTTGGCCATTTCTTCTCGCACCTTGCGCACCCTTGCTGCTAATCATTGGATGTGCGCCTCTGCTGGTGCTTCTGCTGAGATGGGCAACTGAGGGACCATCTGGCAGGATTCTTCAAGTACCTACACCATCGGCCTATTCTGAGACACGACCTCATCGCATTGCAAGCTCAGCTGCTTCATGTTGATCTTCTGCTCACTCAACACTTGTAACGCGTGACTCTTCCTAGCCGGTGGTTCTACAGTAATCCCATCATGTAGAACATAGAGCGTCTCCCATGGCAGTGCAACCATGTTGATCACTATACCGTTCAATGTACTGACTGTAGGTCTGTCGACCTCATTTGTTGTAACTAGTGCCCCTTCTAGCAACACTATTGTGTTGGTCGTATGAGCATGCAACATTTCCTCGGCTACAACTGTCCCTATTACGAGGCTGGTTGAGAGAGTACCAGCCTGAGGAGTACACACCTGCAACTCTTGAAGCTGCACTTAGAGGGCTCCCAACATGCTCTGGTTCTCCTTTGCAAAGTTCTGGAGGGCCTTTTTGGTGACATCGCACATCATCAACCCTATATCATGTATATCCCCCTCAGTAAGGGTGATTGGGTTGATAGACATCTTCGACACTTTTAACTTCTTGTGCGGCCCCATCCGCTCGCACTGACGCTTTGATAGTGTCCACATTGTCTATGGGTTCACGCCGCCCCCCTCTACCTCTGCTTCCATCTCTTCTTCTGCTCTGATGAAGGTGACCTCTGGCTCTTGTGTGCCTTCTCTGCTGGTTTCTATGCTGTTGTAGCCTTTTGCTATTCTACTACTGTCTGCGCAATGTCCCGTTCCTCATGCGCCTTTGCTGCTGCTGCTTCTTTCCTTCTCTTTTCCGCCAACTGTGCCATGCGCAATTTGACCTCCTCCTTCTATGCAGCATATTTTTCCAGCGTAGAGATGTCTGGAGCACACCACTCCGGCAGCCACATCTCCAATACGTCAAAGATCACATCATCTATGGCCATATATGGTAATTCGTTCCACTTCTTTGCAGGGTCCTTGTGTGCCTTGAGGTAGATGTGATAAAAGTCCACTTTGAACTCTGCGAAACTTTGTAGGCCATTGTAGACAGTGGGTGATAACCGTGGCTTGCGGTTAATCCCCATTCTGATGTTAATCTCCATGAACACCCAGAATATTTTACTGTTGCAGATCCAGTTTGCATCTTTAGTGGCCCACATTGCAGCGTACTTTGCGGCCACCAAGAGATCCCTTACAATTGTGGCAAACTGTCTATCTTCGGGAAATTTCCTAGCCACCAGCACTATGGACAGAAGAAGGGATGCATAGTGGAAGGTTTTCCCTTGTCCCTGTGCATCGGAGAAATTTTCCAGGAACTCCTTGCACAAAAATTCAGACCAGTTAAACTGAACCCCCTCTGCGCACTCTTCAACAAGTGCAACAACTAGCACAGGCATCTCATCCGCACAGCACTTCTGCATGAGCTTACCTGCCAGTATCTGAGTCACAACTCTGAATACTTTGTTGTTGATGCTAGAGATTGTGTAGCCCCTCTTTTTCTTCTCTAGCTTGTATTTGTTTTTCATGGCCTCCGCGATGGCAAAATCACTGCTCTTACCCTCCGAAATGTTTGCGGGGTCCTCTCCTTTACACGGGATCCAGGTAATTTGATGGATTAGGTGGTCTATGATGGGGACGGGCTACTCCAACCACAAACACCCACCATGCACTAGGCAGAGTAGCTGCCTGATGACGAAGATAGTCACTGGGACACGATGGTAATACAACACCCAAACAAGGTTCAACAACCCTGCCTTCTCGACTCTGCGTAACCACTTGCCCGGCTCCAATTCTATAAATCAAGCCGCGGTGTTCTGCTTCGACTTCATGAGCTACATGGTTGCCAAATGAGAGAATTTCTCGTGGTCAGTGAGATCCCAATATTTGAACTTCAAATTCAGCGCCCGCCCCAGGTGCGTTCCTTCAAAAATGATATCGTCTGAGAGGAGAGGAGTCTGTGGAGAGCTCTTCCTCTCATCAAGGTCCTTGGACACCTTTGCCTTCCCCTTCCATGGGGGGACATACGTGAGAAGCTTTGTTAGAGGGTGTGTTGCCTCGGTTTCTTCCTCCATGCCCTCTTCCTTGTCTTCTTCAATTATGAGATCCTCAAGGTCTTCTTCCTCCTCATTGGTTTCCAGGTTAACTGCTTTCCCTTTTTCCTCAATTGTTAATCGGGTTCACAGCGGGTTTTGAGGGGACACATGTACCAGAATCATTGGTTGTTTATCTTTCTTCGGTCTCAACGTGCATGGTGATTTAAGGATTTCTGCAACAATCCCAATGCCCTGAGGGGCATCTTCTATGGTCATGGCATGCGCGGCTTCTCCGACGGTCATCTCAGCGATTTCCCTGGCTTCCTCAGACGCTGCCATCTTACTCGTCTAGAAAACTCACAACCGTTCACTCAAGTGCTTAGCCAATGCTCTCCACAGGACAAGTAGGTCTCAGTTCCAAATACACAGGGCACATGACAACTCAATTCGCAGATGACCATGTGTTGTTTGGTGGCTAGCCCTTTGTAATTTATAGCGCCTTTTCAATTTCAATTTGACCATTCCCCCGAAATCCAGTCCATTAATGCTCCCTTGGCAGCAAATATTCCCAAATCTTTCCCATAAAGCTCGTCTTAAATGCTTGTCGCCTGCTCCATTTGGTCTCAATTCGAGCATCACATCGTCAATAGTGACTACAACAATCACTTCCAGCTGACCCGCACACCAACAAAACCCCCCTTGCGCGATCACAGACCTTGTGACACTTTGTCCTGCACGCAACCCCAACATCGCGTAGTTCCTAGGAAAAATAGTTTATATTCCCGCACCTCCTTTCAACTACCTGGACTGCTAAGACTGTACTTCCCACAGCTATTCAGGTGGTCGCACCACTTGGGTTCCAACCAGTCATCCATCACTTTTCCTTGAACAAATCTATCTTTTTGTTTTACTATCTGTGTCGTGCATTTCACCATCTACATCGCGCCATCATGGGTGATCCCTTTAGTAATATACGGTCCAATCCAAGGCATAAAGCTGATCAACTCTCGGTAGTAGTCCCCAAATTTGTCACCATAGTCGTGCGCACCCTGTTTTATCACCCTGATTTTCTTATCAAGAAAATCCTTATTTATTTCTTCCTCAAGCTTCTTGACTTTTGTTTCTACCAGAGCACTTTTCTCCTGTAACCGCACTCTTTCTTTCATGAGTTCTTGGAGCCTAAGATCACCTTGTCAGATTTCTTCTTCAGGTCCCAAGCGTTCTTCTTCGTTCAGCTGCGCTATTCCTTCTTCCAAAACTCCGCAAGCCATCATATCCACCGGCGCTTCTATGCATGAACTAGGCATATTATACTCTATTGGGACTATAATGTTCACTCTGTATGCTAGCCTCATAGGTGTCTATCCTGTCAGTCTCTTGCACGTTGTCCTATAAGCCCACAAAACTGTTGGTACGCACAGGTCCCAATCACTCCACTGCGCATCATATACCTCGTTCAGTGCTTCACACACTTTGTTAAAGGCTTCAGCATGGATAACCTTTTGCATAGTCGTTCTTTCCACAGTTCATCATCCCAACTAGAGGGGTCATTTGCGTAATTTCCTCACCTGCACCTTCTTATTAACCGTGTCTGCTAACGCGAAGTCCATGTGAATCCGTGCAGGTTGTTTAACATATGCCTGTACCCCCATGGATAGGTGCACGTGCAGATATTTCTGTTCCGGAATTCTTGTCTGTTAAATGCATCTGAGGCTTCCCAAAATGCATGCGCATCATTCTCTTGCATTCACACCACTCCTCAAAGCTTCCTTCGTGTGTGCCCCACCACCTCGCGTGTGTAGCGCACAACACCCATTTCAAAGCCTCGGAACGTTGTTGTTCTAGCACCTCCCTTTCAAATATGTTCAAGAAAGCATCTACCTCACTTAACCCATCATAGGTGGGCAGATCCCTTACCTCTTTTGATATGCAACACAACGATCTCTTCATCATGTTACAGTTTAGCATGGTTATCTCGTGTAACCAGTTCTGCCATTGATCTATTTCCTCATCTGAATTTGATGTACAGGAGCTTTCGTGCTCCCATGAGATTCGTTCATCCGCAATGGGATTTACCTAGTCTTGCTCTCACGTGGTTATCCTGTAGGTGTAGTCCAATTCATCGTCACTTTCATAGTCACGCACTAGCTCTGTGTAATGCGATCGCTCAAATGGGTCCAAAGGTAAGACTATGCACAAAGACTTTTTCTCAAAAATCATTTTGCGCTTCTTCAGGTTTATCACCCTGTTCATGTTAGTGGCCCAATTGATTCGTAAGAGTGCAGGGTAGGGATTGCAGTCATCAACAATCTCTATCACTTCAAAGTTTGCTAGTGTGCTTGCCCCTTCAATATCCATGGTGATTCCCTACAATCTTCCCATGGGTATGATCTTCTGCTGATTCGCCATTCGTAGCTGGATAGGAGACCATTGCACATAGGCCTTCCCATGCGCTCCCATGTCTGCTTCACAAAACGTTCACGTTCAATCCTAGGTCCAGAATCACTTGGTCCATCTCATATTCTCCAATCTGTGCGGTCAACCTCATTTCTCTTCCCATCCTTGTCGCATGCTTTCCAGTCTTCCAGACTACACACGCTTCTCCCGGCGCGGTCCCAACACATTTATTAATGAGTTCATGCAATCCCTTTATAGCCTTAATGTCATGTAGTAGCTTCATGCATGTTTCTAGGTACGTCGTGAGCATTGATGGGTCCATTGTTGGCTCTCGTCTATCTTTTCTTCCTGAAGTGGAGGCATCAGCAAAGCTCTTCCTAACTTCCATGAAGGTTTCCTTAGTGTGCTCCAAATCAAATTCTAGTTCTTTCGTCGGAGCCTTGTGAACCCAGGTACTATCTCTGGGCTGCCTGCCTTTATCATCTCCTATCATAATTCCACTTCAGAGCACAATGTTCATGTTGGGGTCTTATTTGCGTAGCTCAGAACTCATCATCTGCAGGTTCTGAGTCAGGGGAGGTTAGAGCGCTCCCTTGTCATGTAGCCTAGCTATCCGTGTGGGACAATCCTCCATCTCATGATCAAACAAGGTACAATACAAACATGATGGACACGTTGGATTCATACGATCACGGGCATAATATCCTGACCCCCTCCAATTGTAAAAAATCAGTCGTTCGCGACATCTTCCAGGTGCTCCTCCACCTCAGCCTTGTCCATGCCCCTAAAATCCAATTTGTGCGATTCCTGCGTTCTAGTCAAGGGGTCGTGTTTCAGTCTAAACTTTGTAGGTGGGAGTCCTATCCATCATTTTCACATAGATTCTACATTTACACTCATCATGTCCCACTGATCTACAGAAATTACAGAACAATTGTTACTAATTCTGCGTGTACTTCTGCAACATATGATATTTGTCTGTAATATGATTTCCTCTTATTTGACAAATCGCACACCACAAATAAGGTGTCACACTAGGTCCTTCTTGTGTCTCTGGTATTAACTGCATCGGCCCTCCTCCCACAAGGTAATTCACAAACACCGGGTAGTGGTCCTTGTCATGTCCTTGACCCTTGCACTTTACGAACCATACTTCTTCGCAGACTTCTGGGCAAGTTGTCCTGTCCTGTTTCAGACTTTGCATCTCAAGGCATAAGTTTTTCAACTACACATGGATCTACTGAACTCCTAGGTTAGGATCCTGTATCAGGGTCTCATGCAGTCTCATCGTGATCTCCAAGGCCTCTACCTGAGTCGTTAACCTCTATTGTGACAGCGTGTTCCTCAAATGCGGCGTTAGCAATGCTACAAACCATTCGCGATGTTGTCCATCCATCAAAGTCATATTGGCTTCATGAATTGTGCACTTTAGTCTCTGATCCAACTCTCAAGGAGTCTCACCTGGCAGCATTGTGATCTCCTCAAACCTAATGATTAACTACGCCTTTGACTTCGGTCTGCTAAATTCTTTGTTCATCGCAATTTGGATATCCGCAATCCCTGTATTCGGATTGTCATTAGAATGCTTAATATACCAGGTCAACACGCAATCCTGCAAATATTTGACCAACATTGCTTTATTTATGTTATCATCTATAACTCCCTGCGCTTCCCATATGGATTTTATCACGAACCAAAACTCATTCGGATCTTCATTTCCTACTCCCTTGAACACCAACAACTTTATCGCCCCTGCCATATTGAGTTGCGGTGGTGGCGGAGGTGGTACGAGTGAAGATGGGGGTGAAGGCAGTGAAGCTGGTGGTGGTGATGGGGGTGAAGGAAGTGAAGTTGGTAGTGGTGTGGGTGGGGGTGGTATGCGCTAAATCCTCTACCTTATAAAATTGATCGCACTTCTCGGTGAGACCTTCGCGAGCTCTTCCTTTTCCCCTCGTGGAGGTGAAATTAAGGGGTTAGTTTATAGTTTTGTACTACCGTCATTTATATAAATTCTCCCACTTCATGTAGCCCTAAACATCAATGTATTCACATAATCTGCTTTTCACACAGTAGCATTTTAATCCAAGTGTTCAGAGACTTAACGTACTTACCTTGTGGTCCTTTGAGAAAGTGTCGCTCTGCCTCACTATAGCTGACTGAAGTGTTTACCGCAAACTCAGTAATGAATCCTCCTATAATCTGATTGATCCAGTGATAAACATCACTGGCGATCTTATCCCATGATGCTTCCAATCCATCCACCAACTCTGGATTCCACACAATAAAATTATCGAGTTTCCACCTCCCTTAGCTATCTGCTAGCTTCACAATCCCCTCGTATAGCTCAGTAGGGAAAGATGTGAAGAAAATTTCATTGATTTCCGTGTACAGGTAGCATCTAACCACCTTTCCTTTGATAGTCATAGATTCTTGTTCTCCTACGCCTCAAACTCGTGAATTTTCCTATCAAACCAATCTTCAATTTCTCTCTTAGTTCGATTCCAATGATACGAGATTAGACATCTCTAGCAGATTCTGGTCTCGGCAATGGAACCATTTATTGGCTTGTTGGGGCCTGGCCCAGGTTCAGAGTTGATTAGCCAAACAAATCCCTGTACTACTGGCCCTTTCATAAATAGTTCGCGGAGCGCAGACTAAGGTCTCACTCGAAGCAGTATGGGGGGATGCTGGAAGCAAGTTTCCACACCCTTAAGATGTCTGAGGGGTTTATTTAATCTAACTTTGAATACCTTCGCGCAGGGTACTTCACACACTTCCCTAACCTTCGGGGCCTGCACCCTGTTATATTCACCTTTGCGCAACCCTAACCAGGGGTTGTGGGGATTTTGCGCTGCTAGGGCACCGATCTGCACTATTTCCCCAAGTCACACCATGAATCTTACTTATCTTCTTACAAAAATTAGTTATCTTTGTGTAAACAGATACCTTCTATTAGATTTACTTATTCAACACATTCATATAATTTTGCGCAGTAAATAAATAGTAAACTTACAATTCATACCCAATAGACTTCAATGCATAAAATAGGAAAAGATACACAGAAATATGGAAAACTTCTCTTTATTAATGCTACCAATGGTTAGAGACTCGAACTGCCCTGCACGATGAGCTGCAGGGGTCTGTGCACTCAGCTGCAGACTACTAAGCCTTTGCGAACTCAGCTGCAGAGCCTTCTCCTACTCTACGACCCAATGACACGACTCTACACTTCAACTCAATACTTCATGGATTGATTTCCTTCCATTCCTTCTATGATTTCTCTTTACACATAGAACCTCGCTCTATTTATACAATCCCATGGTCCACGAAGCATGGGTAGATCTGTCAAACCGACATTACATTACAAAAATTAGGGCGGACAACCCTCTAACTCATTTACCATCTTTGCACCCCACGCCCACAAATCACGGAGTCTTTTCATCAGAGTTAGTTAAAAATTGGGCTTTAAGCCCCAAAAGTTGCCTTGGGGGGATCCCATGCCCAAAAAAAACTGTCACGAGTTGGTACTTGGGTTAGTTATATGAACCATTTTTTAATGTTTTTTAATTTGGATTTTAGTGCTTGTAACATTTTACTTTGTTATAGTAAAATATATTTTTATTTTTTTAATTGTCTATGTTATTTATTTATTCTTAATTTTTAAATTGTTTTTAAGCAGAAGATTAAGATCATCTTTCACACAACCATATATTATAATCAACCACCTATCATTGATAGTCTATTACAAACAATCACCTATTATTAGTGTAGATTTGTTGATAGTCTATTACTAGCAACCATTTGTTATTGGGACAGAATAGGCCACAACTCACTATTCAAAAAAGAAACTCTACTTTCCTTATTGTCATGCGGAAAGAGTCGATAATGCGGACAAAACTGAACTCCCTAGAAGCAAAGGCTTTCTAGTGACAAACAAGACAAATAAACACTACCTTTCTCTAAACATGCATTGAGAATACAAGTAATCAGGTGATTTTAACATACCTTTAGTCCAACGCTTTGTAGTAGTCCAGCCTCGCCGATCCGGATGAGCTCCTCCTTCTCTTCGAAACCAGCATTCACTAACAAGCCAAAAGATTAAATAGCATCTGATAAACTCATAAAACAATACATATCCATCATACAGACCAAGGAGTATATGAAACAAATCATGAATAACAATCTGTTGAGAAAAATGAGTTCATTTGTATTAAGTGGAAACAAAAGAAACCATTACAACCTGAGCCTTGGTGTTGTGCAGGTCCCTCCTAGGGTCCAGCAAGAGTTTTCCTTTACTTTGATCAGCTCACCCACTCTCAAATAAGGCTAGGAAAGGATGGGAATCTCTCCTCTCAAGCTTTACAAGGGAGTCCTAATTCCAGCAGCATCTACCCTTAGGAATGTTCAACTTTCAACCTCCCCTCCCTTTGGCCCAATGCCTGTATTTATAGTGCTCTAGAGGAAGTTATTCATGTCCACCATCAATGGGATAAGCCCCTCTTTGGATGGGATAGCTCCCATCTTGATGGGATACGTTCCTCTTTGATAGGGATACATGAACCATCTGGAGGTGCTCCATACACGTCAAACAAGCTTCTAGAATGCTCTAGAAATGACTACAAGTAACTTTTTTGGAGTGAAACTTGCGCCTTTTGACCTTTAGAGGAGTACGCACCCTCCCCTTTACAGACAGAGCGTACAAGTACGGAGGTATTGTGAACTTGGGGTGCGTACACGCAGGTAAGGCTAAGAGAAACTGCGTACCCAGAGATATATAGATTTTTAATGACTTTCTCTCATTCTTGGAGTTTGACATGGAGAGCAGAGGTATGAGGCTTGCCAAGGAGGATAGTATGACAGTTGATGGAGCCATACTAACTGCAAATAGTCATGGTGACAAATTTTAGTGTAACAGATTGCCCCCTAAAGTGTGAAGCCTGTAGTAGATAAGGGTTTCATATCATCTAAGAAGGGTGAAGTACTTTATCATTTCAAGGATTATCTTGTGGAGAGCCCAGTCGGAACCTGCAAGTATTCAACACAAAATACATATATAAGATCATATCATCGCTGAGGTAGGCATTCCCATACTCAGGTTGAAAACTTTAACTAATTGACTATCTACTGCTCTGATACAGGAATGATTTTGTAGTACATCATAATCATAGACTTTTTGTAGACACAGTATGGACGCAGCCATCTGTTTATAGTTGGTCTACTATATAATGAATACAAAACTCCTCGCAGCCTAGATGGTGGAAACTAGATCCAGGGTCTTCATTTCTACTTCCCGAACAGGTACGATTCTACCCATGCGAATAAATGAGTTGATGTCGAACATGGTAGAAACCACTTGATTACCAGTCAGTGATGTAAACTGTTAACAAGTGTGAGAGAGACCACCAGTGATGTCAATGGTTCTCAAAGTACCCAGTACATGCCATGAGATGTGAATGAATGAGTTGATGTCGAACATTTCACGGAATCCTTCGATCGAAAGTCAATGATGTAAACCGTCGTCAAAGGCGAGAAACCTGCCATTGATGCATGCAGATTTCAAGGTACTAACGATTTCTAGGTCATCTTTCTAGATAATGTGCTGATGTCGATAGAAAGCGACCCGTTGCAGGCAAGCCCACAACACGAAATCATAGATCAAGTTGAAGAAATGTAGCTATAAGGACTGACTCAGGGATGGTCGAGATGGATGACGGGTATTTTGCAGATGAATGGTTTATATGCAGAGACCTCTTGAACACATAACGAGATGACATATGGCTTGGTGACATTTGACACAAAGTTAATACCCGGCTGAAGACTTTCAATGTGGTTTTGATCAACTGTGAGGCAAAGGATTTCCCAACCCAGGTGAATGCAAAGTGTCGTGTTCAAGAGTGGTAATAAGGCTTCTTCTGAGACAAAGGATAACAAATAGGCTCATTTTTCTCTCTTTCCCCCACCATTTCTGGAAAGTACCTCTTTATTTTTTACAAGCTTGAGGAGGATAACATATGCTTGATTATAAGCTCATCCTTCGGATGAGTCCAACTTAGTTTTGATTCGAACCCTAAGAAGGAGTGGTCTGTTCCTGTTTGTAATCGAACAGGTCCTTTACTGTGAAATTTTAACGAGTCCAGTATAGGAGAAACTCGACGTTTTTCATTTTTAGAGAGTCTGAAAAAACTAAAGAAGACTCCAGGTTGAACTTTTTTGTAAAGTTGTGTCTCCCAAGTCCGAAAAAGTATAAAATAATACTTGAGAGAACCGCTTGATCTTGCGACCAAGGAGTACTTTCATGATTAGTGCCTCTGACCTGAAAAGTAAAAAGCGATCAAGGACATGTCGTTTTATTTCCAGTATCGGGTTTGAAACGACAAAAACCCGGCAATCTTTTCCTGTTTTTACGGTCAGAAAAGGGCTATAAGGGGACCGTCTTTTAATTCCATTTTAACGAGTGTAAAAGAAACGCTTGGCAATCTTTTCATGTTTTAGGAGTCAGAAAAGGGCTTAAAAGATGACTCTGATGTTTTGGTTCGTGAAAAATGATAATTTTCCCTGAAAGTCCTTTTGTCCGGCACAAAAACGACACATTACTCATACCTGTTTAAGATAGGCAAAAATACATTGAAAAATATCCTTCCATGGTGAAAAATAAACAAACTTAGTATTCATTTATCCAAAAAACCTATAAAAAGATCTTTTACCATGTCATTTTTACCATTTTACTGTTGAGGGAGAGAAAAGGGCTTTTGGCAAGAAACTTCCCGTGGACTTTGCGGAGAATCCGATCGTCGGAATCCAGCGCCGTCTCTTTCAGGTATTTCACAACATCCTCCTCTTTGTTTTCATCCGTTTAGAATTTCATTTTAGGCCCTAGTTTGATTTTTTGGAGGCTTTGGGGTTTCAAGATCCGCTTTTCGGGGTACGCAGGTCCCCCATGGGTGACCTGCGTACCCTGACATTTTCTCCATTGGGAAATGGCAGGTGTACGCAGCCTACCTTCAGAGCAGTTGCGTACCCACTCTCTGTTTCTGAACGCGGGGTGCGTACTCCGCGCAAAGCATTTTTAAACCCCCAAATCTCAAATTTGAACCATTAATTTTTGATTTAGTGAATTCTAATGGATGTTTTCTGGTGTGTAGATTGCCCACCATGCTTGATTGGCGCGAAAGAGAACACGAAGATGTCGATTTGGCCGCAATAGATCATCAACCTTCCATTGATGCTTTGAAGGCATGCGGTCTCTACAAATACTGGGCCATACCTGGCATGAGGGCCCAGGTGCGATTCTTAGAGTGGCTGGTTGAACGGTGGAACGTTCAGGATCAATTTTTTTACATCGGAGGGCACCAGCTCGAGATAGAGACCTCAGACATATATTTTCTCACTGGTTTTCCTAATAGGGGCGAGAAACTGTCTATGTTCGGGACTAGGCCGGGTGGCCAATCCCTTGCTAGTCTCCGGCTAGAGTGGTGCAACAATCAGAACCAGGATAAGGGGATAGAAATCAAATACATACCCTGACCTGAACTTATGGTAATTTCCTTTACAGTTACCAGACTCTGCGGCGCAGCCACTTTTCACATTGCCACTGGGTCCCAAATGCGGATGGTGATTGATTGCTTCCGAGGCACCATCTTCAACTGGTGCGACGCTGTGTTGGCCAATATGAAGGGCCAACTGACTAGGGCAAAGAACGGGCAATTAAAGACCTTTGGGTATGGGCCTTTAGTTGTGAGCTTTGCCCTAGAGAGAGTTCCGATGCTGATCCCGCAGCATCTCACTGTTGCGATTGGGCCTCCTCGGGAGCCAAAGTTGATGCGATGGGTTGCGGTGATGGCCCAACATCCTGATGAGGGAGCGGGAGTTGTCCGATTTCCTGCAGGTTACTTTCACTGGTTGGAGGACTAGGTCTTTGCGATCCAGGATTTTCCTTATGCCGGAGTGGATTTTTGCGGTGATCCGAACATGGTTCTCCCACAGGGAGAACAATGGGACGACAGAGGTACTTTATTTTTCTCAAGTTTTTAAATTATTTACTTTTTTTTTTTTTTTTTTTATATCGTCTCAAAACTGACAGTGAGAATTTTTAAAATGCAGATGTAGGTCCACAGCGTCCGGCCAATCTCCGGCCTTTCGAGAGAAGAGTACCAGTTGCACCAGCACCGGCACAGGATGCGGCCGCAGAGACCTTAGCCGAGTTGGAACAGGACCTAGAGCGTCTTACGGCGGACATACCAGAGACGACTATAGACGATATTCCTATCCGACTTCAGCGTTATGTGGTCGCAGTCCCATGACCTTTTAGGAGGTTCTTGTGTAGGGTAGCGCGCGCAGTGGTGTCGTATAGAGAGCACCACCAGTGATTAGCTAGTCACTTTTGTGGACACATGTGACATTTTGGTTTTTTGTAATTATCATTTTTGCCGATCATAAGGTGTTTTTCAACCTATGATCGAAGACGATGTATATTTTGACACACTCCTATCTATATATATCATTATTACCGGCTTATCTTGTTAAACATGTATGCTGAAATGTTTTTAAATTTACATGTATGATTATCGCAAATGTCTGTCTAACATTCGAGAAGTAATTGCATCTGCTAATGTATTTAATGACCTTGGAATATGCTGATATTCAATGTAATCAAATTCACGTTCCAAGAGGCGCACTCTCAAAAATAACCTTAATAACACTGGATTTCTAATGGCATATACTCTATTAAGTTGTAATACAACGAGTTCAGAATCTAACCTCACTATCAAACTCCGAATCCCAAATGAAATAAATTCAGATAATAACTCAATCACTGCACTGTATTCTGTAATGTTGTTTGTTGTTTGACCGAGGCTCACCCCATGCATAGAAACTAACACGTTAGAGGGCGAATAGATAACCCAAGCTGCGGAAGAGATATTCCGTGTACTACGACAAGCACCATCAGCGAACCCAATGTACGTTTGGAGAGGTGTCGACATCTGTAATATCAAGAGTAAAACCAAGATAAGCCAGAATAACGACGAAAAACACACTCTCTAAGCTAAGCACACTGTCTATACTAACAAACACACCAGCTAGAAAGAAAAACTAACCTAACTAAATCTCCATACACATCATTTAAGCATAATACCTCTTTAGGTAAAGTCCATTTCTGGGCTTACCCAAAGAGTCCCCATCAAAATCTACCAGCTCAAAGGCCCCTTTTGCTAGCTTTCGCTTGACAATGTAGGGCCCATGCCACATAGGAACGAATTTTCCAGCACCTAATTTATCGTTAGCTTGATCATATAATAGCACTAGGTCTCCTTCCGAAAAATTACGAGGGGTCACGTTGCGATCATACTGAGCTTTAATCCGTTTTGCGTGAGTCTCGATTGCCAATGCAGCGTCACGTCGAGTCTCATCTAATTGAGCTAAGTATAATAGACGCTTCTCCTCTTCGAAAGTAGCTGGAAGTAATTCGACAGCCATTTGAAGTGACGGGATTTCGTATTCAATGGGCAGCACAGCTTCCAAACCATAAACTAGTTGGAAAGGAGTGAACCCTGTTGATGTTTTCACTGAGGTTCGGTACGCCCAAAGCGCAGAAAATAACATGTCGTTCCAATTCGACCGATGAATACCAATGATTCGTCAGATCATGATAACTAAAACTTTGTTGATAGACTCAACCAGGCCATTGGCTTGTGGATAATAAGGAGTTGAGCTATCGTGACGCAAACCAAGTTGGCCTGTAAGTTCTGTCATCATAATGTTTCGAAAATTGTGCCCATGGTCAGTGATTATCGCTTATGGGACACCAAACCTAGCAATAATGTGATTGAATACGAAAATCGCAGCTGTCTTGTCGTCTGCCTCGAATGTAGGCATCGCCTCAGCCCACCTAGTAAAATAATCAACCGCAAGGATGATATACGCATGCCCCCCGGCCGAGTGAGGGTTACAGGTAATAAAATCGATACCCCATTTGGCAAAAGGACCAACGGCAATTATAGGGTGGAGAGGAGCAGGTGGTGCGCGCATCTTGCAATCAAACACTTGACAGTTGTGGCATTTCCGGACCGCAATGATACAATCTTTAAACATGGACGGCCAGAAGTAGCCAGCACGCAACACCTTCTGGGCTATGGCATACCCAGACATATGACCGCCACACGCTCCAGAATGACAGTCATTCAAAACCCTTTCAGCTTCCTCATGAGTTAAGCAACGACGAAAAACCAAATCTGCCCCACGACGATAAAGAGTATCTCCAATTATTTTGTACTGTTGGGACCGGAATCGAATTTTCCGACGTTCCGACTTTGAAAGTTCGGGCCGAAAGGATTGGGTTTGGAGATAGAAAATTATATCCCCATACCACGGATCTAAAGTGCTGATGAGAAACAAAGATTCATCCGCAATGGGTTCCTCTGCCACATTTTCTGTGTCAACACGCGGGAAATCACACATCAATTCCGCAAAAACTAAAGATTTCTTAGACTTAGACTTTTCAAATTCCAAGTCGAACTCCTGCAGGATAACGATCCATTTAGAGTACTTTCCCCCTAGCAATTGTTTAGTCAAAATGTAAATCATAGGGTTTCAATCCGAAATGACTGTAGTTTTACGGAGAAGAATGTAGTGACGAAAACGCTGGACAGCTTGAACGGCTGCCAAGGCCAATTTCTCCACATGTGAATATTTGAGCTCAGTGGGATTTAACGTCCGACTAAGGTAATAGATCACATGTTCCATTCTGAATTCATCTTCCTGGACTAAGACCATTCCAATGGTGGAATGAGCGGCGGCGAGGTACAAAACGTAATCCTGGTTGTAGTTGGGAGGATGCAGCAATGGTGCATGGGTCAACGCGTGCTTTAGCGCATCAAAAGATTTCTGAGCTATCTCATCCCAAGAGAATTGAGCATTTTGTTTCAACAACCGGGTAAAACCCTTGGTAATCTCGGCGTAGTTAGGAATGAATCAGCGTAAAAAGTTTGCTTTCCCTTGCAAACTTTGGAGTTGGCGCAAACTCGAAGGAGGAGGCAATTTGATGATAGCTTCTACCTTCGAGGGATCGACGCGAATGTCGGCTTTTGAAACTACAAACCCCAACAATCATCCCACTTCTATGCAGAAGACACATTTGTGTGGGTTCAACCGTATACGATAATGCCTACACCTCATAAAAATTACTCGTAAATGGACAAGGTGATCAGCTCGATGTAAGGAGTGAGCGGGCAAATCATCGAGATACAGTTGCACAATGTGCTTGATGTCATGAAATGCATAAGACATCACCCTTTGAAAAGTGGCTCCGGCATTCTTAAGCCCAAAAGGTAATTTGCAATAAGCAAATGTCCCCCATGGACAAATGAAAGCCGTTTTTGGTTGATCGGCAGGTAGAATATTGATTTGGTTGTAACCGGAAAAACCGTCCATAAAGGAAAATATTTCACTGCCGGCACAATCATCAATTATTTGATCGATATAGGGTGTTGGATAGTTGTCCTTGGGACAAGCATGATTGATATCCCTATAGTCGATACATATTCTTATTGTTCCCTGTTTTTTGTTAACCGGAACAATATTCGATACCCAATCCGTTAACAGGATCGGATAAATGAAACTTGCTTTCAACAGCTTCTCAACTTCTGCTTTAATTGCAGCCGCTTTTCGTGGGTGAATCTGACGCAAACGTTGCCGGACGGGTTTAGCGTCCGGGTAAGTCTTGATTTCATGGACAACAATGGCGGGATCAATTCCTGGCATTTCCTCGTAAGACCAGGCAAACACGTCGCGGAATTCTTGAAATAGGGCCTTGTATGTTTGAATTTCGTCATCTGAACACGAGGCACCTATATGAATGTGTTCAACAATTCCGGGCTTCACTGAAATGTCAATGGGAATAGTGCGAGAAATGTTTCCCAAATTCAGCTCTGAATCAGGATGTTTCATTGGACTCTGAGCGTCTTTGACATATTCAGCTGTAAAGATTGATGAGAAATCGTTTTCAAAACGATCATCCTCAGGTAAAAATGAAGATCTATGATGGAGATCTTCCCATGGTAAATCGTCTACGCACAGGACTTCACAAAGTTGTTCGTCAGATGACACAACTTCGGGAAACGTTATTAACTCCGAGGTTGACGCGAAAAGGGATTCCTCACGGACCACATTCATTTGGTCGATTTTGGTTGAACTTGGGTCGGAAAAAGACTGCACGGCTTCATAGGCAATTTCATATGGACTCAAAGGCATTGCATCACCAAATGAGTCTATCTCAGACTCAGAAGGAACGATCCAAGGATCGTCATAAATAATAGTGTCTGAAGTAATCATATGAATAGATGCAAACAAAGACACGGCGTTGATTGGAGGAAAAGGAAAAGTTCCCAGTAAACCGGCATCTTTAACTAATCCTACGCCAACATCCTTATAAGGGATAGTCGTTTTACCGACATGCTGGATACTCTCTGAAGACGCTGGGTGGGATGAAAAATAAGCCAGCTGGTCTATGGTTACGATCTTGCCATTATGTGGAAACTTTATTACTTTGAAGACCGATGAAACGACTGCTGTCATAGCGTAAGACCAACTTCGACCCAAAAGAAGGTTGTACTCTAGAGGGGCATCAACCACCTCCACATCTAGACTAACGGTTTTTCCTTCAACCCCTATAGGAAAATCTTGTAGAATGCCAAACGGATGGAACCCACGGCCATCAAAGGCCTTAAGAATTGTCGGGGATTGGTTTAGTGAAGGACAACCAAGCGATCTCCAACACTGTATCAACATAATACACTTGGAAGCTCCCTCATCAATTACAGTCCGATGAATAGGCCTGTTTTTTACTATCACTGGGATCTGGAAAGCCATCTGATGAGGCAAACGCGGTGTACTATTTTCTACGGGAGGTTCGCCCCGAAGTCTATGGGACTTCCTCAACAAATCGGCCACGGTAACAATCTCAGGAGACTTGCCCCGAAGTCTACGGGACTGTCTCGGTAATTCAGCCACAGCTAAAAACTTTTAACTACTGCACACGCAAACAAAGTAAAATCTCAAAGAAAACCACCTAAAGTCTCTAAAGAACCAAACAATTTCGAATCACACGCCTAAAGAATCTAGGGTGTCAAACCATACACAAACAGTAGCCTTCCGGACCGAAAACACTAGTTGGAGATGAAACCCAACATCGCCGAATTCAGTACAGAAGTGGTGGGTGGAACAGTTACCCCGGCAACCTGCTTAATGAATAGACCGGCACAAGTTCCTCCACTTTAACCATCTCGAGTGAAGTGAACCCCCCGGAAAATCCAAGTGAGTCTGGCCGACGTCTGCTCCAGGTACAGTGGGATCTTCCCTCCACCGTCACCTCGGTAGAATCCTAAAGATAATGGTCAATAAGGTTACCAACAGCAACAAATATACCTGGGGGAACAATCTACGACCCGATAGCACGCAAGGGCAGAGTAACAAGCTCAATCCCCTTGCCGGCTCCTTGACAATAATCCAAGGTTTACTGACAAGTGACCCCAGGGTCCTCGACAATAATCCGAGGTTTACCGTTTGTAGTACGTGCGTATCTGGCGTCTTTCCCAATGAAGGAAGATTGATCCCCTCACTGGTTCGGACACGGTCTCGTGCTTCTCCTTTAAGAGGAGATTTCCCAGAGTACAAATGAAACAGTTGGATTTATCCTACCACAAGATGAGCTACTTGTTTGGTTTTACTGTCTTGGAGAGTTAATTACTCTCCTACTCCAAGACACTAGCCTGATCTATATTGGTGTTTCAGAGCCCTAGTAAATAAAAAGTTACTAAGTTGATTTTACTTTAAGCGTTAATTTTATGGCTTTTCTTTAAGACAAGAGGTAGTGGAGATGAAACTGATGGTGTGTAGACTCGACTCAAACCACTAAAAAGATGCACTTAGGATGATTTAAGCTAATTTTTTCTTTTTCAATGAATTCCCTAGCTAAGAGAGTTGGAGAATGCAAAATTGATATAAAGACAACTTTCTTGGCAATGAAAATCAAAGAAACAAACTCTTTATCTTTTCAAAACATACAACTCATGACCACTAATCACTTCACGAAAATTCCTTTTTCTTTCAAAGACTCAAATGCTACCAAAGCAAACTTTCCTTCAAAAGATATTTTTTGTATCTTTCCTAATTAATAAAGCATGTAAAACTTACTTTAACAAAAATCAAAGTTAAAAAAGCTATGGCAATCAAATCAACTCAATTTCACTCAAAAGCAAATCTAGAGAAATGCACCTAAAAACTAAATCTAACGAGGCAAAAGCCTACTAAAGATGATTCCTGGATGTTTTACTCAGTCAAAATGTAACTAAGGACTAGTTAATGCAGAACCAAAAACCAGTCAAAAACAAAAATCAAAATCTTTTGTTCTTTTTCTCAAGAATAAAATTCAAAGTTTAGTCAACAAACTTTTTCGAGATTTGGCAAAGAGAAGACACAAAGGTAGGTTTCTCACAAGGGTGGATTCTATGAAAGGCCCGACTCCTAAGAGGACTGAACAAAACCAAGGAGATCCAAAGTTTGACAACCTCTAACTCCAAAGTCACTACAGGACTAGTGCAAAAATCAAACCCTAAGGAAAAATCTCTATGAGTTTCACTAAAACTCTCGACACTGACGAAACAAGCTTAGGTGAAGATTTATGGCAGATAACCAGTGGATCTGGGCAGAAAAAACAAATTAAAACCAAAATCTAAAAGGCAAAAAGAAGAAAATTGAAATTTTCTTAATTTTGACAGGGTACGCAGGCAACCTGTTTTCACAGGTGCGGGTACGCTCTATGCACAAAGCTTCAGTGCGTACAGGTACACACTGTGCTCAACGCAGAGGCTACGTACTTCTAGCAAAACAAAGAAAAACTAAAATCTAATTTAACCCTAAGCTAACCCACCCAAAAACACAGTTAGACAGCCAAAAACCAGAAAAGAAACGACTTTTCTCAAATCAAAAATTCATACAAAGGAAAAATCATTCACAACAATGGAGTCCCCAGCGAAGTCACCATTTTGTCATGCGGAAAGAGTCGATAATGCGGACAAAACCGACCTCCCTAGAAGCAAAGGATTTCTAGTGACAAACAATACAAATAAACACTACCTTTCTCTAAACATGCATTGAGAATACAAGTAATCAGGTGATTTTAACATACCTTTAGTCCAACGCTTTGTAGTAGTCCAGCCTCGCCGATCCGGATGAGCTCCTCCTTCTCTTCGAAACCTGCATTCACTAACAAGCCAAAAGATTAAATAGCATCTGATAAACTCATAAAACAATACATATCCATCATACAGACCAAGGAGTATATGAAACAAATCATGAATAACAATCTGTTGAGAAAAATGAGTTCATTTGTATTAAGTGGAAACAAAAGAAACCATTACAACCTGAGCCTTGGTGTTGTGCAGGTCCCTCCTAGGGTCCAGCAAGAGTTTTCCTTTACTTTGATCAGCTCACCCACTCTCAAATAAGGCTAGGAAAGGATGGGAATCTCTCCTCTCAAGCTTTACAAGGGAGTCCTAATTCCAGCAGCATCTACCCTTAGGAATGTTCAGCTTTCAACCTCCCCTCCCTTTGGCCCAATGCCTGTATTTATAGTGCTCTAGAGGAAGTTATTCAGGTCCACCATCAATGGGATAAGCCCCTCTTTGGATGGGATAGCTCCCCTCTTGATGGGATAAGTTCCTCTTTGATAGGGATACATGAACCATCTGGAGGCGCTCCATACACGTCAAACAAGCTTCTAGAATGCTCTAGAAATGACTACAAGTAACTTTTTTGGAGTGAAACTTGTGCCTTTTGACCTTTACAGGAGTACGCACCCTCCCCTTTACAGACAGAGCGTACAAGTACGCAGGTATTGTGAACTTGGGGTGCGTACACGCAGGTAAGGCTAAGAGAAACTGCGTACCTAGAGATATATAGATTTTTAATGAATTTCTCTCATTCTTGGAGTTTGACATGGAGAGCAGAGGTATGAGGCTTGCCAAGGAGGATAGTATGACAGTTGATGGAGCCATACTAACTGCAAATAGTCATGGTGACAAATTTTAGTGTAACACTTATACAACATATACACCTTGTATTCTTTTTGGCATTTCCTTCCTCCACTTCAAGTTTTCAAAATTGGAACAGGGGTCTCTCAAACCATTGATGGTTTTGTTATTGGGCCCACCTATCCTTTAGCACTGTTTTCATTTCCAAGACTACATATCCTTCTGCATGTATTATCTCTCTCTCTCTCTCTCTCTCTCTCTCTCTCTCTCTATATATATATATATATATATATATATATATATATATATATTCGAAGGGTCAAAAAACCCTGAAACACTATCAATGTGCCCTTGCACCTTTTGGTGAAAATGCTAGTAACTTAATATTTGTTGAATGTTCTTTTTTCTCCCGATTCTAAAGATCCACTTACACACTTACACAGTTACTATAAATGTAGTTTTCAGGATTGCCATAACTCTTCACGTAATTCTTTAAAGTGTGCTAGCTCAATGGAAGAGCATCTTCCTTACAAGAAGGAGGTTGGTGGTTCGATTCCATTGTGCGCTAACATGAATTAATCAATAACTTTGTGTTTATTTTTAATTAAATGTTTTTTATATCGATTTATTTCAATGGTGAGATATTTATGGATTCATTGTTTTATATTTTCTCTAGAGAGACAAAAGTGATTTTTAAATAAAATATTTATTATCTCTACAGAGACAATACCTATTATTAAAGACATATTGTCTCTAATCTCGGTGTTGTCTCTAGAGAGACAAATTGTCTCAACAGAGACAAAAACGAAATCGTCTCATAAGAGACAAGAATGCTTATGTTATATATTGTATTTATAGATAGAATTTTTTAAGACAATACTCTTTAAGACAATAATTTTTGAGACACACGCTTAAAGACAATATTTAAGACAATACACAAGTTTTTTTTGTCTGAAGTTAAGACAATTTACCAAAAAATTGTCTCAAATATTGTCTTAAAACCCCCCTTGATGTAGTAGTGCCTCTTTCTATATTATAATAAGGATTGACACAACCATAATGGGTTGTCAAGAGTGTTCCAAGCACTATGCCAATTGTAGACATGACTTACCTCTTGTTCTACTTGGTCTAAAATACCTTTAGAGTGTTTTGAGAGTAAAAATTAATGATAACAAAGTAGCTTAGTCCTTGTCCTTTTAGGATGAAAAATGAAGGAAAAACATATGCTACTTGCAAAGAAACTCTGAATTTACCCCAGAATAACACGAAAATAACACCAGTTGACGAAGATGTAGAGATTGTATCTGAGAATAATTGTATATATGAACTAGAGGGTTTACAAATCCATCTTAGTGCGAATTTCAATTTATCTTTTTCAACTTTTTTAATCCAAAATTGTGATTCACATATATTTCTCCAACATTGTGACAATTGAGCTTCAAAAAAGGCATAGTATTGAAACAAAAACAACACTACACACTTCACAACCCTAACGAAAGTGCATTATCAAATATGCATCAACACTAGCATAAGTTTGGCATACCTATTGAGTTCATGGGCTACCATTTGTGCGATGCAAAGATATGTTTCATTATTTTTCAATAATTGTTATAATGGACAAAATCTCTCCAATTTATCACTAACCATGCTCTTCATTATGAGGATGGTTAGAGATACCACTTATTAGCATTCTTATCATAGTAGAAAAGTCACCATTATAACAATATCTAAAAAAACTAGAGACCATATATATCCTCACATAATTGTAAGGATAAATCATAAAAAATTATGTTGTACTTGTGTATGAAAGTCGTGTATTTTCTTATTGTTCATAGTTTGGATCTTCTACAAGCTTAGAAGCGATTAGAAATGATAAGAAAGATTCCTATCAGCTATAGACAGAAGTCTAGCTCCATAGCACTGAACACTGAAAGTAGTTAAACCATTCCTCCTCGGTTGTCATTTGTATAGAACCATAAAATATAAGTGCCAATTTTTTCACAAAAACATAGTCCAAACCCTGCACTAGGCAAGATTGCATGTTCTTATTTAGGGATGCATGTCCAAAATTTGAAAATTAAAATAACCTAAACATGCACTAGAGCTCAAAGGAAAAATACTTTCTTTAACAGAGCATACGTTTTGAAATTAATAATCCCCCTATATATTATAGCTTAATTTTACTTAATTAAAGAACCCTGAAGAAGACGCTTAAGTTGCATTTTCAAATTTTGAGGGGAAAATTAGATTTCTAAACCAGTAAGCCAACCTATTTATTTAGATCAATTTCATTGAAGAAGATCTTAAGATATCAAATTTTAGAAAATTGTTAGGAAATTTTCATGCGGAAGAGGAGAGGAGAGGAGTCTCAGTCAAACATTCGGTTGTGGCAAAGTCAACTTGATCAGAAATAGGTTGCGGCGAGGATATTGCAACCACAAAGGGGCTTAGTTAAATCCAGGAAATAGCTCATGGAAAAATAGAGTAAAACAAAATAGGGTTGCGGTAAATTTACTTGTGTAAGATTAATACCACAATGCAACAAGCCATACTTTATATTATATGTCAAAACATAAGGAAATACATTCACGTGATAAATGGAGGCTGCATCTCCAAGTGAAGAAAAAGAAACACAACAAACTTACTGCAATTTACACATCACTGGGGTTACGGAGTAAACTTTTGTAAGACTCCATAAAACTGGTTTTCACACAACCACAAATATTTCCTCCACGAGTTTCTCCTCACTACCTCACAAAATCTCGCTGTCTAACTTGCCCAACATTCAAAATGACTTTTACATCAATATTCATCTCAACTTACAAATTTGACATTAATACATGGCAAAGAAAATAATTAATACGCAACATGAGTGATTTTACATAGTAAATGGTTTTCGGAACTTGCAGGTGTTGTGTAGTGTGGGTAACAGTCACGGAGTGAATGCTTGCCCATATTTATTTAACAACTTCATTAAGTGCCTTAACTTCTCTACTGTGTTGCAGAATGGTAAGGGTTTTACTTCTTCTCTGACTTTAGTCCTATCGCCTGCAAACAAAGTCACAACCGTGCAGTAGTTGACTAGGCAAGCATGGTGTTTGTGAGTGTGTTTAAGGCGATGGTTGGGATTAATATTTCTAGTGCTCCCCCTTAATAATAACTGTTTCCATTGATAATTCCCAAATAGTCTCTGAGATAAACAAAACTTTCACATGCCAATGGCTTTGTGAAAATATAAGCAAATTGTTCCTATGACCT
The DNA here is from genome assembly GCA_031772625.1 of Pinus tabuliformis. Taxonomy (NCBI): domain Eukaryota; kingdom Viridiplantae; phylum Streptophyta; class Pinopsida; order Pinales; family Pinaceae; genus Pinus; species Pinus tabuliformis. The sequence goes on from CM062817.1 coordinate 952,477,143, forward strand.
GCAGTGCTACAACACAATCTCATCACTGTTAATAAACTCTTCGATAAAATGATATTTAGCATCAATATGATTGGTCCTCTTGTGAAAAACATAATTCTTTGATAATGCAATTGCTGATGTGTTGTCACAGAAAATAGTTGTCGTTCCCTCCTCATCGTGATGAAGATCCCTCAACATCCTTCTCATCCAAACTACCTGACACGTTGTGGTTGTTGCAACGACATATTCTGATTTTGTTGTTGACAATGACACTATTGGCTACTTCTTGGATGCCCATGAAATGGCTCCGAAACCCAAATGAAAAACATGTCCTAACGTGCTCTTTCTGTCATCAACACTTCCTGCCTAATCACTGTCAGTGTAACCAACTAGCCTGAGGTCATATGTTGCGGTGTACAAAATTCCATATTGTTTTGTCCCATTGACATACCTTAGAATTATTTGCGCTGCTTGCCAATGTGTCTCCTTGGTTGTCTCCATGAATGTCGACACCAAATCCACTACATATATTATATCCGGCCTAGTGGTGGTCAAATACATTAAGATGCCTATCATACTTTTGTATAATGTCGAATTGACATTGTTGTTGCAATTTTCTTTGCTCAACTTCAACCCCGTGACAGTTGGAGTTGGTGCAGGCTTGCTTTTCTGCATCTTAAACCTCTCCAAAATGTCTACTACATACTTTTCTTGAGAGATAAAAATTTCATTTTCTATTTTCTTCACTTCTCTGCCCAAAAACTATCTTAGCAACCCCAAGTCAGTCATTTCAAATTCATTCTTCGTGACTTGTTTCAAATCATTGATGAGGAAATCATCATTGCCTATAAAAATCAAATCATCTACATATAAGACGACAATAATAATCTTACCATCGCTTTCTCTGATGTAGAGAGTAGGCTCACTATCACATTTGTTGAAACAATTGTCCAACAAGTAGGAATCTATCCTGTTGTACCATGCACATGGTGCTTGCTTCAGCCCATAAAGATCTTTCCTCAACCGATACACTTCGTCTTCTTGGCCTTCTACCTCATAACCAGGTCGTTGTGCAACATACACTTCGTCTTTTCACACTCCATTCAAGAACGCTGAATTTACGTCCATTTGATACAGTTTCCATTTATTTTTCACGATAATCGCCACAACTGTATGCACCATCTCCATGCTCACGAATGGCGCAAGCGTCTCTGCATAATATTTTCCATGTTGTTGCTTGTATCCTTTGATAACTAGCCTTGCTTTGTGCCTTTCAATCTTCCCATCAATATGTCTCTTGGTCTTATAGACCTACTTCACTCCAATGACTTCTTTTCCTTGCGAAAGGTTCACTAACTCCCATGTGTCATTCTTTTCTATTTCTCCTATTTCTCCTATTTCTTCCTCCATTGCCGCAACCCATTTTTATTCTTTGACTATATCTTCAAAGTTGATTGGGCCATCGACATGACAAGACAAAGAAAATAATGAATTCATACCAACACTGCTATCAATTTCATCTTGCTCATAAATCTCATTTAAATTTCTGAATTTTGGTCTTCTTGTGCTTGCTGAAGATGGGTTTGACATGTCACTTGGTGTTGCGCTTTGCGCCATGCTTAGAGAAGCACTTTCTTGACTGCGTGACACTTTTCTATTATTTTTGGATGGTGATCCCTTTTGCCTACATTGTTGTGTTTGAATAGGAGTGGAGGGAGTCACTATTGAGGAATTACTTGTTGTTGTCAATTCCTCTTTTTCCTCATGTGGTATACATGTTTTCACATTGATTGTCTTCTCTAAACTTCCATCCCATGCTTCCTCTTCTATGAACTGCACATCTCTATTGATTATGACCTTCTTGGTTGATGGATTGTAGAGCTTGTATGCCTTGGATTCATCATTGTATCCAAAAAATATGCATTTCTCCCTCTTTCTTTCCAACTTCTTCCTCAACTCATACAGGACATGTGCATATGCTACACAACCAAAGAGTCTCATGTGAGTGACACTATGCTTTCTTCCACTCCATGCCTCTTCACGAACTACATTCTTAACGATTTTGGTTGGAAATCTCTTCAAGATATATGCTGCACATGAGACAACTTCAACCCAATAATCATTTGGAAAATGCTTTGCCTTCAACATACTCCTTGCCATTTCCATAATTGTCATATTCTTCCTTTCTGCCACACCATTTTTTTTAGGTGTATATCTTGTTGTAAATTGTTTGTGAATTCCATGCTCCCTACAAAATCGAAGGAAGTCATTTGAGATGTATTCGTCACCTTTGTTAGTCCTGAGGACTTTGATGTAGTGTCCGCTTTGCTTCTCAACAAGAGCCTTGTATCGGTGAAAGCGCTCAAACACTTCACTTTTTTGTTTTAGGATATAGACCCATGTCTTCCTTGTTTAGTCATCTATGAAGGTCAATAAATAGTGGCTACCACCAATTGATGGTGTCTGCATTGGTCCACATAAATCTGAGTGGAAAATCTCCAAAGGTGCCTTTACCCTTACCGACTTTTCTGCTAGAAATGTCTCTCTATGTTGCCTGCCCAAGATGCATCCTTCACATAGGCTATTTGGTTTTTCTATGAGTGGAAAATCGTTCACCATGCCTTCCCTATGTAGCAAATTCAAACCTCCAAAGTTGAGATGTCCAAATCTCAAATGCCATAACCAATTTTCATCTTTGACCTCTGCTTGAATTGACAGTTGCATCTTTTCTTCCATCCTCTTGTGAGTTAATTTATAGTTGTGCTTGTGCACCTTCTTCTTTCAAATATGATCTTATATTTAGGGGAAACATTCTATTGTTTATCATATGAACCTTTGCAATCAACTGTCTGCTTGGAGGCCTATGCAAAATTATGCACTCATCATTTTTGAAGAAGACATTGTAACCCTTTTTCATGAGCTTTCTAATGCTTATGAGGTTATGCTTCGGACTGGGGAAAAAGTAAACATCTAATATGTACTTCTCCCCCTTATTATTTAGGATATTAACTCTTCCTTTTCCCATGATAGCGACTTTTCTATCAATCCCTAATGTCACTTTAGATTTCACACTTTCATCTAGATTGGAAAACATTTCTATGTTTCCTGACATGCGGTTGCTACACCTTGAATCTAGATACCATATATCATTTTGTTTTTCTTGTGCTACATTACAAGCTAAAAACATGCTATCATGGTTCCGATTTTCTTTTGTGAAATTTACACATGGTTTGTTACTAATTCCATATTTCTTCTTTCTACATTCATTTGTATAATGACCATACTTCTTACATTAATGACATTGGACTTGAGATTTATCATACCTCTGACCTTGTGCTTGATTTTGGCTTGAGCCTTGACTTGGATTTTGATTTTTTCCCCTTCCACTTGAGCTTGAATAGTTGCTTCTTCCACCTCTATGTGGGCTTCTTCCTCTTCCTTTAGTGTATGATATTGCTCTACCTCGTCCTTGATTAAAGGAAACTTGTGTCTTGAAGGCATGCTCCAATGAGGAGCTTGTTGCTCTATTCAATCTATGCTCATGAGAAATAAGTGATGCATGAAGCTCATCCACTGAGAACTGTGAGAGATCCTTTGTCTCTTCTATGGCCACAAAAATGGCATCAAACTTGTGGTAGGCTTCTCAACATTTTCTCAACTATTCTCCTTTCTTCAAGTGTCTCACCATGAGACCTCATTTGAGTAACCAACCCAATTACATGTGTAAAAAACGAGTCTACATTCTCAGACTATTTCATACAAAGTTTTTCAAAATCTCTTCTCAACATTTGTAGTTTTGTTGTCTTGACTTTTTCCATGGCTTGGTATGTTGTCTGGAGGGTGTCCCATGCTTGCTTGGACTTCGTTGCAAACCTTGGGAAAATACTTTCATGAACTGCTTGAAAAATATAGAATAGGGCTTTTGAATCCTTCTTCATGTTCTCCCTTAACAAATATCTTTCTACTTGAGACAAGGAATTGTATTTTGTTGCATCTTCTGCTTCTTGAAAACCATTCTCCACCAAATCCCAAATGTCTTGAGACGAAAAGAGGGCTTTCATTGTAATAGCCCAATAATCATAATTTTTTCCATTAAATTGAGGTATCTGAAGGCTAGTCAAGCTTGTGCTTGATGTTTCCATTTCTAAGTGTGAAAAAGAAAACTTTCTACCTTCTAGTAATATGCTAAAAACTGATCTTCCCTCAAAACAATTTCAACTATTAGTAAAAGCACTTGTTTTTACACTAACAGAGTTTAACTTGCTCTGATACCATGTTAGAAAAATTTCACGGGGTAGAGGAGAGGAGAGGAGTCTCAATTAGAGGAGAGGAGTCCCAGTCATAAATTCGATTGTGGCAAAGTCAACTAACTCAGAAATAGGTTGCAATGAGGATATCACAACTACACAGGGAATTAATTAAACGCAGTAAATAGCTCACAGAAAAATAGAGTAAACCAAAAGAGGGTTGTGGTAAATTTACTTGTGTAAGATTAATACCATAATGCAACAAGCCACACTTTATATTATATGTCAAAACATAAGGAAATAAATTCACGTGATAAATGGAGGCTGCAGCTCCAAGTGAAAAGAAAAAAACACAACAAACTTACTGTGATTTAGCATTAGTGGGGTTGCGGAGTAAACTTCTATAAGACTCTGTAAAACGGATTTTCATGTGCCCACCAATATTTCCTCCATGATTTTCTCCTCACTACCTCATAGAATCTCTCTCTCTCTAACTTGCCTAACATTACAAAATGAGTTTTACGTCCATATTTATCTCAACATACAAATTTGACATTAATACATGAGAGAGAAAACAATTAATACACAACATGGGCTATTTTACATAGTAAATGGTTTTCTTCACTTGCAAGTGTTGTGGAGTGTGGGAAACAGTCACGGAGTGAATTCTTGCCCATATTTATTTACCAACTTCATTAAGTTCCTTAACTTCTCTATTGTGTTGCGGAATGGTGAGGGTTTTACCTCTCCTCTGCCTTCAGTCCTATTGCCTTCAAACAAAATCACAACTGTGCGGTAGTTTACTAGGCAAGCATGGTGTTTGTGAGTGTGTTTTAGGCGGTGGCTGGGATTAATATTTCCAACAAAAAATAAGGGAATATACGTGAAACTCAAGTAATAATGAGCCCTAACTAAATATTTCTTCTGTAATTTTCTCTAATTCAATAGTGAAAACAATTGTCCAAAAGCAATCCTTCGACTCAAGAAATAATGAACTCTTAAATACGGGTGCAAGAGTAATAAAACAAATTCACTCGAGGTTGAAATTGAGAAATTTAGTTGAATTCATTTGGATTATGGGCATATATCTTGTTATCCTTATTCCGTCCAAATCATGAAACCATGAGGATACCAAGAAACAAGAAGACCGTTATTATTTAGTTACTGAAATAATCGAATAAAAATACCCACTGCATATTTCTTAATGCCTCAGATAAATAATTTCTCTACGAAAATAGATTTGTTCAAAGGTCCCGCTAGGCCACAACCCCAACTTCAGCTTCAACACCATTTATCTACCCATCAACCATGCCTATGCAGTTTTCAGAGAAGATATAAGCAAATACATGGTGCCTCCGATAAAGAGATTCTCTGTGACGGGCCCTAGAGCCCTCGACGAAGTAAGCGCTGAAATCAGTTTTAAGTTCCCAATATTGATATAAGTTGGGAAAAAATTACTAAGACACAGTTGAATGGGATTGTCGAGTGTAGTGAGTTTCCCTTGTTTCAACAGTTTTTAATAAAGATGTTGAAACAACTCTATTGAGAGAAAGCAACATGTATCGTTGAGATGTGGTAGGGGAGACCAAGGTGGTGTATTGTGATCCATCAATAGTCGGTTTCCATGATGATTACCATTTTAGATGACAGGAGTAAAATATAGTACGAAGAACATCCACTGAAAGCAATCTCTATTTTAGAGGGACAAATTACAAAATGCATATAATAGTATGGAGTAATTTACAGAACGACTAGAGGAGGTGCAAGTAATGCAGGTGCCCTTGTTAATACATTCAAATAGAGATCTTACTGTAATTTCTTTAGAGAAAATAACGATATAAGAAAATGTAAAAAATTAGTTTTGCCGATTTTAAGAAAGGGAAGTACTATATTTCAAAAGCATACTATCCTATAAGAGTAGAAAATACTAATTTTCGCAGAGTCTAGAACAAAGTCATTCTATATTCAAAACACACTTGAGTTTAGCTCGGTGAAATTTAGAATCCAATGTTGAATAAGAGGCATGCAGAGAAAATGAAAAAGGTTATGCATAGATGAGGGAGTACTACATGCAAGGTAATAAGAATTTTTATATTCTTAATGAAGATATAATGGTGAGGAGGAAGCCATTTGTGAAACATTTTACAGGGTGTTAATCTTGCAATGGAGACCACAATAAATTTATAAAGGGGGAGAATTGTTGTAAGGAGATGGAGAGGACCTAGAATTTTGCAGATGATGAGGTGCTCAAAAACTGTGGCTTCATACATTATAATATGCAGTATTCCCATGTAAATCTTGTTCAATCATTTTGTTTCCCATCTTGAATGGCCAAAAATATATAGTTTTTTTTTTTTTCTACTTTAATTTTACAATTGTGTATACAATATCACACCCCCCATTGTTTTGCAGGGAATGAATACTACTTTATTGTATAAGAAATGATGCACATTAATGAAATATATTATTCTATGCACAGATTTATCCAAGGTTAAGAATCCCAACGGACAATTATCCAAAAAGAAAAGCATTCTTAACCCAACGGCCTCCTATGGCAAATGAGAAGAAAGATGAGGGGGCAGGAGATCCTATAAAAATCTTGCTCGAAGAAGCCCTCGAGTGACAACGGAATGCGATGATGGATAGCTTTGCCCAAATCCTTCAGCGGCTACCCAGAAGCGACGCATCAGCTTCCAGTAGCTACTCTGGAAATGTCGCGCCCTTTAAGGTACAAGTTAATTTTGAAATCCCCATATTTGAGGGTCAGATAGACACAAATGCCGTAGATAAATAGTTAAATCTGCTGGAGGGTTATTTTTCCGTTCATGAATTTTCGAGTTGGGAAAATATTGTTTTCGCTCTTCTCAAAGTAGCCCCCCACATCAAGGACTGGTGGGAAACCTACTGTGAGCAGAAGGTTGAAAATATTGGCTCATTATTTTCAGCACACCCACCTGGAATTCATTCTGGGATGCCATCAAGGAGTAGTACTACCCTGTCGGAAGCTATGAGGATGAATACATAAAGTGGACCACGCTACGACAGGGAAGGGACCAAGATGTTCCGGAGTTCACCAATATTTTCCATACCCTTCACACAAAGTTGGGTATCAAGGATACGAAGCAGCATTTGATACTCAAATACCACAGCTGCCTGCACAAGTACATCCAAGAAGAAATACAATTCCTGAACATCTCCTTGCTCGACACAGCATACCGATATGCCGTAAAGGTCGAGCAGAAGTTTAAACAAAAGAAGCGAGACTTTGGATCTACGAATCCGAAGCAAGGGAAAGGTGCCCCTAAAACACAGAACAAAGGACAAAGCCAAGGCGGGGCAGCCCAAGACAACTCGCCAAAGATGCCAACAAAGAACAGCGCTGCGAAGACGAAAAAGGACACGGTAAAATGGTGTGAGTTCCATAAGAGCTCCACTCACAACACCAGTGAGTTTCGGGCCAAGCAGTCACTGGTGGCTGAGCTAAAGGTTCCAGAATCAGATGCATGTCCCAACTCTGAGTCAGAACCCGACAAGGGGAATGACAAAGGGAAGCAGATCATTGATTCGGATCCCAACACCACAGTTGCTACTGCCAAGATCTAGAAAATGAACCCGAAGATCCAGAGGAGGAGGAGTGTCTCTTCCACTCCCAGATGTGGGTAAAGGGCTCCCCGCTACAGTTCATTGTCAATAGCAGGAGCCAAAAGAACCTCATTTCGGCAGAGGTCGTGAAGCGGTTGGGCTTACCGACCACAGCACATCCACAACCGTACACCATCGGATGGCTTCACCAAGGACGAGATCTTCGCGTGAGTCAGCAGTGTCACCTTCCACACAACATCAAGCCCTTCATGGATGAGGTATTGTGTGACATTGCTCCCCTTGAAGTTTGAGATGTATTATTAGGAAAACCATTCTTGTGGAAGCGACATACTATGTATGAATCAAGGCCCCGTGCTATTATTATTACATTGGGGAATAAGCTGTACAGGATACCAGAGGTAGCACTGCCTACTTCCATCTCTTTGATTACTGCAAAACAATGGAGTAAGCTCATTTCCAAGACTGGGAAATTTGTTTTCCTGATGATACGCCCTCAAGGAAAGAAGAAGACGATGGCCACAGCCTCAAGACAGGGCCCCTCCCCACGGAAACTATAGATGGATAAGGTCATGAAGGAGTATGAGGACATCTTCACCTCCCCCGCAGGGGTTCCTTTGCACTGTCAGGTCAAGCACTCCATCGACCTGACCCCAGGTGCACCGCTACCCAATGGACCAATTTATCGGCACTCCATTATGGAGAACGATGAAATCAAGAGGTAGATTCATGAGCTGCTACAGAAAGGTCACATCCGTCCACGTTCATTGCCTTATGGGAGCCCAATTGTGTTGCTACAGAAGAAAGATGGGACTTGGAGACTCTATATTGACTATCGGGCGCTGAACAAGATCATTGTCCATAATAGGTACCCGATCCCGCAGATTAATGACCTCTTGGACCAACTAAAGGGGGAAAATATTTCAGCAAGATCGATCTGAAGTCAGGATATCACCAGGTACCAATCGAACCCTTTGATGTATGGAAGACTTCCTTCAAAGCCAAGGAGGGCCTCCTCGAATGGTTGGTTATGCCTTTTGGATTGGCGAATGCTCCTGCAACCTTCATGAGGCTAATGGATGACATCTTGTGGCCATTCACCTACTCATTTGTAGTGGTATACTTGGATGACATTCCGATCTTCAGCCAGAGTTGGGAAGAGCACCTCCACCACATCCGACAGGTTCTCCAAACACTGCGGCAACACAAGCTATGTGCCAATTTGGAGAAATGCACTTTTGGCATGACCCAGGTTTAGTATCTGGGATACATTATTGATGAATAGGGGGTGCATGTGGATCCAGCCAAGATCAAAGTCATTCGGGATTAGTCATCTCCAACCACTCTGACAGAGCTTCGCAACTTTCTAGGTCTTGCCAACATCTACTGTAGGTTTGTGTTGGGGTTTTCTCATATCACTTGGCCCTTGAGTCAAGTAACCAAGGGGGGAGCGAAAGCGAAATTCTTTTGGTCTGAATCTCAATAGAAGGCATTCATAGAGTTGAAAGATCGCCTTTTCACAACACTAGTGCTCGTGTTACCAGATTTACAACACCATTTGAGGTCGAGACAGATGCCTCTGACTATGCTATTGGGGCAATCCTTACTCAACAAGGGAATCCAGTGGCATATCACAGTGAAATACTTTCAGACACAGTCCGGATGTATCCCACTTATGATAAAGAGATGTATTCCATTGTGCAGGCCTGCCGACAATATAAGCATTACATTTTGGGGAAGGAAACGGTCATCCACACAGACCACCGACCCCTGCAGTTCATACAGACCCAAGGGAAATTGCAGAATGATCACCATCAGAAATGGTCTACATACCTGCAGCAGTTCCATTTGAATATCAAGTATAAGAAGAGCAACACCAATAATGTTGTAGATTGCCTTAGTCGACCACCGATCATGGCGTTAACCTCCGTGCTCAACTCTTATGGGCACGAGACTTCTAATTGGCCACTTCTCTACAAAAGCGACCCAGAACTTGGCCACACATACCAGACACTCTTGGAGGGTCGGCATGTTCCAAATTTTCACCTCTAGGATGCCCTGTTATGCCACCTGGGTCACTTTTTTGTTCCTTCAAGCAAGCGTGCCAAGATGATTTGGGAAGCACACTACAGTTGGGTTACTGGGCATTTCGAGGTCGAGAAAATGGTGGCATTACTGCAAAAGTATTTCTATTGGCCAAATCTTCGATAGGATGTCGAGAAGTACATCAGATCATGTACTGCCGGTGCTATTGCCAAACCAACCATCAAGAAGCAAGGCCTCTATACCCCGCTGCCTACCCCTAGCCAACCTTGGGAATCCATGTCCATGGATTACATGTCAGGCCTTTCTTCCACTAAGCATGGAAATGATTGTGTTTTTGTGGTCGTCGACAGATTCTCAAAGATGGCCATTATGGCAGCCTACAAGAAGAATATCACAGCTGAAGCCACTGCTAAACTCTTCTTTGAATGAGTGTGGGTGCACTTTGGGATCCCACAATCTATCATCTCAGATCGGGACAGTCGGTTCCTTAGTACATTTTGGTCCAGTCTCTAGTCAATGTTGGACACCAAACTCACTATGTCCATAGCCTTCCATTCGCAAACTGATGGCCAGACAGAGGTTGTTCATAGGATGATTGTACACATTCTACGCATGTACAACTCAAAGCATCCATGCACATGGGACGAGAGCCTCCCCTATGTTCAACATAGCTACAACCGAGCTCTTCACAGCTCGACTCGCCACAGCCCTTTTCAGGTGGGCTTGGGATTCCAGCCACTATGCCCCATTGATGTGGCCATGCCACTTGCAACTACTCACACAGATTCGACTCATGTCCAGTCTGAAACAGATAAGGAAACCAACTTCATTGATCACATCCAACATATTCGCCAGCAGTTCCATGACATTCTGGAGAAATCAAATGCCAATTATAAGCAATGACATGATCAACATCGGGTGCCACACAAGTTTCGGTTGGGCGACAAATCTGGTTGCATTTGCGAAAGGAGCGCCTTACTGGAGCCTATTGGAAACTGAGACCACTCCAATATGGTCCTTACACCATTACTAAGGTTGTCGGAGACAATGCATTTGAGGTCAGCATTCCCCCATTCCTTGGCCTACACCCAATGTTCAATGTGGACCACCTTCGGCCATACTTTCCACCATTGCTAGACATATTCGACATTGCAAAACAACTCACACCCACAGAATTAAATCCAGATTGCATGGAACAAGCTGAAATTGATCGGATCATGGACATACAGATCAAGAACACTCACCAACAGAATATCCAACTGTATCGAGTTGTCAAAGCATGCCAACTCCTTCACCAGGGCAAGTGGCTCACCAGGGACCAAGTTCAGCAAAAGTTTCCTCATCTCATGGAGGAACTCAACGGAATCGTAACCATTGCTTCCTAAAGGGGGAGGAAAGATCCAAGTGGATATTGGTGGCCACCTACAATGTCTACCTAGACCCCCACCATTGTTTCTCTCAACATTTTCAGTTTCGTTAATTGTAGCACAACTTGCTATTTATATCAGTTTTTCGGGTCCTGAACTTCTGGAACCGTTTTGAGGCCCTAAATGATGTTTTTTTGGAAATCTAGGGGAAACATGGGTCCATGGACCGATGTTGCCTTTCCCAAAGTGGTAGTGCTCTGATAGATCTTTCTAATGAGCTATTGTACGCTTCAGACGAAGATCGTATGCCAAAGTTATGACCCCGGGAAGTTGATGTACCAATTTACCCAAACGGGGCCCACAATTTGGCGTTTCATCTTCTAGGGTTAGGTTTTGGAATGTTAAGGGTTTTCCATTGTTTCTCAACAATAAATAGGCCTTCGAGCCTCATTATAAGACAGCTCAGAGGCATGTATCCACCACATCTCTTCTCAGAGATAAGCTACCATCGCCCTAGCTGGTTTATTTCCATTACTGTTTGTAAGCATATTTCAGTATTTTACATTAATGAAGTGAAGTATTATTTACGCTGCATATCTGTGTTTATGGTTATCTCTGTATTTGTTGCGTTCCTGCTTAAGTTTGGATCACCAACATGCCCAACATGCCCAATGACTTTTACTTGCATATTATCCTAACATATGAATTTGACATTAATTACATGACAAAGAAAATATTTAATATGCAACATGGTAAATTTTACATAGTAATGATTTTCTGAAATTGCAAGTGTTTTGGAGTATGGGCAAGAGTCACGGAATGAATTTTTTCCCATTTTTATTTAATAAACTTCATTAAATGCCTTAACTTTTGTGATGTGTTGCGGAATGGTCTACTCTGAACTTCTGTTCTGACTTTTGTCCTTCTCTCTGCAAACAAAATCACAACCGTGCAGTGGTTCACTGGGCAAGCATGGTGTTTGTCATTTTTTTAAGGCAATGGTTGGGATTAATATTTCCAACACTCCCCCTTAATAACAACTTCTTCCATTGACAATTCCCAAACAATCTCTGAGATAAACAAAATTTTCCCATGCCAATGGCTTTGTGAAAATATCAGCTAATTGTTCCTGTGAGCTGCAGTGCTGCAACAAAATTTCATCATTGTTAATCAACTCTGTGATAAAATGATATTTAGCATCAATATGTTTGGTCCTCTTGTGAAAGACCTAATTCTTTGACAATGCAATTGTGGATGTGTTATCGCAGAAAATAGTTGTCACTCCCTCTTGGTCGTGACAAAGATCCCTCAACATCCTTCTCATCCAAACTGCCTAACACGTTGTTGCTATTGTGGTGACATATTCAGCTTCTCCTGTTAACAATGACACTATTGGCTGCTTCTTGGAGGCCCATGAAATGGCTCTAGAGCCCAAATTAAAAACATATGCTCACGTGCTCTTTTTGTAATCGACACTTCCTACCCAATCATTGTCAATGTAACCAACCAACCTGAAATCATTTGTTGCAGTGTATAGAACACCATACTGTTTTGTCCCATTAACATACCTTAGAATTCTTTTTGCTACATGCCAATGTGTCTGCTTGGGTGTTTCTATGAACCTCGACACCAAACTCACTGCATATATTATATCCATCCTAGTGGCGGTCAAATACATCAAGCTACCTATCATGCTTTTGTATAATGTCGAATTGACATTGTTGCTGCAATCTTCTTTGCTCAATTTCAACCCCATGACAGTTGGAGTTGGTGCAGGATTGTTGCTCTGCATTTTAAACCTATCCAAAATGTCTGCCACATACTTTGCATGAGAGAAAAAAAGGCCATTTTTTGTTTGTTTCATTTCTATGCCGAAAAAATATCTTAACAAACCCAAGTCAGTCATTTCAAATTCATTCTTAGTGACTTGTTTGAAATTAGTGATGAGAAAATCATCATTGCCCATAAAAATTAAATGATCTACATATAAGACAACAATGAGAATCTTACAATCATTCTCTTTGATGTAGAGAGTAGTCTTACTATCACATTTGTCAAAACCATTGTTCAACAAGTAGGAATCTATCCTATTGTACCATGCACGCGGTGCTTCCTTCAGCCCATAAAGAGCTTTCCTCAACCAATACACTTTGTATTCTTAGCCTTCTACCTCATAACCAAGCGATTGTGCAACATACACTTCCTGTTTCAGCACTCCATTCAAGAACAATGATTTTACATCCATTTGATACAGTTTTCATTTATGTTTAGTGGAAATCACCACAGTTGTATGCACCATCTCCATCCTCGCAATTGGTGCGAACGTCTCTTCATAATCTTTTTCATGCTGCTTCTCATATCCTTTGACAACTAGACTTACTTTGTGCCTTTCAATCTTACTGTCAACATTTCTCTTGGTCTTATAGACCCACTTCACTCCAATGACTTCTTTTCCTTGCAACAAGTCCACTAACTCCCATGTGTCGTTCTTTTCGATTGCTTCTATTTCTTCCTCCATTGCCACAACCCATTTTTATTCTTTGACTACATCTTCAAAATGGATTGGGTCATCTACATGACAAAACAAAGCAAATAAGGAATTCAGACCAGCATTGCTATCAACTTCTTCTTGCTCATAAATTTCATTTAAATTTCTGAATTTTGGTCTTTTCTGCTTGTTGAAGATGGGCTTGATCTATCACTTGGTGTTGCGCTTTTCGGTGTGCTTGGAGAAGCACTTGCTTGGTTGTGCGACACTGTCTTAATATTCTTTTATGGTGTTCCTTGCTACCTGCTTTGTTGCATTTGAATAGGAGTAGAGGGAGTCATTGTTGAGGTATTAATTGTTGTTGTTAATTCCTCTTTGTCCTCATGTGGTATACATGCTTTCACATTGATTGTCTTCTCTAAACTTCCATCCCATTCTTCCTCTTCTATGAACTGCATATCTCTACTGATTATAATCTTCTTGGTTAATGGATTTTAGAGTTTGTATGCTTTGGATTCACCACTATATCAAACAAATATGCATTTTTGCTCTTTGCTGTCCAACTTCTTCCTCAACTCATCTGGGACGTGTGCATATGCTACACATCCAAATACTATCATATGAGTGATGCTATTCTTTCTTCCACTCCATGCCTCAACATGAACTATGTTCGGGATGCTTTTGGTTGGACATCTATTTAAGATATATGCTGCACAAGCGACAACTTCAACCCAATAATCATTTGGAAAATGCTTTTCCTTCAACATAATCCTTGCCATTTACATAATGCTCCTATTCTTCCTTTCTGCCACACCATTTTGCTGAGGCTTATATATTTTTGTAAATTGCTTATGAATTCCATGCTCCCTGCAAAATCGAAAGGAATCATCTGATATGTATTCTCCACCTCTGTCATTCCTAAGTGTAGAAATTTTGAATAATAAACGCATATTCAACGGAGATTATCCTGATCATGTACTATTGCGGAATACATACACAATACATAAGCTCCTCTACGTTGATCATCAATTTACAGAAGTAGAAACGATAACATGCGCACATAGAAGCATCAATCGCACATATCAACACAATATTTTCCCGAGGAAATCATCTCGCTAAAAACCCCAACTATTTGTATATTATATTGATTGAGAACATGTAACAAACATAGTACAATACTCCTCACAAGTAATCAGCACTATCTACACCTGTTACACACAATACAACTCAAATCTGATCTCCAAATCTCCCCCGCTGCTTTGCCTGCCTCCACTGCACAATCCTGCAAGAGAATGAATGAGAATGGCTAAACCAAACTCGTTTTTACCTCAATAGAATCATCCACACTGGGAATCACGTGAGCACAAGCTATATTTATTGATATTGGCCCCAACACTACGCAGTCTTCATTGACATTACTCAATCCATGCATGTGCAAATCTCATGCACAACTGATAGCAATCTCAACCTCTAACACTTGTCTCCACTGAATTGTACATGCACTGAGTTAACTGATGTATCTTTCAGTTGCATTATGAGTTAATAATTAGTGAATTAATTAATAACTAATTCACACAACTCATCACTTAGTCTATTGATCAGTTAGACTAAATACAACTAGTTCAACTAAGTCAAACTGAACACAACTCCATTAACTGCTCATCCAACTCCACAGAACTCAACCACATGAGTTCTAACTGATGTCCTGCATGCAATAGCTCAATTGACCCACAAAGAAAGCATATTTCCTTCTGACAGCTTCATGTGCCACATCTGTAGCTCAAACTGAAGTGCTCCAAGAGGATAAGATAAAGTTTATCGTCTAAATATTATTATGAGACAATAATATTTGACTTTTATATTTTTGACTAGCAGTCTAAAAATAGACTCTGATCACTCCTATTATGATCCAAAAATAGACTTTGTGCCATAATTTGCCTGCGGGCCCACTTAGTGAAGGCGACTCCTTTCCACTAAGCTCCATCATCTTGTTGTGTTCTCAATAAGCATTTCTTGTTGCACACTTTTCAACACTCCCTCTCAACAAGAAAGGCTTCCTCTCAAACCCGATCCTATAACTCTGGAATGTTCTGCATGCAACACATCTGCCCGGTCCACTTTGCTCCAACAACACTTGGAAAAAAAACACTCCCAACTGACCACTCTATTGGGCTAGGAACATACTTTGATGATGAATCTCTACCTGCTGCTGACAAGAGCTCCCTCTCTGACATCTGCGCTACTGCAACATCTCAATGCATCTCGCACCAATTCACACCTCTCTGTGCCAGCTAGCACTGTGAAAAACACGTGCCTCTCACATTGATGCAGCGTGCATGCTATGCGCTGTCCTGGGATTCCCTACACTGTCGCTCTCTCTGCCACTCCATCTGCATCTGTCTCTACCCAATCAATCAGTTCCTGCTACTCCACAGCAGGGCTCCCGTAGCAAGGTCTCATCCAAGAGGTTGGGTACCTCAAGGATCCTGCCCCTCCTCCTTGGGACGATCAATCCACATCACCCGACCTCCTACCTGGAGGTATAGCTGCATGCGATCCCTCAGCCCACCTGGCTCGAAGTTTCCCCCTACTGGAGGTATCTGAATGAGTAGTTGTCTCTACTCGATCTCCTCTCAGCTTCCCTCGTTGTGGCTGCTCCACAACCTCCTGAAGTTGCTACACCAATCGTGGCTCCTCCACAATCGTCTGAGACTTCTTTTGGCTCTGCATGTTGAGAGGTAATATATGCTCCCTCTCAACCACCAAGTCTCCATCAGTTGCCTCACTGCTCAAGGATTTACATGCATCTTGAACCTCAAGAACATACAGGTTCTTGACCCGTGAACCAATCTACTTCACCTGTCTAGTGATGATGTGTCTAAGGAAAACCTTTCCCTTACTGAAGACTACATCATAGCCTTTGTCTTCCAGCATTGCGATCAACACCAAGTTTCTCTTTAGTCCTAGTACATACTTGACATCGGTCAAGGTAAGGCGAGCTCCATGCTCCCTTTGAAAAATAATTGTGCCTACACCTGAGACACTATACTTCTCATCATTACCCATCCCTATGAGTATCTGGAGATCTTTATCCTCCAAAGTACTGAACAAACTCTTGTCACCGGTCATGTAGAAAGAAGCTCGACTGTCAAGAAACCAACTACTTCCCACCATGGATGAAACCATGCATATGAAGAGTGTGAAATCCAACTCAAACTGTGAAGCAAGTGCCTCACCTTCAGATCCTTCCACGGATCCCTTCTTGGATTTCTTCTTTGGGCATTAGTAGCATAATGGCCCAACTCATGACAACGAGAGCATTTCACCTTCGACTTGTCAACCTTCTTCCCATCATTGGAAGAACTGGATTCAGAAAGAGAAACCTCCAACTTCCCCTTCTTCACCTTACTCGTGAAGGAACAATTCTCCTCATCATGCATAGATGAAGAATTGTCTCTGGTGTGCCGTCTAATCTCCTCTTGCACAAGATCCGACCAAAGTCTCTCCCATCCTGGCAATTTCTCCCTTCCATTCACCGAGTCCTGGTAGCTATGCCAACTCTTAGGAAGGCCAAGGAGTGCTAGACTCACCATATCCTCATCCTCAACAGTTACCCCCACACTTCCCAGATCATCCCGGCATTGTGTGAACTTCGTGAGATACTGGGGTATACTGTCTCCATTCTCACACCTAATGTTTCTGAGTTTATCTTTGAGCGCCAACTTCCTCTGGTCACTCTTGCTTTGGAATAATTCTGTAAACGTTTTCCACATCAAATATGGAGAAGCCTTTCCATGGAGGCTGGACACAATGTGATCCCTCACACCCTCCACTAGAATCCTTCGACACTTTTCTATCTTCTTTTGCCAATCCCCGACCTGAGCAGCATCAGTAGGTTTTGGGACATCCACATCTATGAACTCCTTCAACCCATTATCATCTAACACCGCCTCCATCTTGTCCTTCCATGAAATATAGTTTGAGCTTCCCTCAAGGGCATACTCCAATCGCAATCTGTTGAAAGACATTTCAACTTTGACACCAAGAAAACACTGTTGCAAATTTGAATTCCACCAGCTCAACAACTCAACCGCCTCTGATCTAGAATTCGTGAGAACAAAGTATTTCTTGTACAGAGATCGACTATATGGGCATTCAGCGAATATCTCACCTTCCAAAAGAAGGATGAATCTAGAGGCCACCTAGCCTGATTACAGGCTCTGCCTGAAGAAATAGAGTGTAAACACTTCCTGAATAGTAGATCTGATGATCAACGACTCTGATATCCTGTAGAACTTTTTCTACAAATCAACCAGCTCTGATACCATGTAGAAATTTTGAATAATAAACACATATTCAACGGAGATTATCCTGATCATGTACTATTGCGGAATACATACACAATACATAAGCTCCTCTACGCTGATCATCAATTTACAGAAGAAGAAACAATAACATGCGCACATAGAAGCATCAATGACACATATCAACACAATATTTTCCCGGGGAAAGCATCTTGCTAAAAACCCCAACTATCTATATATTATATTGATTGATAACATGTAAAAAACATAGTACAATACTCCTCACAAGTAATCAGCACTATCTCCACTTGTTACACACAATACAGCTCAAATCTGATCTCCAAATCTCCCCCGCTGCTTTGCCTGCCTCCACTGCACAATACTGCAAGAGAATGAATGAGAATGGCTGAACCAAACTCGTTTTTACCTCAAGAGAATCACCCACACTAGGAATCACGTGAGCACAAGCTATATTTCTTGGTATTGGCCCCAACACTACGCAGTCTTCATTGGCATTACTCAATCCATGCATGTGCAAAATCTCATGCACAACTGATAGCAATCTCAAACTCTAACACCTGTCTCCACTGAATTGTACATGCACAAAGTTAACTGATGTATTCTTCAGTTGCATTATGAGTTAATAATTAGTGAATTAATTAATAACTAATTCACACAACTCATCACTTAGTCTATTGATCAGTTAGACTAAATACAACTAGTTCAACTAAGTCAAACTGAACACAACTCCATTAACTGCTCATCCAACTCCACAGAACTCAACCACATGAGTTCTAACTGATCTCATACATGCAATAGCTCAACTGGCCCACAAAGAAAGCATATTTCCTTCTGACAGTTGCATGTGCCACATCTGTAGCTCAAACTGAAGTGATCTAAGAGGATAAGATAAAGTTTATAGTCTAAATATTATTATGAGACAATAATATTTGACTTTTCTATTTTTTACTAGCAGTCTAAAAATAGACTCTGATCACTCCTGCTGTCATCCAAAAATAGACTTTGCACCATAATTTTCCTACAGGCCCACTTAGTGAAGGCGACTCCTTTCCACTAAGCTCCATCATCTTGTTGCATTCTCAACAAGCATTTCTTGTTGCACACTTTTCAACACTGAGGACTTTGATGCAGTGTCCACTTTGCTTCTTTACAAGAGCCTTGAATTGTCGAAAGCGCTCAAACACTTTACTTTTCTGTTTTAGGAGATATACCCATGTCTTCCTTGTGTAGTCATCTATGAATGTTAATACATAGTGGCTGCCACTGATTGATGGTGTCTGCATTGGTCCACATAAATCTGAGTGGACAATCTCCAAAGGTGCCTTTGCCCTTACTGACTTTCCTGTTGGAAATGTCTCTCTATGTTTCTTGCCCAAGCTACATCCTTCACATAGGTTGTTCAGTTTTTCTATGAGTGGAAAACCTTTCACCATGCCTTTCCTACCCAACAAATTAAAACCTCCAAAGTTGAGATGTCTAAATCTCAAATGTCATAACTAGTTTTCATCATTGACCTCTACTTGATAGTTCACTTATGTGACAACTGCCTCTTTTCTTCTATCCTCTTGTGATTTCATTGATAGTTGTGCTTGTGCACCTTATTCCTTCAAATATGAACTTATACTTAGGGGAAAAATTCTATTGTTTGTCATTTTAACCTTTGTAATCAGTTGTATGCTTGGAGGCCTATCCAAAATTTTGCACACATCATTTTTGAAAAAGACATTGCAGCCCTTTTGCATGAGTTGTCCAATGCTTATGAGGTTATGTTTCAGACCAGGGATAAAGTAAACATCTGAGATGTACCTCTTCTCCCCCTTATTTGTTAAGATATTAACTCTTCCTTTTCCCATGACAGAGACTTTACTATCAATCCCTAATGTCACTTCAGATTTTACACTTTCATCTAGATTGGAAAACATTTCTATGTTCCCTGACATGTGGTTGCTACACCATAAATCTAGATACCATATATCAGTTTATTTTTCTTGTGCTACATTACAAGCTAAAAACATGCTATCATGGTTATGATTTTCTTTTGTGAAATTTACACTTGGTTTGTTACTTATGTCATATTGCTTCTTTGTACATTCATTTGCATAATGACCATGCTTCTTACATTAATGACATTGAACTTGAGATTTATCATACCTATGACGTTGTGTTTGATTTTGGCTTAGGATTTGACTTGGATTTTGATTTTTGCCCCTTCCACTTGAGCTTGAAGGGCTGCTTCTTCCACCTCCGTGTGGGCTTCTTCCACTTCCTCAAGTATATGATCTTCCTCTGCCTCGACCTTGACCAAATGAAACTTGTGTCTTGAAGGCATGCTCCATTGAGGAGCTTGTTTCTCTATTCAGTCTATGTTCGTGAGAAATCAATGATGCATGAAGATCATCCACTAAGAATTGTGAGAGAGCCTTTGTCTCTTCTATGGCCATAACTATGGCATCGAACCTTGCTGGCAAACTTCTCAAAACTTTCTCAACTATTCTACTTTCTTCAAGTGTTTCACCATGAGACTTGATTTGAGTAACTAACCCAATTACATGTGTAAAAAATAAGTCTACATTCTCAGACTCTTTCATACAAAGTGTTTCAAAATCTCTTCTCAACATTTGCTGTTTTGTTGTCTTGACTTTTTCCATGCCTTGGTAGGCTGTCTCAAGGGTGCTCCATGCTTGCTTGGACTTCATTACTACTACAATCCTTGGGAAAATACTTTCATGAACTACTTGGGAAATATAGAACAGGGCTTTTGAATCCTTCTTCTTGTTGTTCCTCAACAAATCTCTTTTTGCTTGAGATAAGGCATTGCATGCTGCTGCATTTGCTGGTTCTTGAAAACCATTCTCCACCAAATCCCAAATGTCTTGAGGCGAAAACAGGGCCTTCATTGTAATAGCCCAATAATCATAATTTTTTACATTAAACTGAGGTATCTAAAGATTAGTCAAGCTTGTGCTTGATGTTGCCATTTCTGAGTGAAAATAAAACTTTCTACTTGCTGGTAAATACACCTCAGAAATTATGCCCTCAAAGTAAATTTAGTTGCTAGTAAAAACACTTTGTTTTTACACTAACAATATTTAATCCACTCTCATACCATGTTAGAAAAAAATTAAAAGGGCAAAGGAACTCAGCAACAAAGTAGGCAAGGTCAACTTCAGTGGCAGAAATGTAAATCTTAGGTTGCAGGGAGGATATCACAACCACACAGGGACTTAATTAAAACACAGAGTTCACTCACGACAAAATAGAGAAAAATAAAAGAGGTTGTGAAGGTTTATTGTGTAAGATTAAAACCATAATGCAATTAACCACACTTTATATTATATGTCAAATCATAAATTAATTACCTTCGCGTGATAAATGGAGGCTGCAGCTCCAAGGAAAAACACAAATAGCTTACTACGATTTACACATTACTCGGTTGCAGAGTAAACTTCTGTAAAACTCAATAAAATTGGTGCGTAAGATTAAAACCATAACTCAACTGACCACACTTTATATTATATGACCAAACTTTATATTATATGTGAAAACATAAAGAAATTGCATTCGCTTGATAAGAGAAATTATATTTGCATGATAAATGGAGGCTGTAACTCCAAGGAAAAACACAACAAACTTACTACCGTAAAACTAGTGTGTAAGATTAAAATCATAATCCAACTGACCACACTTTATATTATATGTGAAAGCATAAATAAATTACATTCGCGTGATAAATGGAGGTTGCAGCTCCAAGGAAAAACACAACAAACTTACTACGCATTACTCCTCACTATCTAGAGGCTCTCGCTCTCTAACTTTCCCAACATGCCCAACATGCCCAATGACTTTTACTTTCATATTTATCCTAACATACGAATTCGATATTAATTACATGACAGAGAAAATATTTAACACGCAACATGGGTAATTTTACATAGTAAATGATTTTCTGAACTTACAGGTGTTGAGTGTGGGCAACAGTCGTAGAATGAATGTTTGCCCATATATATTTAATAAACTTCATTAAATGCCCTAACTTCTATGATGTGTTTCGGAATGATCCGCTCTAAACTTCTATTCTAACTTATGTCCTTCTCTCTACAAACAAAATCGCAACCGTGGAGTGGTTGACTGGGAAAGCATGGTGTTTGTCATTTTATTTAAGGCGGTGGTTGGGATTAGTATTTCCAACATCAATTATTATGGATGATTTTCTAGTAGTAAGGTTGTATGATTTCGTTACATAGACATTTTCAAAATGTTAAAATGCCTCAACATGGTTGAGTCTATTGTATATACATATTTTAACTTGTTAGACTAGATTCACAAGCCCAATAAAATTTATGAGTTTGTTGTACACATATTTTTGGTAAGAGTACTATAATTATTTTATTTTTTGGATCTATATTTGATCAAAATAAAATTCATAATGAAAATCAATAAATATGATTTTCAATAAATATAATTAGCATAAATCCATTAACTTCATAACATATTCTTTTTTTTTATTATAGTCAACATTATTTTTCTATTTAGAGCACTTGTAAACTCAACCTACTGAACTCGAAGACAAACTTACGCATCACAAACTTACACATCCACCATATTAGGCTGTAGAATGAGCCTTTATACTCAAAGATCAAAAAATGAAAATAAATTAAAGAGTTAAACAATTATTTTGAACTTGTCAGCCTTTAGAATAATAGATTTGTGAGAAATATTCAACAATTTATGATTTTTTAGGTAATATTTGATTCATCAGAAATACTTCTTAACTTATCATACATTGTCTCTCTCCTTCCATCCTATTAGATGGATACTATATTTTGAAATAGTTCTTTGTTGATTTAAATTGTTCAGGTAATCCTATTCTCTATTTTGGAAAACAAAAAGCCTCGCATGTACTCCTAGATCTCAAATTTGTTGCGGAAAATGAAATTGAACAAGGTAATACTGAATCTAGATCTTGTACCCAATCTGGTTGAGTTTATCCAAAGAAAACCTAAGGATTCCCAATGCATAAATTTTCCTCCCTTTGAACTTGCCGCATACTAATTGCAAGGAAATCTTTCGAATCCTGCTGGAAGTGTTGATCAACAATAGATTTTCACTAGGTTAAGCTCTGTCGATTCCTGGTTGAAGTAGCTAAGATCTATGAATTTAGATTTTGAACTTTTTTTTTTACAATTTCTAGATACATGTAAATACCATTGATTCCAATTTCACAAATCGAAGTTTCAGAGGCATAATTCTTTGGTGTAACAAAATCTCATTTGTTGAGAGATGTTTTATTGTTTTCACATTATGTAGAATATCTTCAGAAAATTAAGTCACTTTTGATGACAAGTACCTTTGTTACTAGAATCTACTCTACATTATCTACAGTGAAGGTAACAAGTGGGATCAAGTGGGATCTATTCAATGTAACTTAACTTGGATTTGCACATAGCATTATCTATTGATCTATTGAGATAACTTAACTTGGATTTTCACCTAGCATCATCTATTGATCTATTGAGATATGCTACATAGTTGTGTGCAAATTATGTGTAATGTTTGATTTATAAAACTTGGGTTGCTTTGGATAACATGTAGTTTAATGATATGACTTTCAAGCAAGCAGGCATGGGGGTTTGAAATTTTCAATTTCCATTTTATGAACATAATACCTTTTTGTGGGGTAGAAAAATTGGATATGATGTTATTATTTTTCAATTTTAATTTTATGGATGATAATTATTGTATTGGTTTGTAGCTAAATGATATCTAGCTGGCTTAAAAATGAGGATCTTGAAGCCCTACTTTCTGAAGGTACATTTTCTTATAACCTTGTCAAATGACACTACCACTATAGGACACAATCTAATAAATGAACATGGTTTAATCATTGAGAAATTTATAGTATGTGTTTATAAATGAACATGTTAGATTCTAATCATTTGTACATTTGGCATATTTGTCATCATTGCATACAAAGTGTAGCACAAACTAGTAGTGAAATACCTTGTATCAACAAGTATAAAAGTGCGGTGAATAACCTAGGAAGAGAACAATACAACGATTTTCATAGGAGAGTCCTTTGGCCTTTTTAATCATTTAGTTTCCCTTTGTGAACTTACAGGAAGCAAAATCTCTTATTGATGGCCATTACACAGAGGGAAGACAATCAATAAACATAAGACTCAGCTCATAGAATGGAGAATCATTGAACAAAGTGTATCTGATTCATTTCAAACTGGATTTTAAAAACATAACCTAAAGAATGGATTGTTATTTTTAAATTGTGATATTTTTATTTTTATTCTTTCTCTTAGAATATTAATAAACTATTTGGTTTTATTTGAAATGCAAATTTTAAAAGTAAACTTGGAAAAGGTCTAGGGTTTAACTTTACTGGTATCCTTCATATTCTAAAATCAACAATCTACCCTCACTCAAGTTTACATGAATAATCCCATCTCTTCAAACTGCTGAAAACCCACCTCTTACCAACAACTGCCATACCAACAATTTCCATGAGTGCCAATGGAAAATACAGTAGGAAACAGGCCATCATGCCTCTTAATCTAAGTTCCTTGCATTTATTTCCTACGAAGAGCTACCATATTTATCTTTGTTTTACTGGATTATGTGACTTGTGATGCTTTTAAATCTAGTATTGCACTAAACCCAGAATGGTGTTTTTATGTTAGAAACTTGCTTGATAAGCCATAAATGGTTTGTAGACTTTGCAATTTACAAATGTGTTGTGTTGTATAAGTTATAGTTGATTTGGTGTACTAGTTATAGTTGAGAGTGTAGATCCTAGCAATAATGATGATGGACAATAGGAAAACAAAGACAAAGCCATTGATATATCTCTTTGTAAAAATACTACATAAGGACTTGAAGCTGCATATCAGGACAATATATAATATTTTTGATTCTAATGGTGATAATGGTGTGTGAGTACCTAAAGTAGTTATGAAAAAGTTGTTGAAGTTACCAATGGAGATGACATATGAAACAAAATTGTTGTTGAGCCTCTTGAAGACCAATTTTCATAAGGGATCCTTCCAAGGTTTAAACTGGGTATATTATTGTATATTGTGGAAACCCTTCATTAAATTGTTTAACTAACTACCTTATGCCTTTGTAAATTTTATGTTCAAGGTCTTCGTAGGGAACATTAATTATAAAGTTTTCTTTTTGGAAACTCATATGGAGCCAAAATACTTTTATAAGCGCCATTCAAGTTTTCTTTGAATTGATTTTCTATGAAAACCCGCCATTAAGAGAATTCATTGAAGAACCTACCATAAGTAATAATGGTTATTTTTTAATATTATGTGGTATCCTTAGGATTCCATTAAGGATAGAAGAATATTGAATTTATCTTCTGTTAGGATTCCATTAAGGATAGCGGAATATTGAATAATTTATCTTCCATTATGATTCCATTAAGGATAACAGAATATTGAATTTAACTTCAACTCATGCAAAATACACTTTTATAAGTTGCAATGAGAAGCATTCTGGTTGTTATGGGTAGAAATGAATGTGTGGTTATGTTATTTATTGGAGGTAGTTGTTTGCTTGTGATATTTGAGTTTTCCTAAGGAATAAAAGTATATTTGTGCCTATTTTATCTATTTGTGAGTTGTTTTTTTTTTTGGGTACGTAAGCACCCACGAGGGATTTGAACCAGTGACCTATCACAAGGAGTGCCTTAACAGTGCACCCATTCACCGTCAATCCAAAGCCCCATGGGCTGTCTATTTGTGAGTTGTTGGCTATTTTTGACATCTGAATTTTCTTTGAAATTAATATAAAATATTATTTTGTCATTTGTTGTGACAGATTTTTCATAATTTTGTCTAAAGATGACTTAGGCATTCTGTATTTTTACATGAACAATTAGTTGTCCCTTAAGATAGGATTTTGAGATATTTCACTAGAGATATGACAAAACCATTATGCATTCTTTTGTGAAGATTCATCGATTCATTTTAGTTTTTTTGAATAAAATGTATACTTTGGAATTTTTTAATATATCTTTTTTGCTAGAACAAAACAAATTAAAAACTAATAGCTGGGCCACTATAAACAAAGGAATGCATAAGTAAATTTTAATACACAAATTAGCAATTTATTGTCTATTAAAGGCTAGGTTGTGTGATCTATAAGAGGAACTTAAGAGTCTCCTCGAATTGGAGATTGGAAGCTTAATTTTGATGGGGCCTCAAAGGAAAGAAACAGGGAAAAAAGGTACAGGTGAAACAATAGGGGGGAACACAAAGACATTGTGAACATTTTCCACTGTGAAGGATCTCATTTAGCATCTAAAAACTAAGCTTGAATTTGATGGACTAACTGCCAAATAATATCAAAGTTCTATTTGATGGATTGATTAGGGGATTTTATTCTTGCAAAACTCTAAGACTTCCATAACAGATTGATTAGGGGATGTAAAGTTTGCAATAAAATGATAAAATCAAAACTTTGTTAAAAGAATTGGTCACAGAAATTACCCATCCTAAACTTTGGTTAAGCAAAATCTTTTGTTCAAAAAATAAACTAATAGCTGCCTAAGCTATTGCTATAGTCTCTGTGCTGCCGTATGTAGGGACTAATAACGTTTCCTTGCCATTTTAAGCCAACGATTTCGTTTTGGATTCACAAACTTGCTCTATTTGATAAAGTTTTATATTATTTAATTATATAAACAAAGTAGTGTACTATTCAATTGAATAGTGCTAATGTTTGTCGAAGTGTAAAATAAATTATCGCTAGTGTTGTCCAAGTGTAAAATAATTTATCACAAGTCCTTCTTGTCTATGGACAAATATGAGTATTTTAAAAGGTCGTGTAAGTTAAATCACAAAACTATTGACACCGTTCTTCAACCATTTGTTACCATTGCACTTATCAGAAATTGGCAAGTTAGTCCCAGGGTCGGCAACATGTTTCTTTACATATTTGGATACTGATTTAGGTTGGATACTAATTTGGGTAGAACAAAACAAAACTATTGACACCGTTCTTCAACCATGTGTTACCATTGCACTTATCTGAAATTGGCAAGGTAGTCCCAGGGTCAGCAACATGTTTCTTTACATATTTGGATACCGATTTAGGTTGGATACTAATTTAGGTAGAACAAAAGACATATCACATAATTAAAAAAAAAAAAAATATTGCTTAGGTAGAATGCAGGACAAAGCTATGAAAGGAGAAATATGATATTTTCAAGATTGGCTACAGTACTGGAGAGTTTAAGAAAACGCACTGCTAACCAGCCTTAGTTTTTAATATAGTATTTTGACATATTTTGAGACTTGTATTTTGGCATATTCAGAGTCTCGGAACGTTAGTCTGACATAGTGGAACGATTAAGTACCAATAGAATAAAGCCGTGGATTTCTAGAAATTTGGGTCATTGAATATGACAACTGCTGTTCAGAATCCAATCATGGGGAGGGGGCAAGCGTTGGAACAGCTCAAATGACGAATGGAAGAGGTTGAAAGAACATCCGTACTTATTATACAATTTAATTTATTTTATTTTTTTTATTTTTTTTTTGGGTTTTTAGGTTTCTTGTCATGAAATATGTTTAAGATTTTGCTTTACAAGAGTAATGTTCTTATAATAAATCAATCTTTTATTAAAAAATGTTTGACTATTAAATTAGCCTTCAATAGCATAATTATGTTAAATTTTCACATATTTATGGTAAGGGAAAAAAGACAAAATGACCATAACACACAAATGACTTATTAATTCTGGAATCTTGGTTTGAAATTGCATGGAACACTCACAATAAAGTCTTTGGAAGTTGAAATTAAATGTCTTGCCGAGACATGCCATAGCATTTGTATATATGATATAGGACTAAAGATATCTTATGGGACATATAAGATCACCAACATAGTAAAACTATTGAATGTTATCAATAAAAACTCAAAGTAGATTAATTAATATGGTTTATGTTATTATTTACTTAATCTAATATATACTAGTGGATCTAAAGATAAAGTACATTTTTACCATATATATTTTAGCATTGCTTTGGATAATGAGATATACACTAATGTTAACAAGAATGAATAATTAGTGTTTGAACCTTTTAAAAATTAAAAGACTAGGATTATAATCAATGGACATTGTAGATCTCCTAACATCATGTTATAGTATTTTGTTATGATTTCCTCCACTATTACATTCTTAGAGAGAAAATACTTATAAGTATTAAATGTGGTAAAAACATGCTCCGATCAAATATTTCCTTGTATTTATCACAAAAACTCTAGTAAAATCAATATATATAAACAAAAAAATCATTGTGTATTCAAGTAACATTGAACAAAACAAGAAACTCACTCTAAAAGGGCTATCTAACTAGTTTATTTTTTAGACAAGGCAATTGCATTGAAAAATCAAAATAATTTTCACTTTGGTGTATTATTTGGAGACTATACCCTTTAATCTAACTCGTAGACATGTGAATTAAAAATTAAACATATTTAAATTATAATAGTTTGACAACTACAATTGTGGACGTTTCAACAAAAAAATGTTGAACATTGAAACATGTTTATATTTCTTAGTGAAAGTATATAATCAATCCTAGTAGATTACTTGATGGTACATTATTTTATATAAGGTTTGATATAAAAAATAAATATATGACACCCTAAAAGGGCACAAGAACATACCACCAACATACAGTTTTCAAATCCATCTAATAAGAGAAATTCATTTTACAACAAATTATTAGTTATTTCAAACTGATGTCACAACTTACAAGTATCTAAATTCTATTGCTCCAATGATAATGTAATCAAAGAAATGCCTCATTTTGCATGGAAGCTATGCATTAAATCCAAAATAAAAATGGATATTGGATATATGTGCAAAAGAATCTCCTCATAATTAAATGCATCTTGAGAAACATAAAGGGAAAGATGTTATGCCATAGTAGCAAAATGCTCCAATCTAAATGTGTCACTTCTTTTACTACATTTTTAAAAAGGTTGATAAGATGTGGGTCACCTACTTAAATGAAATGTAAATGGACGAGAAAATATAATCAACATCTCATTCTCCAATATGTGGTGTAGTGGGGACTTTAATATTATAGAACTTTATTCTTTTAAGATAAATTTGACATAAAAAGGAAATACTTTAACTTTAATTATACTGGATTAAAATATATCATGTTGGACTTCAAATTTGTTTTGTCATAAACATGTTTATGCTTTGGATTCTTTATATTTTAAATCTTTATCTATGTTTAATAGGTTTGGGATTAAAATAAATATATACTTTTTAAAATGATGGGGAGATCACATTTGAAAAGATTTGTTTACTCTTGTTTGCATCTAAACAAAGCAAGGTGCACTCTACAGTATACTCAAATTTGGATTAAGTATAATGTCACTAAGTTAAATTAAATAACGTTATTAAACTTAAAAAATTATAAATTAAGTTTACATTAAAACAAATATATCAAAATAACAAATAATTATTGTTTTTATAATTGAAATATTTTCCTATAAAATATTTTAATAAAAGTTTTTCGGATTTGATATTTCACCACTTGGTAGATTGCAAGATGGCTCTAAGTTGATTTAATTATTAATTATAATTATGAACTTTTTTTTTTTGTTTTTTTGTTTTTTTTTTTATTTTTCTAATTTTGCTCACAAATATTTTAGAAAAGAAGGAAACCCTCTTCGTCTTAAAATATACATTGTAACAAAAAAAATAGAATTTACATTAAAACAAATTTATTAAATGAAAAATTTATTACTGAAATACAATGTTAAAAAGATATCCCATTTAATTGAGGTGTGTTTTTGGTATTGATTATTTTATTTAGAGAAGTCTATCTAAATATGTTAGAATGATTATTATTATTAATTAAATTATTTCTTATCCATTAAATGGTTTTTTTATGATTAATTTTAATCAAAATCTAGAAGGGATTTTTAATTTTTAGAGTGCTAAATTTATTTATGCATTCAAAATTTATTTTAAATAACAAAAAATCACAAACTTGCTTGAAATTATAATTAAAAGACATTAATTCTCATCATTATTCATATAAATATTTTCATTTAAATATAATCAAAATTGACTTTATGCTCCAAATCTTATTTAGCAAGACAAAAATGAAAACCTTGCTTCAATGAAGTGCCACACAGTCAATTTTACACAGTCAATTTTACATTACTACTTGAAAATAACAATGTTACAATAAATTGCATTAGTTTTAAATGCAGCCTCCACTAAAAACCCAAAAACAATGCTTCTTGGGCTAATTTGCATGACATCAACCAAAAGCAACCAAACGACATCAACCATAAGCAACCAAACATCCACCAAAATCCTGTTGTGCAATTTGGATGACAAAATAATGTGCGAAAACAAAGATAAAAGCAAGGCAGATTTACTTTAGGTTTTCCTGGACGCCTTTCCCAGGATTTCAAAATTTCATTGAAGCTAGCTTAATTTGAAGCATGGTGTGGATGTAAAATTATTCACACACAAGAATTATCACTTACAATAGGACCATGACAAAAACATACACCAAACGGAAGTAGTTGAAAGGTGAGATACGAACGTTTCCACAGACAGGATGGCTTGCCGGAGGCCGGACAAGTGGCCATATCGAGGAGAACAAACGCCTAGAAACTCAGTCTACTACCTTCGCTTCCGCTTTCTTCAATGGGTATTAATGACGTTTTCAGCAAAATGTTAACCGTCAAAAATACGTTTTTGAAACCTTTCCAAACACCCCTGGAAAAACGGTCTTTAAAAATTTCTAACCATCTAAAACGTTCAAAAGGCCTTATGTCGCGCAAAATACTCGTCAAATTCCATCCCTGCTGCTACCTCAAACTTGTTCTATTTTATTGAATTTTATGTTATTTAACTATATGTACAAATTAATGTACGATCCAAATGAATAGTGCTGGTGCTGTCAAAGTGTAACATAAATTAGATAATTTATCTGAAGCCCTTCTTGTCTATGGACAAAATATGATTATTTAAAGGGTCTTGTAAATTATATCACATAGATACTGTCATCGTCGTTCAACGATTGGTTACCTTTGCACTTATCTGAAATTGGCAAGGCACTGCCCCGGTCACCAACATGTTTTTTCTCTACATTTTTTTCGGAAGAAAAAGCTGTATAGTATTTTTATTATATTGAAAATAGACCTGTATATACAGAATGTAGAGAAACTTATTCCCGGTCATGACATCGAACACTGTAGGTGTTTTCAAATATACATCTTTCATTGTTCAATCAAGTATGAGGACTATTATAGAGATCATATCTTAATAGATAACATCAAAAGTATGGAACTAATTGGTCATATGACATTGTTTATATGTTAACACGATCTTGAAACATACCAGATTATAGTCAACGTTAAATACCTGGCATAGAGAAGAGATGAATGATGTGTATGCAGGATTCTACAGAGATACTCATTTGCCACTTACCATTTGGAGACTGCAGCCCTTCTTTGATAGTTCATCCACTTGCTCATTTTACACAAGCTTTTTTCTCTACATATTTCGATACATATATAATATGATTATTATTTTTTAGATTTTTATTTTAAGTGAAAATTTTAATAATCGGCATACAACTTTACACATCACACTAAGCTATAAAATAAACTTCACTAGTTAGCATCGCATATTCTTCCCTAAAATATTTATTCATCTTACAACCTTGAAGAGCATAGAAGATAACCTAAAGAGTGGATCAATCTGTTTTGCGAACGAGGAAGGCAACAGCCACGTCACTGGTATTGCGAAGGAAATCTCTAGATTTCCCAGTTACTCTGCTCGCAATCCTCGCAAAAATTACATCCACCAAACGTTCATCCCACCCAAAGTGACTTCCCACAATACTTTCAAACATGGATTTGTAATAGTTTTCTAGGATTTTGGCAATCATCCCCTCTTCCCCTTCTCTCACCTCCGTAAATGGATGGGAAGGAAACCTTAGAAAGCTCATGCTTTTTATTTCGAACGACTGCTCCGTCTCCACTATGCTCTGCAGCTCCTCCACAGTTGGACAGTATAGAGGAAGGTTTATGTAATTAAGTTTTCCGTCCTCGATCAACCCCTGCCACTCAAAATCAAAATCGATCATTTATTGAATAAACATTCAAAACCTATTATATCGATTTATCTATATATTTTACCTCCTTCACTAACTCCTGTAATGCTCCTTCCAGCTGACGAGCGAAACCTCCCATGATGCCTTGTTCCTTTATGTCACCCGAACTACGAGCCAAGAGTGCTATGAACATGTATCCTCCGGGAACCATCTCCTGTGCTCGGGCTTCTAGAAATGATCCAAAGTCTTGCCTGAATTGCTTCAGATACGCAAGGCCCACTGCATCGCTGGATATATACACATGCTCGCCATTCCAAGCAGCAGAATTCCTGTCCACAACGCTAGCAGGAACCTGAAATTGAAATGCGTTATTAATACCTCATCCTAATCACATGAAAACATTTGGTTACAGTAAAGCGGATTATTGAGCCAGAGGTTAAAATAAAAAAATTTAAAAAATTTAAATAATTATACACAACATTAAATAATTTCTTGTCATAAAAAAAAATTAAATAATATCATCTCTTGAAAAAATAAAAATTGAATCCCCCTGTACTCAGATTAAATGAGTATTTAAAATAAATCTATGCTGTGCGTATATCACTCACTCCCGAGAGCCAGTGCAGACTGTTGGAGGAGTGGCAGAAATGGAGGGATTGCCCTGGGAAAAGGCGCCTGTATTGTGATCCCGACACTGCAGACGCGAAATAAGATCTAGTCGCCGCAGGCTTATCTTCATCGCGCTCTGCTGCTACCATTCGATCGGCGGCTTTGAATGGAGGCAACATCCGAAGCAATGTATTAAAATCATTTGACGGGAGATCGGCAAAGTAAACTTGGAACTCTGGCACGTTCATGCAGTGCCGAATGAAAGTTAATTCCACAGCTTTGACGATGGTGTTCACTGCGAGAAGGGTATTCATTCCAGTTGAACACCCCAAATCTACAATACGAAACACGTTATGATCTGCCATTCCGGCGACAGATCTCACGTTTTGGTAAATGGAATGCTCCAGAAGGGGTTTAAAGGCCTGAATCATGTTTAACTGCACAAGCATGATCGTTACAATGAAATCGGTTAGTGCAACTTGAGATTATAAGATATGCTAATCCAGATTAATGGGATTACCTGCACAGTTGAATTGTTGACATAGCTTGAATCGCCGCTTCCACCCTTCATGGAAAACACATCCTCCACAGATTTCACGTTCTCCATTGGATACCAGACAAAAACTAAATTCCTTATTTGGCGAAAACTGAGTAGGTTTTTTTCTCACTTTGGAGATGTGGGAGCTGAAATTAGATTTATATTTTTTTTTGCGGTGAAAGCTGAGCATCGATTTTTTCGGCGGTGATAGCTGATTCTGCGAAAGGAGTGTCATATTTCAATTTAATATTTATATTTTGTTGTCATATACTTAAATTATATAAATTTATATATATGGTTGGGATTATAATATAAAAATTAAGTGTATACAAGAAACGTTTATATATTAAAAAAATATTTTAATATTTAAAATTGTTTGTTATTTATTATTTTTCAATATATATATGTATATTTAACTGGACAAGCATCGTTGTATTGACATCAGTTAATGCAACTTGAGATTATCAGGTATTGAAAAACAGATTAATGGGATTGCCTGGATCCATGAATTGTTGACATAACATTTCCACCCTTCCTGGAAAACACATCACCCACAGACTTCACGCTCTAGGCGACAAAAACTAGATGCTTTTATTTGTGGTCCTGTGGAACACACAGCAGTCCGTTCACTCACTTTCGTTCGTAAGGTGAGACTTCACGCTCTAGGCGATAAAAACGAGATGCTTTTATTTGTAGAACACACAGCAGTCCGTTCACTCACTTTCGTTGGTAAGGTGAGAGCTGACATTTATATTTAATTTTTGGTGTGAGAGCTGAAATTTATATTTAATTTTTGGTGTAAGAGCTGAACTTAGATTTTTAGGGTCGTGAAAGCTGATTCTATTTTATTACTTTTTAAAGTGTGTTCAGATTTTCATCTATATCATATAGAATTAAATTATATTATATAAATATCATATAGACCTACATTTTATCATATAAATTTATATATTTATAAATGGTTAGAATTATAATATTTGGATAAAATATAAATTAAAAAAATATTTTATTTTTAAAATTTGTTTTCAATTATTATTTTAAAATGTATCTATATAGAATAGTTTTTATTTATTATTAGTCTATGTTTTTATTATTAGTCTATGTCATTGGGTATGGGATTATAGTAATCTGGATTGTTTGATAAGCATTAGTTAATGTCACACTTAAGCTAATGTTTTTAGGTTAGTATTTCTTAACCATAACCTTGCATTGTATTTTCCATAGGGCATTCTATTTCACCATCTTATTTGGCCTCTTTCCAAAGCTAGGGGGTTATAACTATATAGTATGGTGATTTCTTTCATTTATATTTTGAAATGGGTAAACTAATGCTAGCATTAGTTTAAGGTATTAAATACTATGTGATGTGTTATCTCGAGAATACACTCTTCATCATGTCTTCAAGCTAGCTTGTGGAGAATCCTTGAACCGATTGATCTTTATCAAATTCCAACGAATCCAGGAGTTGTTGATCTAGTTGACCAAGTGGAACTAGAAGATTTGGATCGAAAGCAAGAATCTTCGCAAGTTTATGATCTAGGTGAACCCACATCTAAGCAAGCACTAGTACCAGAAGCATCCTAGCGAGTTGAAGTAGCACCTGTAGTTGACCAAGTTGCATGAGTTGAATAAGCAAGTGACCCACCTCACATTTGCTGAAAGGGTTCTGGCTGATTCCTTCTTTTGTTGACCAACTTGTTTAGGTTGAAGCTGGACTTGACAAAAATCTCCTTCTCAGAGGTCACCACCAAACCATGCCACATTGGAACAAGCATGGTACGAAATGACTGACACTGTGAATCACACCTATTGTTAATTGTCCAAGTGACTAACTAATTGGGAAGTTGTTGTTCCATCCGGTGTGTTAGTGTGAATCATTGATATTGTTCACTGTGAACGAAGATAGGGAAGTGGAAACATATGGATCAAGAAAATGTTCAATATAAGATGTCTCTGCTTCCTCCATAGTCTCTTCTCCAATAATGACCGCTTAAGCATCGACATAGTTTCTAGTTCCTTGCTTGTTGGGTATTATTCATTGAGTAATGTCCTCACCGGTTGGTGCTTGTTTATGAACCAAAAGAAAGATACCTGACTGGTTCACACTTCATTATGGCAACTTCTTCCTACAAATACTTGATGAATAGTCAATTGACTGAACAACCTCGAAAGAAGGAAGGACAAGAAAGAAAGAATGCCTATGATCTTCCTATGGCTATTCATTCTTCCCGAAACAAATTTTCTTGTAAAAGTAATTGAGTTAAGAAGGGGTGTCCCCAACCAAATCTGTGCCTATTCCCAATCCCAGAAACAGTTGCTGGTAAAATCCTTTTCCTTCCAAGTGAACGAATTTCCTATTTCATACGCATTTATTTATATTTTAAGATTATACACGAGACATAATATGCTTTATTAACCACAGTTATTGGCCACAAGGTTTTGATAGTCACCCATGTTAGGTTCTCTGTGTTGATTTGGGGTAGCATCGAATGTGCTCTAGCCATGAAAATTGGTGGAGAGGGCACATGAGATCTCCAAGACCAAGAAAGGGATTGGACGGATTATAACCAGTTTGGGAGATATTAAAATATTTAATATTTTTAATGGAGTTCCTAAGTCAAAACCTGGGAAAAATAAAATATTAATGGGTATTAATATAAAACTGGGTTAGAATGCTCCAAAGGATAAGGATCAAGCCAAATCTAATCTTAGCCGTTGATTAGAGATTTAATCTCGCCTATTGAAGGACCAATGAGAAAGGTATAAGAGGAGGCTTGAGGATCAGTTGGAGAACACACTAGAGTGATCAGTCATTTGTTTTTCTAGAGAAGGTTTGCTAAGAAAATTCGAATCAGTGATCAATAACGAGGGGCAGAGAAGTGAAGATAGTGCTGAGAGACTAGTGCAGAGGCAGGAAGCGGGAGACAGCAGCCAGAGTAGGCCACGCAGAGCCCATCAGAGACAATGTAGAGGCTAAAGGGACTGCATCATCTATGCAGAGGGATGCAAGAGTGACGGAGAGACTCCCAGAGGCTGCACAATGCCTCATAGGGCTGACACAGAGGGGTTTGAGGTTGGCGCGGAGTAGTAGGAGGTTGACGCAGTGGTTAGAAGTGCCAGCACTGAGCTTCAGACTCATTGGAGAGGGTTTTGTGGGACAGGTTTTTTGAATACTTATTTTCGAATAGAGAGGTATTGTTTCCATGTATTTTTCTCTGTCGAGTAAGCAAGTTAGGCACCCAGTTGTGCTCAAGGAAATACTACATAATAATATACCCTCAGAATAGCTGCATCAGTTTTCCCACATTGGGTTTTGTCAAGGACATTTGTCCAAAAATAATGGTGTCACTTGTGTGTTTGTTTTCTTTTAGTTGTTGATCTGTAGATATTGTGACTATATTGTGTTTATTTCGGTATTTAAATGTTTTAAATAGCTTGTTCAAATTTAACATGTAGAAGCAATAAACCAGAAGAATACATATTAAATTTCTAATGGACAGATTTATAAATTTCAACATGGTATCAGAATGTGGTTGCAGATCACGCGAGAGATGAAGGCATCAGCTAAGAAGAACATTTGCAATAGAATCAATTGTCTCGAGTGACAATAGTTGACCCTTGTAGAAGCGATAGAGGAAAGGTTAACGCAGAGGGACTATGTCATCAATCTAGGCCAGAGACAGGTCAACATAGAGGCTGAGGAGGGCAGAGAGAGGCTCATGCATAGTGATGTAAATACCAAGAGAGTTGTTTTCCGTAGCCAAGGTTGCGCAGAGCCCAGGGGCTCAGTCCTTTAGTTGCTGGGGTGAAGGAAGCTATCGGCAGTTTGCGAGAGAGAAGATGGTGCTGTATTATGGTCCAAATAATATCTAACAGGGAAAGACCAAGGTAGAGGGAGTTGCTACCGAGGTGGATTTCTAGCCAAGGAATTTGGATCACTATTGAAGTTGTAGAGATGATTGGAGATGGGAAACATGTCGATTGGCAGAAGGATTTCCAGGAGGTAAATCAAGACTCAAAGGGAGTCTAGAAGAGAAATTCTAGATGGGAAGTAGAGAGACTCAGAGGAGTCCAACTGAGAACTTCTAGACGCAAAGTAGAGAGACTCAGCAGGAGTAGAACCGAGAACTTCCAGGAGGGAAGTAGAAAGACTCGAAGGAGTCGACAAAGATGAGAAGGGAGATGGTTGTGAATGGGCTGAGGGATCACAAAAGGCTGGATGGAGTGTCCAAATTTGTGATCTAAAAGTCTAAGATCTTGTCCATTCTAGACCAACATTGCATCAAGGGCTTCACCTTGAGAATAGTGGCTATCTCAATTGATCTGGTAGCTAATGAGAGGTACGAGGAGGCAATGGCCAAGGAAAAATGCATCATCCTTGATGGGGTCAAGGATCACGTGGTCCAACATATTGCCGAGAGGGAAATAACAAAGGAGATGTGGGACACTTTGAAAATGTTGTACCTGCATACTTTCATGCAGAGGAAGATGCTCCTTGAGAATCAGCTAAGGTCATACCAAATGTAGAAGGGAGAGCAGATAGATCACTTCCTCAGTAGGTTGTAGGAGATTCGAGACCAACTAACTTCCATAGGGGTGACGCTGAATCAGGAGTTGATCATAAGGACCACACTTAACGCAGTATCTGAGGAGTGGGAGATATTTGTCCAAATCCTACTGGGTAAGGCGAGTCTTCCAGATTGGGAAGAATTGTGGGCGACTCTACGCTAAGAGGAGATCAAACGGCTAACCAAGACACGAGGTAGCAGCAAAGGAGTTTGGAACAAGGAGGAAGAGGAAGAGAATGTGGCTCTAACATCTACAGGAAATCAGGAGAAGAGGAGGAAGAAGGACCGCTCCAAGGTCAAGTGCTTCCATTATCGGGAACTGGGTCGCTATGCGAACCAGTGTCTGAGGAAGAAGAGTAAGGGAGAGGCTTCTGACTCGAAGGCAACGCCAGGGAAGGCAGAGAAATAAGTCAAGGTGGATGACGATTATGCCATGAGTGCTCGTGTGCCACTTTAGAAGAAGTAGGGATACATCGAGCTGTAGTCATGAAGACTACAGGCGATGGGGGGGGGCATCCTGGATGTACCCAACCTTTTGGATTATACCTTGCTATGGGAGCCCTAAAGATAGAGTAGTAGGACTGGCAGATGTAGGTAAAGGGAGATGCACATGAAGCAGCAGAGAGTGCTATAGTGCAGGAGTCCCTAGGTAGCGAGAGGCTAGTAGGTTGCAACAGTGCAAGAGGCATTGGAGTGTTTCACTAGTGCAGGATGGCACAGATAGGTGTGCAATGGTATGATATGTAGGGAGTTATTGCAGTAGCGTAGAGGTCAGTAGAGGGAGCACTTGTTAGCTACACAGGGAGCTTCAACATCGGGAGTGTTTCTAGTGTGACAAGGATGTCAGAAGTTGGGTGGATTACTTACTCACTTCTCAGTAACTGAGTTGTAGTATAGTAGCATTACGCAGTAGCACGATGCAGCCTAATGAGAGGGGTTTTAGTGAAGATACGGTGTTGGGAGGATGGACCAGTAGTAGTACGGATGCAGAGGGAATTGTCAGACAAATGCAATAGTGGCAGTGGTAGAGCCATGGGTAGCAGTACAGGATTCAAAAATACATAGGATGTTGGGCGGGGAGGCCAAGCATCATCACAGGTACTAGTGCCAGATAATTAATGTGATACTCACTAAGGAGTATTACTAGAGCAGAGTCCTCCCTAAGAGGGAGTGTTAATTTTCGGTAGCATCAGATGTGCTCTAGCCATGAAAATTAGTGGAGAGGCTAAAGCATATTAGATCACCAAGACCCAAAAATGGTTTGGAAATATTCTAACTAGTTTGGGAGATATTAAAATAATTAATATTTTTAATGGAGTTCCTAAGTCTAAACTTAGGAAAAATAAAATATTAATGGGTATTAATATAAAACTAGTTTAGAATGTTCCAAAGGATAAGGATCAAGAGAAATCTAATCTCAACCATTTATTAGAGATTTAATCTCGATCATTGAAGGACCAATGAGAAAAGAATAAGAGGAGGCTTGAGGGTTAGTTTGAGAACACACGAGAGTGATCCGTCATTCTTTTTTCTAGAGCAGGGTTATTATGCAAAGTCGAATCAATGAGCAACAATAAGGGGTAGTGAGTACAATGCAAAGAGGCAGAGACAATGTTGAAAGACTAGTGCACAGGCAAGAAGCGGGAGGCAACAACCAGAGCTAGCCACGCAGAGCCTAGCAGAGATAGCGCAGACACTAGAGGGACTACGTTATCCACGTAGAGGGATGCAGGAGTGATGCAAAGACTCCTAGAGGCTCTGCAATTCCTCTGAGGGCTGACGCAAAGGGGTCTGACACTGATGCAAAGCAGCAGGAGGATGACGCAGTGTCGAGAACGGCTAAGGCTGAGCTTCAAAGTTGTTGCAGAGGGTTTTGTGTGACAGGTTTTATGAATACCTATTTCCGAATAGAGAGGTATTTCTACCGTGTATTTCTCTCTGTCGGGCGAGCTGGTAATGCACCAAGTTGAACTCAAGGAAATACTGCATAATAATATACCCTTAGAATAGCTGCACCAATTTTCCCACATTGGTTTTTTCCAGGGACATTTGTCAAAAAATAATAGTGTCACTTGCGTGTGTTTTTTTTTCTTTCAGTTGTTGATCTGTAGATGTTGTGATTGTAATGTGTTTATTTCGGTATTTAAATGTTTTAAATAACTTGTTCGAATTTAACAAGTAGAATAAATAAACCATAAGAATACAGATTAAATTTCTAATGTATAGACTTAGAAATTTCAACACTCTGGTTATCCCTCCCTAATAAATATACCTTTAAGCCTCTTTACATGACGTGGTTGCAATACTGCGAGTTTGGGTAATACCAATGGCTGGCAGTGTTCATTCGCTTGGAAAACGTTATTGGGCTTTAACACAATATTATGGGCTCCCTACTATAGTTAGTTTGGTGGCTCACTTCTTTAATTCATTAATAATCGTTCAAGAATACATTGATCCAATTTCTGTGGATTTAGTTCCCATTGAAGTAGTTTATCCTAATTAAGTTTATCCTGAATAAGAATCAAAAGTGAAGGTAGCAGTGGTCTATCCAGCTAAGGAAGAGACAATATGAGAGGGATCCATTTACACGTTTGGTACGTACATGTAACTCCAATTGTTTATTTATTGCCCCAATCAAAGTATAGCCTTCTTGATTATAGTGGGGCTTCCTTCCCGTATTGGTGGTCCATTTCAACCACTCTCAGTTGCCATAGCCCACTGGGACTCTCGTTCTTTCCTATTACCCAACAAATAACCTTTGTTTTGACATTAAAGGGTGTTCTTGGAGTGATGTTACTACATTCCCTTATGGTCCAATAATGAAAGTTCCCACACATTTCATTAGTGTTCTTATAAGTACAATAAACATCACTCATAGAGAGAGCAACATTAACAACAAAGGAAAAGGCATTGGAAACATA
The DNA here is from genome assembly GCA_031772625.1 of Pinus tabuliformis. Taxonomy (NCBI): domain Eukaryota; kingdom Viridiplantae; phylum Streptophyta; class Pinopsida; order Pinales; family Pinaceae; genus Pinus; species Pinus tabuliformis. Next base: position 952,517,951 of record CM062817.1, read on the forward strand.
GGTAACATACCAAGTAATAATTTGAACATATTCAGTTGAAGGAGAGCTAGGTGCACCGATGGTTCCCTCTACGCTGGTGGGATGTGCTATGCTCAAATTGTTACTGCATTCGATTTCAAATTGGGTAATTGAATGCCTAGGCAGGGACTTGTTGCCCCGAGGCCACCTTGTTTTAGGATGTATCTATATATAATAGAAGTATATTATTGCAATAATATATCAAAGTTAAAATATAAAATATAAAACTGAAAATAAAATAACAGTTAAAATATAAAGACAATAAAAATTTATATATATAAAAGTGCAATATTACAATGAAATATAAAAGTTAAATATATAGAAGAAATATATGTATATTAAAATACTATTTTAATTTTTAAAATTTGTTGTTATTTATAATTTGTTAGGCATTGTCTATCTTTTTCATTTCCATTTGACATTTGTCTATCTGTTGTTTTGACATGGGTCAAATTTAACTTAAGAAAAGAAAGGAAGCACACATCTTATTGTGAAATGGACCATTTTTCGAAATAAAAATTTCTTACATATAAATGAATGTTATAAATAATAATGAGAAACTTATCATGGAGGAACTTATTATAATTTAAATAATCTCAAATCCCTAGGAAATTGTTGGGTGAGAAGCCACGTGGCACAAATATAATTTTTTAAATCTATTAAAAGTAATGGACCATTTTGCTAAATAAAATTTTCTTATATATAAATGAATGTTATAAATAACAATGAAGAACTTACCATGGATGGACTTATTATAATTGTAATAATCTCAAATCCTTAGGAAATTTGTGGTCATGGAGCCACAAAAATCTTTCTTCTTTTTTTTCCTTATTTATTACAAGTCAATGGACCATCTTGCTAAATAAAATTTGATTATACAAATTAATGTTATAAATAACAATGAGGAAATTATCGTGGAGGAACCTATTAGAACTAGAATAATCTCAAATCCCTCGGAAATTGGTGGGCGAGGAGCCACATGAATCTAATTTTTTAAATTTATTAAAAGTCAATGCAACCTAGCCAACTTTAACTTTAGAAAAAAATTAATTACACATCTTATTGTAAAATGGTCCATTTTTCTAAATAATTTTTTCTTATATATAAATGAATGTTATAAATAATAATGAAGAACTTATCATGGGGAGCTTATTAGAATTAGAATAATCTCAAATCCCTAGCAAATTTGTGGGTGGGGAGCTACTTGGCAGAATCTTTTTTTATTTTTAATTTATTAAAAGTAATGAACCATTTTACTAAATAAAATTTTCTTATATATAAATGAATGTTATAAATAAAAATGAAGAACTTATCAGGGGGGGACTTATTAGAATTCGAATAATCTCAAATCCCTAGGAAATTGGTGGGCGAAGACCCACACGAATCTATTTTTTTAAACTTATTAAAAGTAAATGGACAATTTTTCTAAATAAGATTTTCTTATATATAAATTAATGTTATAAATAACAATGAGGAACTTATAGATAAAAATGGGAAGACAAATTAGAAATTAAACTTGCAGCTCACAGGTGAGACTAGCTATACCTGGAGACTGTCAAAGCAGTACTACTCTCACTCTATTGCAGTACACATCAAATCCAAGATAAATAAGATTACATTCAATTTAGGGAGATCAAAACTATCTCCTAGAAAATAAGAACTAAATCTAAACTAAGACACACACACCATCATGAAACAAACTTTCTCCATTAATTTCAAGTCTCCCCCTTAATGGAGAAAGGATTCACTTGCACACCTAACATCTCCCTAAACAAATCAAATTTGATCTTCCCGAGAGGCTTGGTGAAGATATCAGCTACATTTTCACATTTGTTACAATATTCAGGAAAAATCTCTTTCGATTGAACCTTTTATCTAATAAAATGAAATTGAGTATCTATATGTTTTGTGTTTTTATGAAAAACATGATTACTAGCCAACTTGATTGAACTTTGGTTGTCACATTTAACCACTGTAGCATTTTTATGTTCTTCTCCTGCATCTTGAAGAAGTCTTTTCAACCAAATTTCTTCACAAGTGGCTTCACATACAGCTTGATACTCTGCTTCTGCTAATGATAAAGATACAAAACTCTTCTTTACTTCTCCAAGAAATGACCGCAGACCCAATATTAAAAGCATACCCAGTTATAGATCTTCTATTGTCCAGATTTCTAGCCCAATCTAAATATGAATAGCTTGTGAGTTTAACATCAAAAGAATCAATATATTTAATGCCAAAATTTATGGTTCCTTTAAGATACCTTAGGACACCTTTTTCTACCATCTAATGATTTTCAAGAGGTTTTGCCATAAACTGACTTAACACACTGACTAAATATTCTAAGTCAGGTCTCGTTGTAATCAAATAAATCAAAATTCCAGCCACTTGTCTACACAATGTATCATCCACCTCTTTAGAACAATCATCACTATGAAATTTAATGTTTTTTTGTATATGCACTGAAGGAGCTTTAGAGTTATGCATTTTAAATTTCTTCAACAATCCCTTGACAAACTTTCCCTAAGTAACAAAAGTCTGGCCAACATCCCTCCACACTTCAAGACCTAAATAATAATGCAATTCTCCAAGGTCCTTCATTTCAAATACCTGTGACATCTGCACTTTAATTTCTTCAACCAATTCATCAGAATTTCTAGTAACAATTAAACCATCAACATATAAGGAAATCAACACAATATCCCATTTTGAATCAAATGTGGTATACATATTTGGATAATTTTTGCTTCTAATACCATGTTGTAAGAATAAAGAGTCTATTGTCTAATACCAAGATCTGGGAGCCTGTTTCAACCCATACAATGCATTTTTTAATTTACAAACCAAATGCTCCTACCCCTTTTTAATGAACCCTTTAGGTTGTATTAGATATACTTCTTCCTTCAAATCTCCATTTAGAAAATTCGGTTTTGCATCTAGCTGGTGTAAACTCTAATGGTACTTTGTAGCTAGAGCTGTTAATATCATAATAGTATTTAACTTAGCTACATAATAAAAAGACTCCTCATAATGAATTCCTTCTTTCTATGAGTACCCTTTGGCCACCAATCTAGCTTTATACTTGTCTATATTACCATCACCTTTGAACTTAGGTTTATATAGCCATTTACAACCTATGGTCTCATTTCCTTTTGGAATTTCAACTAATTCCTGGGTTTTATTTTTAACTATAGACTTATACATTTCTTTCATAACTGACGTCCATTATTCATACTAAATTGCTTCATTATAATTCATGGGCTCAATAAAATTTTAAATACTAGTCATAAAAGAATAATCTTTGTACCTTCGGGTAAGTGAGTCTGTCATCCTAATCTTCTTGGTAGAAGACTTACCTCAATTCTGTTCTGTGTGATTTCTTGCTCACCTTTGAGTGAACTTCAACTATTGAATGTGTCTACATCACTAGATTCCTATTTATGTTGTTCTTGCTATAAATGATTGTCTTTGGCTTCATCATTATTGTCATCAATTGTTAAAGGCATGTGCCACTCTTCATAACTTCCATGCTTATTCCCTTCATCAACCTGTTCATGGAAGATAATATCTCCACTCATAATTACCTTGTAAGTAGATGGATTAAACATCATATATGCTTTGAAATTAGAACAATACCCTACAAATATGCATTTTATAGCTTTAGCATCCAATTTCTTCCTATTTTCCTTAGGAATATGTTCAAAATCTCTAGAACCCAATAATCTTAACTGATGGAGTTCAAGTTTAAACCGTACAAAGCCTCAAATGGAGTCTTGAGATCAAGACACCTAGTTTGACTTCTATTCCTCAAATAAACTGTTGTACTAATAGCTTCTGCCCAAAAACCATTGGATAGGTTCTCATCTTTCATCATGCTATGTGCACACTCCACTAGATTTATGTTATTTCTTTCTGCAACACCATTCTATTGTGGAGTGTTCCATACTATAAATTGTTGTACTATTCCATGAACTCTACAATATTTGATGAAGTGTCCAAGCTTGTATTCTCCACCTTGATTTGAGCAGAGGATTTTAATGAACTTCCCTATCTTTTTTTAACCATATTTCTTAATTATTTAAAGTACTCGAAAGCATCACTTTTCCTTCTAAGAAAGCATAACTAGGTATACCTTGTGCATTCATCAACAAATAACAAAAAATAGTAAGCTCCACCTAAGTACCTTATCTGTATAGGTCCACAAATATCAGTATGCACAAGTTCAAGCATATATTTCTTTATCCTATTTAAGTTAGAGGGAAATTCATCCCTACAGATTTTTCCAAGTGCACAACCTTCACAATCAATATGTTCGTTTCTTAAAATAGGAAGTCCATCAACCATACCTTGTTTCTGCAACAACAATAACTCATGAAGGTTGATGTGACCAAACCTTTGATGCTAAATATTCTTTGTTTTCATAGTATTTGAAGTTAAAGCTTGATGTGGCATGCTTGTAACCTTCCACTTATATATGCCTCAAACTCTTACTCCTGATGCAACTAGCTTCGGATGATCCAAAAATTCCGTTACAACACAGTAAGGTTTAAAAAATTCTATCTTTAAATTATGATCCATAATCATGGATACAGAGTCCATCAAATTATTTTTAATCCTAGGTACATACATAACATTGTTAATGCACCTGATATTATCATTAGTTAGCCTCACTAGAATATTTCCATAGCCTTTAATCTAATATGCTTTGTCATCTCCCAGGTCAATGTTGGTAACATTGTTGCTCTCCTTAAAATTTTCATACCAGTGTTTATTACATGTCATATGAGTGGATGCTCCAGAATCAACAAACCAAGTTCCAGCCTCATCAGTCTCAGTAGAAAGAGCAACATTAGACATAAATAATTTAATATCATGATTCATATCTTCACCAGCAAAATGCCCTATATACCTCTTGTGTCTATGTCTATTTTCATCCTTATTTTTCTTATAGAAGTCTCTAGCAATATGACCAGCTCTACCACAATAAAAACATCTAATTCCTATATCATTTTTGGCAGATGACATACCTTGAAATGGATTTTTCTGAGATGGACCACTGCTTCTATGTCCTCCTCCTCGTTTCCCTTTTAAGAACTTCTTCTTTGCCACCAATGACAGATATGCATTCTAAGGAATTATATTCTTATGTTTCTCTTCTTCCTGCATCAAAATCCCTGTCAACTCTTCAAAGGTGTGATATTTCTCCCTTGCTGCAACCCTAGTAATGAAAATTTGATAATACTTTGTCATGTCATTTAAGGTAATTATAACAATATCAGTGTTAGATACTTTCTTCCCTATGCCACCTAACTTTTCTTTCAATTCTTTAATTCATGAGATGAATGAAGTAACTAATTCATTCTCTTCCATCCTAATGAGAGAATCTTGCTCTTCAGAAACAACACATGATTTGTATTTTTTGTTTCATACAAATCCTTGAGTGTCACCCAATTCTCATTGGAGGTTTTGTAGTCTTGGATATGAGGGATTATGATGTCTTTTACCAACATCTTCAACTACACCTTCACTTTATTTTTCCTCTTTTCCAAATCTTGAAATGATGTTATTGTGGCACCACTGGCGGCAATCGTCTTTGCTTCATCTTTTTTTGCAATTTTCCACGCACTAGAACCCTCGAGCAATGTCTGCAACTTGAAATTCCAGTTGGTATAATTTGATCCATCGAGCTTATTTCTCTCATTAAGGTATGTCTCTACAATGTGATTATTCATTGTGACAAAACAATTTCAACAATGCCCTACTTTTTAACTCACGAGCACCACCAGTAACTTGTTTGATCAATAGATCCACGACTCCAATAAAAAATCCACTGATCTAATCAATAGATCCAGTGATCCAACAATAGATCTATGGATCCAACACCGGATCCTCCAACAACTGATCTATGGATTCAACACCGGATCCTCCAACAACTGATCTATGGATCCAACACCAGATCCTCCAACAATTGATCTACGGATCCAACACAAGATCGTCCAGCAACCGATTTATAGATCCAAAACCATATCCATTCATCCAATGATCCAACGACTAATATATATACTCATTCAATAGATCCAGGGAGGATTTTGAAAAAAGAAAAAATAAATTTCACATAAACAGTCGTCTGCGTAGTCTTACCTCAAACACGACATGCATGAGGAAGTTTTCTCTAAGTCTCTTTGATTTGTGTAGTTTTTCTTCTTACTACCTTTTTAGTTCTTCACAATTTTCCTTCTATGGAGTCTCCTTCTTTATCCTCTAAAGTAAACCCTTCATCTTTCACCTAAAAAACATAGATCCTCAACTTGACTTGTCTTCCTGATCTGTAGCTCCACTGATCTCTGATGGAGCCTCCCCCGATCCACACCAAAATTCACTGTTGTATAACTTTGCGAACAAGATTTACACACTTGCATTCATTAGCAAAGGAGGATTACTCTCTCTCCAATCTCAACCACTAGCGCTCTTAGCCACAAAGGTTCAACTCACCACAGACCCAGCTGAGATAGGGTTCCTTCTTTATGCTCTGATAGCAAGATAAAAATGGGAAGACAAATTAGAAATGAAAGTTACAACTCATAGGGGAGATGAACTACACCTGGAGACTGCCAAAGTAGTATTTCTCTCTCTATTGCATTATTCATCAAATCCAACATAAAACAAACTTTCTCAATTAATTTCAATCATGGAGGAACTTATTAGAATTGGAATAATATCAAATCCCTAGGAAATTGGTGGGCAAGGAGGCACACAAATCAATATTTTTAAATTTATTAAAAGTCAATGCAACCTAAATAGCACATAATATCTAAAATAGATGAACATAGCTCTCGCTAGAGATTTTGTGAGTATATCTGCCACCTTCTTCTCTGTGGGAACTTGTTGTAGCAGCACTACTCCAGACTGAACACAATCTCTGGTGAAAAGGTATCTTATGTATGTGTGTGTATGTATATGTGTTTCAACCCATCATGGAACACTAGATTCTCAAAGAGATTGATGCAACTTTTATCATCACAACAGATACTGGTCCCCTTATTAGGTCCCTATAACACTACTGTATTCCCCTTATTGTTATTGTTTTGCCCCATAGAAGCCTAATATTGTTATCTTTATTCCCTTAAATTATTATTTCTATGTAGGCTCTGATTATATTGTGACCCTCTACTCCTATATATAACAAGGATCTCTTATCATTTGAAACATCTAAGAATTGTTCATTTATGTAATGTAAAGGCAGTTTCCCCCACGAAGTGGCTAATTTTCAAGTCTTTAATCTATCTAATATTCTATTTTTTTATTTGGTTGCATTACATTTGGAATACAAGCTTTGGATTCTAGGGCTTTTCTACATCAACCATATCATCTTGTAATTTTGACTATACATTTTTCTCTACGAGGCTTCAAGAGATGACATTTCGATCACATGAAGCCAAAATATTGGTGAACTTCATGTAAAAAATTAAGACCTTGGTTCACTATATTTTATAAGATATGGTCCAAAGAAGTTATGGTTTTACATGCTCTATAATTGAACCTCAAACAAGGCCAAAGGCTGAAATGATGACATGTGGTATTCCATACAGGTTCACTCTACTCAACCAATCCCTAACTAGGTCATCATGGGATATTGGGCATAACTTTATCTCGAGGAATCCAATCTCGGTTTAACTTACCGTGTTGGAAAGAATAATTTTAGGGATACCATAAGATGGAATTTCATATCTTTGAGAGATGAAATTATAGAGATACAAGAGATTCAATATTAAGCTCCTAAAAGCAAGAAAATGGTGTGTATTTTTTTGAAATTCCATAAATTTTCTTTGAAAAAATAGTTTGAAGTGATTTAAAGTGTAATGTCCCAAACTAGGAAAAACAATAAATATTAAATACATGCATGAAGGTAAAAAAAAAAAAAAAATTACACATGCAAACACAAAATTAACACATGCAAATTATAGATGAGTGAATCATTGAATAAGAACCATAAATCTAAGTCATTTTATTAAAGTTTTAGCTAGAACTAATTAAAATGGAGTGCAATAATAAAACCTAGGATTGCTAATGCAAGTATGCAATAGTCAGGTGAATATATAAGAAAAACAACAACTGAAATGACTCAATTTGTCCAAACACACTGCCCATAAAAATTTGTTGTTGTTGCTGGAGGTGAATTGTGATTTATGCCGTCAAATTTTCTCCAAAAATTCCAGAAAATTAACTGGAGGCTTCTCTCACCCAAATCCACCAAACTTATAAAAATATTGGGCTAATTCCTAGTGACTTGAAAATCCCCAAAATGTGAAAATTACTCGGAAAATATTGTTGTTGCTCCTACAGTTACTAGAGAAGAAACTAAAATTTGGGCCTCAATAATGCCTAGATTGACCTAAAATTGCAGCCATAGGATCCTCTCCTATAACCCAGTAATACCATGAAAAATTTTGTCCTAAATCCAAGCCAAAATTGAACCCACAATGTGTTGCAAACTTCCCAGTTAACCAACAATATGCCTTCCCATAAGAATGTATGATTATGGCCTGAATACTGCCCAGAAATTCTATAAAATTACTCCCCAACTAAAAAAACCCATAAATCATTTGGGCTAATTCTAGCTAACGTGAAATGCCTAGAATAGAATGAATCTCCCAACTACATAGTTTTGTGCCCAACCAAAAAGAAACTACTGAGATATGATAAAGCTCTCCTGAAAATGGCTAACAAATTATGCATAAATATTTTCCAAAAAATAGCTAACTCCCAGCTAAAAAATCCCAACAAATATCAGCACCAAACACCCAAAAAAATGCTTTACTCCACCCCATGCATAGGTTCTATATGAAAAATTTGGCCCAGCTAAAAGATACAAGGACATCTCTGAAAAATGGTGCCAAACGCCTCCTCTAACTAGTGGAAAATCTGCCGCAAATACCTGGAACCTGTGATAAAACGATGGTGCTCCAAATAAGCTCTAATTTTTTTCTTTAATGTCCAGAAATAGAAAATGTATGAGTGAGTACTCTACAATAAACTCCAATGGGAGTCCTGAAATAGACTCCCCCAAAGCGTCACTAGGGAGACACTTGAATTTTTCCAAAATGAGGCAGAATTTCACTTGAAACTCTTGAGATAAAAAACTTTGCTTTCCTTGTTCTGAGAAGCCTCCAAGAGAGTGTTGAGCTTCCGAAAAATAATGAGAAAAATATACCCAAACAAATGATTCTACCCTCCTTGTATAATTTCTCACCATGCTTCTAGACCCTCTTTTTAATTATTATTTTATTCTTGGGGGCTATTTTCCACCAAGTGACTTTTTCCTCCATTTAAAAACTAATAATTTTCCACCAATCTTCAATAATAAATTCCACTCTTCTCTAAAGTAATATTTTCCTCTTTTGTTACTATTAGAAAAATTGGGCAAAATTCCAATGCTCACAAAATTGAGGATATTACAACTGTAATTTTCTTTTTTCCTCCTAAATCCCCAATGTTGGAAATGTTTTCTCTTTCAAAAATTGTCTCTAATGTCGAAAATAAAAATTGGAGACATGACATAAAGGCGATATTGAAGTATAGATGTCAGTATTTGGTTCTAAAATGACTCCCAAATAAAGAATTTTACACCCATTAAGCCATGAAAAAGCTCTACTACGACGCATGAAGAGGAAAAATTGCAACATGATATATCAAAATTGTGGGAGCGAGTGCAACAAATTTATCTATCACAAAGAGCAACCAAATATGAACTAAAAGAAGACATGGATGGTTTAAAAGAAGAAATAATACGAGACATGGATGTTATAAAAAGTGACATGAATGGTTTAAAGCCAGACATGGAAGGTTTAAAGGAAAGTTTGGCAGGCCTGCTATAAAAAAGGCTTCCTAGTGGTGATAAGGAATTTCATGAAACTCATGAAGATAACAAATGAAATGTTAATAATGATTTTAGAGACTCCATCTTTGGGATGAAGACTAACCATATTCTAAATATTGATATGCGAAAGCTCGATGACAAGGATCCGGTAACATGGATGTTGTAGATGGAGCAATTATTTGATCTACATGATGTGCCACACACACAAAAGGTACACAATGGATCGTTATATTTATAACAAAACCAGTTTTTGTGGTATCAATGACTTTGTTCTCATAAATAAATTTTCACTTGGATAATTTTTATAGAAGAATTGGTAGCACATTATGAGGATACAAAGAGCAATACCTCTTCATATAATTGATAAATCTTAAAAAGGGTTAAATGGAGGAGCACAATGAAGACCTCCAAAGATTGAATATCAAGGTAAATGATATTCCATAGGAGCATAGGATTGATGTCTTCATTTGGACTTTAAATGATAACATCCAACATGAGGTACACCTTTGGAAACCTAATTCATTGGAGAAGGCATAAAAACTGGAAAGAAAAGTTGATAGAAAAAATATGACAACAAGAAAGTATACCACTCACAACTATAAATGTGGAAGTGTTACTACTTCTAGCCTCCCACAACCCATAAGGTTTACACCACAACAACCTGAGGGAAAAAAGAGAAAAAGGGATTTGTTACAGTTGTGATAGAAAATACACTGAGGATCATAAGTGTGCTGAGAAGAAATTATTTTACATATATTGTAAAGAGGAGGAAGAAAAGGAACATGAAACATCAAAGGAAGAGGATATGCACAAAGACCCAATCCCATAGAAAGAAGAAATGAATCTGACAATATATTGTAAAGCGTTCGTAGGAATCAACATTCCTGGAATTCTCAAGAGATATGGGTATATCAAGAAAAAAAAAGGTAACAATGTTGATTTATTCTTGTAGTACCCATAATTTTATTCATTGCAAGATAGCCAAGGAATTGAATTGCTTTCTATATCTAGCACCAAATTGTCAAGTGATGGTATGAAATAGAGGAACTATAATTTTATCAAGGAAGTACCATAATATCAATATAACAATGGGGGAATATGTATTGAATAGTCAAATTCTTTCCATTCTAATGGGTTGTGCTGATGTTATATGAGGAGTCCAATGGTTACACTTTTTGGGGATGATAACTTTTAATTTTCAAGAAATTTTCTTGAAGTTTTGCAGGGAAGGAATTGGAATTTAATTAAGGGGCATCACCAGGAAACTGGGGAAGATAATCAACTATAATGCCATGAAAAAAAATTTGAATAAATAACAATGAGGAATAACTGAAAAATTGTGCTCACTAGATGTTCAAACATTGAAATCATCTATTTATCTATATCTCCAAAGAATATTGGGAAATAATTCCAAGGTACTTGAGACTCTCAAATACCTCCCAACCATTCATGATCATGATCATGTTATTTACTTGATTCTAAGAAGCGTTCATCCAAACGTTAGACCTTTCAAATATTCTTATGCCCAAAAAAGTGAAATTGAACGTATGGTTGCGGAAATGTGAGAGGCATGTATAATTCAGCCTAGCAAAAGTTATTTTTCTATGCCAGTATTATTGGTACATAAGAAGGATGTATCATGGCGTATGTCTCTGGATTATATGGAGATCAACAAGGTCACTATTAAAGATAAATTTCCCATTCCTATCATTGATGAATTGTTGGATGAATTACGTGGAGAAATTTACTTCAACAAGTTGGATCTTTGTTGACGACATCATCAAATTAGAATCAAGACTAAAGCCATTCTTAAAAAAAACATTCAAAAGTCATGAAGTTCGTTATAAATTTTTGGTCATTCCATTTTCCTTACTATTGTACCTTCCAGTTTTCAAGGTTTGATGAATTCCATTTTTGAAACCTTCCTTAGAAAGTTTGTGTTAGTATTTTTAGATGATATACTAATCTACAAGAAGTATTGGAAGGATCATGTTCAACATGTTGACAGGGTGGTCAAACAATTGTATGCAAAAACTTCCAAATGTTTCTTTGGGGTACAAGAGGTGGAATATTTGGGTCATATTGTATCTCTATTAAGGTAGATCCTAACAAAATTTAAACCATCAAGGAATGGAAAATACCCACAACCCTAAAGCATGTTTAAGGATCTATCTAGTTGATAAGGTATTATTGCAAGTTTATTAATGATTATACAAAAATATTAGCACCTCTAACAACATTATTGAAGAAAGGTGCATTTTTTGGTCTCCATAATCAACTATGTCCTTTGAAAATCTTAAAGAGACAATGTTCCAAGATCTGGTTTTAGCTACACTAGACTTCACAAAAACATTTATGGTGGAATGTGATGCCTCAAGAAATGGAATTGCTGATGTTTTAATGGAAAAAGGAAGACTCGTTGCATTTCAAAGTTGTCCAATAAAGGGAAAGTGATTACAAAAACCTATTTATGACAAGGAAATATTGGCAATACTACATGCCCTTAAGTAATAGAGCCCATACATAATGGGAAGATACTTCAATATATAAAGAGATTGTGATAGTATTAAATAAATCTTGGAACAAATATTATCTTCAAAAGGGTAGAGAAAATGGGTTACTAAGATGTTGGGATATGACTTTGAAATCATCTACAAAAAATGGAAGAAAATTGCAGATGCACTCACAAGAAGGGATGATGATGTGGAAGCATTTCTCTATGTCATTTCTATTATCCAACCTGATTGGATAATGGAAGAAAAGGAGGAATGAAAGAATGACAAAGGTGTGGGCACTCATTCAAAATTTTTAGCAAGATCTGAGTACATATGATACATTTATCTGGAAAAATGACTTATTATGGTACAAAAATATCTTACATTTATTTAAGAATTCCCAACTCAAACCAAAGATTACTTTGCAATTGCACACCTCTCCTTTAGGAGGGAAGTCGGGATTTTTAAAAACTTACCATAGGGTCAAGAAGGATTTTTTTTTGGGATGGCCTGAAATATAATATTCAGAATTTTGTGGCAGAATATTTGGTTTGACAACATAATAATGTTGAGACAATTAAAACCCCAAGTCTGTTACAACCTTTATCCATTCCAAGTTAGTGTTAGGAGGAGGTCTCAATGGATTTTACCATAGGTATACCCAAGTTCAAAGGAAATGATTTCATCATGGTGGTAGTTGATATACTTTCCAAGTATGCACACATTTGTGCATTATCTCATTCGTTTAAAGCCAATACAACTGCTAATGCATTTATGGAAACAATTCAAAAGTTACATGGAAACCCATATATTATTGTAAGTGACAGTGATCCCATTTTCACTAGAAATGTTTGGAGAAATTTATTTTCTTGTATGGGTACTCGATTAGCTCATAACTCATCTTATCATGCTCAATAAGATGGGAAAAATAAGATAGTGAACAAATGTTTGGAAGGATATCTTTGTTTTTTTGTATCTGATAAACAAACACAATGGATCAATTGGTTACCTATGGCTAAATGGTGGTATAACCCTTCCTTCCATACTAAAACAAAAATGAACCCATTTATGGCACTTTATGGATATCATCCACCATCCATCACATCATATCTAAGAGAGAATTCTAAGGTTCAAGCAATGGAAGATCACATCGAGCATCAAAAGCAAGTTCTCCAACTCTTAAAGGATAGCCTCACTCTAGCATAAAATCAAATTAAATAACAAGCATATCAACATTGAAGTGAAATAAGTTTTGACATAGGTGACTGGGTACTTTTATGACTATAACAATGCAAAAAAATGTCCCTTAAGAAATCTAAGAAGTATAATAAATTATAACCCAAGTACTATGGTCCTTACAAGGTGTTACAAAAGATTGATACTATGGTATAAAAATTGGAGTTGGCTGCATCTTCCTGAGTATACCCAGTTTTTCAGGTTTCATACTTAAAGAAGGTTATTGGGGACAAGCTCCCAGTTAGAAAAATATTGCCAAAACTTGATGAGCGAGGAAAAATCTTATCGGAGACTGAAGCAGTCATGGAAACAAGAACTGACAACTACTGAATCAATGAACTTTAGATTTTCTCATTAAGTGGAGGAACTTACCCATTGAATATTCCACATGGGAGGATGATAATTTTACACAAAATCATCCACAACTACACAAGCGTTGAGGAAAACTCTTTTTTTGAAGGAGAGGGGCATGTTAGGTCCCTATAATACTAATGTAACCCCCTTATTGTTGTTGTTAGTGTAGCCCCTTTATTGTTATTGATGTGCCCATGTAGCCCCCATATTGTTATTGTTGTGCCCACAGAAGCCAATTATTGTTATAGTTGTGTCCTTATATTATTATTTTTATGCAGGCTATGATTATATTGTGACCCTTTAGACTACTATATATACCAAGGAAGTCTTGTCATTTGAATCATCCAAGAATTATTCACTTATGTGATGTAAAGGAGGTTTCCCCATTGAAAAGGATAATTTTCAAGTTGATGATCTATATTTTGTTCTGTTTTGTGATATGGTTACATAACAGCCCTCCATCTTCTATCTAAATAGACTCACTAGCATCTTCTAAAGAAAAATAGCTTCTCATGTGGCCATGATGGTTGCCCATTACTCTACTTCTACAGAACTCTATGCCACATACCTATACTTCCTGTTGCACAAACATACAACCCCCAATCCAATGCTAAAGAAACATCCTAATGTGCTCTTCTGATCCACTAAGATACCTACCCAAACCTCATCTATATATCTACATAATCTGACACCATAATCTCGATTATACCTCAACCCATACTTGAGTGGGTCAAACAAATAACTCAATATATGCCGCATTGTTGTCTAATGCACTCTCTTATGTCCCAAAATAAATTGGCTGAGAGTGTTGACCATGAAGTAGATATCTACTCTAGTTTTGACTAGATACATGATGGAATTGATGATTTGTCTATAAAAGGTTCAGTTAACATCCTCATCCTCTAACGCTTCTATCCTCCTTCATTTCATAATCATATATGTGGACATAGGCCTACAATCCTGCATCCTAAATCTCTTAAGAATACCTATAGTGTATCTCCCTTTACCAAGGAAGATCTCCTCATCCCTGTACCTACCTCCAGGCCTAGGAGGTAATGCATATATCCTAGATCCTTCATGTCAAAATTTGCTAGTAAGTTCTTCTTGTAGTCCTCTGTGAGCCCTAATTACCTAGTTAGAAAGAGGTCATCCACATATAACACTAGGATGATTCTCTCATCCTCTACCGTCAAATAGTAAAAGTTGGGTTTGTGTCACTGTTGACAAATCCCATTTTTTACAAGTAGCTATCAATTCAACCATACCACACACTGGGATCCTCTTTGAGACCTTATAGAGCTCTCTTTAGCATGCACAATGTGTGTCCCTCTCATGTTTCTAAAATCCATCTACTTTTTCAATATATACCTCCTCCTTTATCACACCATTCAAGAAGGCTTTTTTGATGTCCATCTAGTGAATTTTTCATCCCATCTATGCTTTTAGATATATAACAAACCAAATTGAAGTATATCTAGAAACTAGGGTGAAGGGTTAATCATAATCTCTCCCTCCCTTATATCGATACCCTTTTGTCATGAACCTATATGTGGACTTATCCATGCTGCAATTTACAACATACTTGGTATTATAGATCTACTAAGAGCCCAAAACTAACCTATACAGAGGTCTCAGAACTACCTCCCACACATCGATATTCATGATAGAGATATACTCATCTACCATGGAATATACCAACACCTAATGTTGTGCAGCCTGCTGATAGCTAGGAGGCTTAACAACATATGCCACCAATGCCTGGTAGGTGTCTAGTTGTCAGTTTTCTCTCTTGTTTGTCCTAGGAGATCCAATGAACTCCACATCCCTTAGCATCTGACAAACTTCCCTTCTAATTCAACCACTAGTGGTGGGAGGATTGATAAGCTACTCATCCTACCTCTGCTACTCCATATGCTATGAACTCATAAAATTTCCTACACCTAAGGTTGCACTCATACTAGTAATTGTACTAGGTCCCTATTGCTATCCTTGTTTCTATCCCTATGACAACCCCTATAACACACCCTACTTATGGAACAATGGAGGTTATACTAGCTCACTCTTATCACCCGATGGTGTCTCATGAGACATCTTGAAGGCTCTGCCCTCCATCAACATCACGTCATGTCTTGCGATAATCTTCCTACCACTAGAAACGTAGATCATGTAGTCTAATATAACTTAATGTTTTCTTCATCTGGTATATGGTAGTAGGATACATTTCCAAAGATCCTGAAGTGATTAACTTTTTGCTTCTTCCCTGAAAAGACTTCTTCTAGGGTTATCTTCCAAAATTCCCTCTAAGGAATCATGTTTTGTATATACAATGTTGTGTTGCACACCTTCACCCATATAAACTTGGGAATTTCCTCATTATACAACATAGCCTTTTCCACCCAAACTATAGACCTATTATTTCGCTCCACTACTCCACTCTATTGTGGATTGTATGGAGCTATCCAATCCCTCTTGATGCCCTCCTTTGCATGGATCCATGTGAAGCACCTTCATAATATTTCTTGTTACATTGTTCACTAGAGCCTTGAACTCTTGGAAGAGACTAAATACCCCATCCTTGGTCTTCAACAAATAGATCTAGGTTTTCCTAGAACAAACATTAATAAAGTGAAAAATTACTTGTACCCAATGAGAGATCTAGTTGACATAGGGCCACAAATATCTGAGTGTACAAGCTACAACACACCATCTGATCAACTCCCACTTCTTAGGAATGTTTCCTTAGCATATTTCCCAAGCATGCACCCCCTACCTACATCATCATGTTCTATGCTTACTTTTTGAGCACCTATCACTATCTCCTTGAGCATACTAAGTGCCCCATAGACAAAATGCCCCATTCTCCTATGTCATAGTTCATTTAGGACTCTCCAACTTCTACTACCATAATTGTTGTTGTTTCTAACTAGCTCCTTTGCACAGTCAATCTACAAATTGTACAACATGGTGCTATGGACTCCAATATGCCTCACCATCTCCTAGTTGTGTTGTTTGATGAATACCTTCTTCCCTAAAAATTGGACATCGTATTCTTTATCCTATAGTTGGGACACTAAAATTAGGTTCATACTCATGCCGAGAAGATGCGGGACATCTATAATACTTGTGCTTACTCATGATTTCCTGTGAATCTTAATGGTACATACTCCAACCAAAGTGCATTTACTTTTGATTCTCATTTGAATCTCGAAGTCCATTTTCTCCTCCTTGTAGCTAGAGAAGTATTCTCTAATTCCTGTATATGGGTTGATGCTTCACTGTCTATATACCAGACACCATGTGAAGTTGAGATAGAGAGGAAATCTATTTGAGTGAATTGATCCTCTAATCTGGAAGAAAAATTTGTATCCTCCTAAATGTTGAATCTCTCTACAGCTATATTGGAGAAATATAGGAATTTTACTAGAGAAGTCTTGGATATAGTTTCATGTGCTTTTATCTTCCCACCCTATGTAGATCTATAGTTGTAACCCTTCTTGAAAAATTGTACACCGAGATATGCTCTGTAAGTCAACTCATATGCTCATCGAAACTACTTCCTGGTACCCACATTTCCTACAAACTCTTCTTTTGATGCTAATCAAGTTTTCCTCTTAACTATATCTAAAAGTTGAACCCTCCGCCTCTACAATTTGCACCACTAGCTTGGCCTGTGTAGATATGAAACCTATACTTTATATATCCTTCTAAGGCTACATGATATGTTGATATTTCACCTTTGAACCTATGATATTATCAACAATACTCTGATACCATGTGAAATTTCCTTGAATTTGCAGCAACTAAAATTTATTCTTCTAACTGATTAGCAATTTAATTATTTATGACAATTAGCACAATTTTATGTTTCCTTCTCTAAGGAAGCACCATCTTATGTAACAATGTTATCTTCACCCTCCATGATATCTTCTTCTCATCAATTACAACAAATAATTCATAATATGCCCATTGTTTGTCTTTTCTTCTTTGTTGATTTGGATTTGCTTAAGAAGCAACATCATCAACAACTTCACTTCTTGAGATCTATCTGACCCCAAATTCTCTGACCTATGAATATTGCTAAGTTATCTGTGAAATTACAACATTCTTTCTACTGAACCAATCTAGTATTCTCATCTTGACAAGATCAAGAAAATATGTTTTAACTTTTTAATGGTCTGAAAAGAAGGAAATTGAAGGAACTCCCCTAATGAAGTGGTCAAAGATAGCTAACTTAAAAGAACAAATGGGGATGTGGTCTCAAGAAATCTATGTTTTTAGCCAAGCCTTTGTAGCAAAGAGCCTTTAGATGTTATTCTCTAATGAAGGACGGGGAGGCAAAGTCATGAAGTGGATATACACGAAGGAAGGGTCCACTAAAGAATGAGTATGGGTACACAAAAATTATGTTATAAAGCATTAATTGTCTGAAAAACATTAGTTAAATCTTTCCCTTGGGATGAAAGATGGATTACATCAAAAATAGATAGAGGAAATAAAGTAAGAGGTAGCAGGATCCATGGAAATGGTGCAGTGGTAATTTTAGGCTGTCAGATCCTTTGCTATCAGATCTTGATGACTTAAGGGTATTTAAGATTAGGGATATAGCTTCAAATTTGGAAGAAGGATGGTTTCAAAGGTGGAAGACAAAAGAGGAGATGCACATAGAGGGGAAATGTTTATTGAATGGAATCTGTTTGTCAACAATCTAAATAATAGCATGATAACTTTGTCAGATTAGGATGATGGGCTTAAGTGGTCAGAAAATAAAGCATTTGTTTTACACATTAAAATTTGGAAATGAGGCAAGAATGCTTGAAGACCAAAGTGGTGGAAGGAAGTTTGGAAACTTGAAAATCCACTTAAAACAAGAAAAGTTCTTTATTTAGCATTGGCAAACAAAATTCTTACATGGGACAATAGGGAAAAGCAAAATTGGAATGGACCAGATGGTATGTTTTATATAAGGTAGAAAGTGAATCAGTGAATCCCTCATTTGTCCTTTCTCAAAATTGGTGTGGAAATAATTTTTGCAAATAACAAATGGAAGGAACAAGTGGGACAAATACTCTTTCGTGATTTGTTTTGAGCATTGGCATCTTGATAAACATATTTCCATTCATAGATCTTTGCCATGCTTCACTTTATGGGGGATTGTGGTTAGCTAGAAACAATGCATTTTTTCAAGGTAAAA
This sequence comes from Pinus tabuliformis, assembly GCA_031772625.1. Lineage (NCBI taxonomy): Eukaryota > Viridiplantae > Streptophyta > Pinopsida > Pinales > Pinaceae > Pinus > Pinus tabuliformis. The sequence goes on from CM062817.1 coordinate 952,537,122, forward strand.
AACCTCATCCAAGATTGGTGGCTCATTCAATAAGCACTGGCTATGTGGGATGATGGAAGCCAAAATATCCAAAATCTGATAGAGTTCTGAAAGATCTATAATAGATCATTCTACAACTTGGGGTTACTTTGATGGTGCATGTCAAGAAACCCACAGGTAAGTGTGGCTCTAGAAGTCTTTTGTTTCTAAAGAACTTATTATTTTTCTATAAAAATTGGAATTGGGAAAGGGACTAAACACAAAACTGAGTTGTATGCATCATAGCTATTACTAAAAGCATGTATATAAAGAGGTGATTGAACAATGCAAATTCTGGGGGATCCAAAACTACTGATTGATTGGGCCAATGGGCATAAGATGATAACAAATCTAGTACTAAATATAGTCATGATCAGAGTTTTATAGATAAAAATAATTTTTTAAGTAATTTTCTTTACCAACATTTACAGGGAGTGATACACAGGCAGAACAACTCTCAAAATATGTTTTTTTTGCAGTAGGGATTCCTGATAGAGAAAAAAATTTAGAGAAGGAACTCTTGTCTAAGAATCAAAAAAATCATTTTTAAATTTTTCAAAAATATGATAAAATTTTTGTTTAGTTCTTGAATAGGATATCCATTAACAATGTAAACTTTGAAACGGGAACTATAAACTCAAACGGGAACTCTGGCCAAAAAACCCCGAAAAAACATCAAAAACAGTGCTAAAAATGAAAAGTGTGTATACTGGAACGATGATTTTATTTTTTAGCGGTCAATTTTGAACATGTTTTAAAAATGGCAGTGACTACGAAATTTACTACGAAATTTTTGTGCAAAATATAGCTTCAAAACGAAAGTGATGATACTGGAACAATGATTTTTTTTAGTGTCAATTATCAAACTTTTTAAAAAATCCTAGTAAAACCAAATTTTTATGTGCCAAACAAAGTTGTTTTTGGAAGGATATCATTTTTCTTTCCAAAGTATAAATTCAACATGTTTTCAACCATAACATGATAGATACAAAAGAAAAATGATTCCAAGAATTGTCCAGCCACCAGCTGGGTGGGCGGGTGGGCCGCCGGGGTGGCGCCAGCCCAATCGCGCCACCCCGACGGCTAGCCTACCCACCCGGTTGGTGGCTAGCCAATTCCGAGAATCGACCAGCCACTAGCTGGGTGGGTGGGTAGGCCGCCGAGGTGGCACGGCTGGTGACTGGGTGATTCTCGAAATCGCCTAGCCACCAGCTGGGTAGGCGGGCAGGCAGCTGGTGTGGCGCCAGCCTAGGCCGTGCCACCCCGGCGGTCCGCCCACCCGGTGGCTGGGTGATTCCCGGAATCGCCCATCCACCAGCCGGGCGGGCGGCTGGTGGCTGGGCAATTCCCGGAATCGCCCAGCCACCAGCCGGGTGGGTGGGCGGGCTGGATGGTGCCAGCCCAAGCTGTGCCACCCCGGCGGCCTGCCCGCCCGCTCAGCTGGTGGTTGGGTGATTCCCGGAATCGCCTAGCCACTAGCCGGGCGAGTAGGCGGGCCACCAGGGTGGCGCCAGCCCAGGCCGGGCCACCGCGATGGCCCGCCCACTCGCCCGGCTGGTGGCTGGGTGATTCGCGCCACCCCGCCTGCCCGGCTGGTTGGTGGCTGGGTTATTTCAGGAATCACCCAGGCACCAGCCACCCGCGCCCGCCTGACTAGTGGCTAGGTGATTCCGGGAATCACCCAGGCGGCTGGAATCACCCAGCCACTAGCAGCCCGCCCGGCTGGTGGCTGGGCGATTCTCGGAATCGCCCAGCCACCAGCCGAGCAGGCGGGCGGGCCACCGGGGTGGCGCCAGCCAAGACCGTGCCACCCCGGTGGCCCGCCCGCCCGCCCGGCTGGTGGCTGGGCGATTTCCAGAATCGCCCAGCCACCAACCGAGCGGGCGAGCAGGCCACTGGGGTGGCGCCAGCCAAGGCCGCGCCACCCCGGCGGCCCGCCCGCCTGCCTGACTGATGGCTCGGTGATTCCCATAATCACCCAGCCACCAGCCAGGCAGGCGACTGGTGGTTGGGTGATTCCCGGAATCACCCAGCCACCAGGCGGGTGGGTGGCGGTCCACCGGGGTGGTGCAGCCTAGGGTGGCACCACCCCGGTGGCCCGCCCGCCCGCTTGGTCGGTGGCTGGGAGATTTCGGGCCTCCCCACCCCGGCGGCCCACCTGCCTGCATGTCTGGTGGCTGGGTGATTCCAGCAGGCCTGGCTAGTGGCTTGGTGATTCCTAGAATCACCCAGCCACCAGACGGGCTGGTGGCTGGTTGATTCCGAGAATCACCCAGCCACCATCCGGGACGGCAGCTGGTGGCTAGTTGATTCCAGGAATCACCCAACCACTAGCCGGGAGGGCGGCTGGTGGTTGATTGATTTCGGGAATCACCCAGCCACCATCCAGGCGGGCGGCTGGTTGATTCCCGGAATCAACCAGCCGCCCACCCGGTTGGTGGCTCCGCCCGGCTGGTGGCTGGTTGATTCCTGGCCAGTTGGTCGTTGGTTGATTTCGGGAATCAACTAGCCACCAGGCGGGCGGCCAGCTGGTGGCTGGTTGATTTCGGGAATCAACCAGCCACCAGCCGGCCGCCCCTTGGTGGCTGGTTGATTCAACCAACCATTCCCTGAATCAACCAGCCACCAGCAGCCTGCCCGGCTGCCCTGCTAGTGGCTGGTTGATTTCGGGAATCATCCAGCCAACAGCCACCTGAATACCTGGTGGCTAATTGATTTTCAGAATCATCCAGCCACCAGACGGGCGGCCAGCTGGTGGCAGGTTGATTCTGGGAATCAACCAGCAACCAGCCACCCGAACAGCTGGTGGCTAATTGATTCCCAGAATCACCTAGCCACCAGACGGGTGGCCAGCTGGTGGTCGGTTGATTCCGGGAATCAACCAGCCACCAGTTGGCGATTCCCGGAATCACCCAGCCACCAGCCGGGTGGGCGGTTGGTGACTGGTTGATTCCGCCTGCCTGGTCGCTGGTTGATTCCTGGAATCAACCAGACACCAGCCGCCCGCCCGCCTGGTGGCTGAGTGATTCCGGGAATCAACCAGCCACCAGTGGTTGGGTGATTCCCGGAATCAACTAGCCACCAACTGGCCGGCCGGCTAGTGGCTGGTTGATTCCAGGAATCAACCAGCCACCAGCTGGCCGCTCGGTTGGTGGCTAGTTGATTCCCGAAGAAAGCAGCCACCAGCTGGGCGCTCGGCTGGTGGCTGGTTGATTCCCGGAATCAACCAGCCATCAGCCGACTGCCCGGCGCTGGCTGTTGGTTTGTTGATTCCCAGAATCAACCAGCCATTAGCCGGCCGCCCAGTGCTGGCTGGCGGCTGGTTGATTGCCCCGCTGGTGGGTGGTTGATTCCCGGAATCACCCAGTAACCAGTCGGGTGGGCGACTGGTGGCTGGTAGATTTTCGGAATCAACCAGCCACCAGCCTCCCGCCTTACTGGTGACTAAGTGATTCCGGGAATCAACCAGCCACCAGCTGGGGGGGATTTCGGGAATCAGCCAGCCACTGCCCGGCTGGTGGCTGGTTAATTCCCGGAATCACCCAGCCACCAGCTGGCCAGCCGGCTAGTGGCTGGTTGATTCTGGGAATCAACCAGCCACCAGCTGGCCGCCCGGCTGGTGGCTGGTTGATTCCCGAATAAAGTAGCCACCAGCTGGCCGCCCGGCTGGTGGCTGGTTGATTCCGGGAATCAACCAGCCACCAACCTCCTGCCCGACTAGGGGAGCCTGGTGGCTGGTTGATTCCCGGAATCAACCAGCCACCAGCATCAGCCGGGCGGGCAGCATCAACCAGCCACCAGCATCAGCCGGGCGGGCGGCTGGTGGCTGGTTGATTCCTAGAATCAACCAGCCACCATTCGCCCGCCAGGCTGTTGGCTGGGTGATTCCGGGAATCAACTAGCCACCAACCAGGCTGGCGGCTGGTGGGTTGTTGATTCCCAGGAATCAACCAGCGAGCAACTGGTCGGGAATCAACCAGCCACCAGCTGGCCGCCCGGATGGTGGCCGGTTGATTCCCGGAATCACCCAGCCACCAGCCGGGCGGGTGGCTAGTTGATTCCGGGAATCAACGAGCCACCAACCGCCCGCCCGGCCCGGCTGGTGGCTGGGTGATTCCCAGAATCGCCCAGCCACCGACGGGCGGCTGGTGGCTGGTTGGCCGGCTGGTGGTTGGTTGAGTCCCGAAATCAACCAGCCACTAGCCGCCCGCCCGGCTGGTGGCTAGTTGATTCCCGAAATCACCAAGCCACTAGCCGCCCGGGCAGCTGGTGTCTGGTTGATTCCCGGAATGAACTAGCCTCCAGACGCCCAGCTGGTTGATTCCGGGAATCAACCAGCTACCAGCCGCCCGCCCGGCCTAGCTGGTGGCTGGGTGATTCACGAAATCACCCGGCAACCAGCAGGGCGGGCGACTGGTGGCTGGTTGATTGCCGGAATCAACCATCCACTAGCCGCCCACGCTTCTGGAATCAACAAGCCACCAGCCGGCCCAGCCACCAGTCGAGCGGCTGGCTGGTGGCTGGTTGATTCCCAGAATCAACCAGCCACCAATCGCCCACCCGGCTAGTGGTTGGTTGATTCTCGGAATCACCCAACCACCAATCGCCCACCCTGCTGATGGCTGCTTGATTCCGGGAATGAACCAGCCACCAGTCGCCCGCCCGGCTGGTGGGAATCACCCAGCCACCAGCCGCCCACCCGGCTGGTGGCTGGTTGATTCCCGGAATCAAAAGCAAAAGGAGAGATAGTTAACATTTATCAAAAACCACAATTATTGGTTAACTATCTTATAGATATTTGTTCAGATGAAGGAGATTGGGTTCTGGATTTATTTTCTGGCTCAGGTAAGTTTTATTATATGGAATTGAATTTCAATATGTTATTTTTTAATTAATATGTCATTGTACTAATTTAGCTCATTATTTCTTTTGTGCTTGATAATTAGGTACAACGCTAGCATGTTGCCTTCAAAAAGAAAGAAATTGCATTGCAATTGAAAAAGATCTAGTACAATGCAATTTCATTCAGCAAAGAATTAATGTTCTTCAATTTCTTCCAGATGCAATGTAAGAAATTGGGTTGAATAAAGGGGACTTTAGTGAATCTCGTGTGGCAAAAATGGCAAAGGAACCCCAACCACCATTACATAGAATGTTTGGAAAGACATACATTGGGAGATTCACAGACATCAAAGACCCATTAGAAGAGGAAAGTGAGCAAAAGGAAACAAAAAATATTGTGGAAGAAGACAATGATGAAACTCTAGAGGATGAATAGTTTGGATTACGTGACATTGTTGATTAAATTTAAGTTATGTTTGTAAATCAAGCTTTGCAATGTTTTGACTTTGACATTTTATGAGAAGAATAAACACTCAATTAGGGTTGTTATACGTTCAATATTTGTAATATGTGATTTTTGCATTGATTTTTAAGTTAATCATTATTTTTTGAAAAAAAAAAGTGATTATTATTAATTTTTTGACATGAAATTCATAAAAAAGACTATTATTTAACCATTTTTAGTTAAAATTATCGTATAAAAATTGTGATTTTGACATGTCAATTCTAGCAAAAAATTATCAAAACATGTAGTTTTTTAGTTATATTTATGTTAAAAATGGTTATTTTTATGTCCATTGTTAAAAAATATTGTTTTTTAGAAACAATTATTTCATGTGGATTGAAAAATTAATTAAGGATGTATAAATATGTAGAATATCGAAAATTCTAAATATCAACCTCCTAATTTAAAAATGCAAAACAATAAAAACCTCACTAAAAAAAAGTTAAAATTAAAATAAAAAACAAGAAAATGTGAAGAAAACGGCCACTTCAAAAATGATCAAATTTACAAAATAATTATTTACATTTTATACATTAGAAAATTTAAAGCCAAAACACAGGTCTTTTAAAAAAAGGGGGTGATGCAGAATACTCACTTTTTTAAATCAGCATGAAATTCACTACCATTCTAAAACAATTCTAAAACGTAATGTACATAAAAAAAATAAAGTGCCAAAAAGTATGCTCTAAAAAAAACATGTTCGTTCTGCATCACCACTTTTCAAAATCAGGTAACTTTTTTTCTATCTCTACGAAACGGGTAACAGTATCAGTTCCCGTTTCAAAGTTTACATTGTTCATTATACCTAGGGGCCTGTATGTCCAAGAGTCCAAGATAGGTTTTTGATGATATGAATGAAATTCCTAGATAAATCCTTATGGAATACTGTAAAATTTATCTTCTAGGGAAGTCTATAGATAGGTTCAGTAGCTATTTTGGCCAAAAGGCTATGACAATGTCTATTTTGATTTCCTCTTGAAATAAGAACTCTCTCTAGTATACTCTACTTGTTTCCCATATCGATTTTGGGTGTGGCTGAGATTGGATCCTTCCAACCTTTTCATAAAAAAAAATCATGGGAAAAAAAGTAACTGAGATATACTTATGGAAGAAATACTCACTAATGACAATAATGATGATGATATGATAGGGAACTTCATTGATAATTTTTATGAAATAGACAAGCATTGGGTATCAATTGTTTACCAATTTTCTATGTTCAAGAATGAGAGCATGGAAATACTACTAGATTCAATGCTTTTCTTTGAAGATTAGGCACGTACTGACTAGAGGGCATGTCAGTTGGTGTGGTCAAGGATTGTTGGCTTCCTATTTATAACATTTATGGGAAGGGTGCGCAAGTCCCAAGTGTGGAGAAAATTGCACAAAAATAACAGTTACACAACCTACATATGTCTCAATATTACACAAGGATCTAGGTCACGCCAATGGAATCAAATATGACATTCACAGTATGTAGTTGTTTGTTCTAGACTCTTCTAAAATATTTTTTAACCACCTATCAAGGCTATAAATGGGCATTAAATGCTCATGCAAAAGGGTCAGTTAGACTAGTTGTCACTCTTAATGAGGGCTTTGGAGAGTTCATTGAGACTAGGTGCATGCTATGGTTTTGTATTCTGCAATGAGAGCTTTGTTCCTATAATGGTGCATTACTCTAGTGTGTTTATTTTTACAATGACTTAATATGAAGCTTCACCTAATGTTGTGGTATTTCTATGTGTTTTTATGGTGTTTACATGAGTATGAGTATGGGGATTGTGGTTAGCTAGAAACAATGCATTAGTTCAAGCTAAAGAACCTCATCCAATTTTTGGGTTCATTAAATAAGAAGTGGCTATGGGGGATGCTAGAAGCCAAAATCTCCAAAATCTCAGAGAGTTCTGAAAGATCCAGCATAGATCATTCTACAGCCTGGGGTTACTTTGATGGTGCATGTCAAGAAACCCCCAGGTAAGTGTGGCTCTAGATGTCTTTTGTTTTTAAATAACTCATTATTTTCTATGAAATTTGGAGTTGGGCGAGGGACTTAACATAGAACTAGGTTGTATGTTTTGTGTCTATTACTGAGAGTAGTTATATAAATAGGTGATGGAATTGTGCAAATTCTGGGGGATCCAAAATTGTTGATTGATTGGCCAATGGACATAAGATGATAACAAATATGGTAATGAATACATTCATGATTAGGTTTTTATAGATAAAAATAAATTTTCATGTAATTTTTTTTACCAACATTTACAGGGAGTTTGATACAAAGGTAGACCAACTCTCAAAATATGCTTTGCTTTTGTAGGAGGGAGGCTTGATAGAGCAACAATTTAGAGAAGGAACTCTTTTCTTAGAAGCAGAAAAATCCTTTCTTAATTTTTCAAAAATATGATAAAATTCATGTTTACTTCTTGAATAGGACAAGCATGATACTTAGGGACCTATATGTCCAAGATTCCAAGATACGTTTTTGATGATCTAAATGAAATTCCCAGATAAATCCTTATGGAAGACTCTAAAAGGTATCTTCTAGGGCAATATGTAGACAAGTTGAACACCTATTTTGGCTTAAAGGCTATGAAAATGTCTATTTTTATTTCCTCTTTAAATAAGGACTCTATCTAGTATACTGTACTCATTTATCATATATATTTGGGGTGTGGTTCGACCTGGATCCTTCCAACCTTTTCATAAAAAAAAATCATGGAAAAAAAGTAACTGAGATATACTTATGGAACAAATACACGCTAAGGAGAATAGTGATGATGATAAGATATGACACTTCATCAATATGTTTTATTAAACAAACAAGCATTGGGTATCAGTTGTTTACCAATTTTCTATGTTCAAGAATGAGATCATGGAAAGACTACCATATTCAATGCCTTTCCTTGAAGATTAGGCACGTACTGACAGGATGGCATGTCAATTGGTGTGGTCAAGGATTGTCAGCTTCCTACTTATAACATTTATGGAAAGGGTGTGCAAGTCCCCATTGTGTAGTAAATTACACAAAAATAGCAGTTACACAGCCTGCAGATGTCTCAATATTACACAAGGGTCCAACCTACACCAAACCATAAGAACCACAATTATTTTACTTCCTAAAGAATAAAGCGAATATTTTCATGAAGCCATTTTACTTCCCAGAGATGTAAGATAGTGCGGGTATTGTCCTAAAGCCAACCTGATTATCATTGTAGGTGGTAGTACTATGGATTTATGTTCAAGTGCTTGGTAACAAGTGAAACTGTACATTGGGTATCACCAACAATTAGGGAATGGGAACCAATGGCCAAAAGTATTTTTCCATTCTCTTCAAGAGTAATAAAGTGATCACATGGTTTAACCACAAATGTAATTTTAGTTGTTTGTTTACCCGAGACAACAACACTATGAAATCCAATTAGCTTCTTTTGTGGGGCTCCTTTGCGGGTTGCAGGGGACTTGGAGTACAACAACACTGCATACCTCCCATCCATGTTATCATGGTTCCACACAAGTATCGAGAATATAAATTTTAACTTAATATAATGGGTGTTCTCCACTCTAACATGATATTTTCCTGTGTCACCAATGGCTTCAACATGCTCCATTGTCACATTCAAATCAATATTATTGATGGTTGTGGAAGAGAACTTGTATTAGTATGCCGAGTAACTCAATCCTTGACCAAATTCAAACACCTTCTTCCCTGTGTAAAATATGTACATACGACCTGGATATCCTCTATGATGATGTGTAAGTATGTTCATGTTCATCATTGGTATCTTCACGAAGTCTTGAGGGTACCATGTCATGGGAAATCTCCCACCTAAACTGTATAAACATACACATCTCATCTAAGTACTCCAATTTTTCTGCAGTATGTTTTACCTTTCATCAAAAGAAAGCGACATTATACAAATAAAAAATTCACAAAAGGATACCAAAAAAAATACAGGCCAGTGCTAAAGGGACAAGAGAATTCTGATGCTTTGTTCCATATTGCCATTGGTACTATAATTCATTTTACACAAGTTTTTTCTTTACTCGGCTTTAGAACTAAAATATAAGCAACAAAATAAATTGATAGAAAAAATCAACATGCCAACAAGTAGATGTCGAGTCATGAGGTGTCCTTGGATTTCAAGGACATTAGAGATATAGAAAATAGTTATTATTCAAACAATTTTTCTAGATATTTTCTTACAGATTATTGCAATAACACTAAAAGATCGTAGTATAAACTTCTTTCAGTTGCTTCAACAACTCATAATTTTGTTGTAAAAGATGCATTTGACTCTGACTTTAGAATTAATATCGAATTAGTCACTTTAAATGTTTGATTATTCCACCTTCTCCATATATTTTATTCACAAGGAAACCAAAAATATTCTAATATAGTCAACAATTGCTACCTACATGAACTAAACAATTCTTAAAATCATTGAAAAATCACTAACATTGCCTATAAACTAAGCAAAAAATTCACTACAATTGCCTGTAAATGAAGTATAATCATTTCCATTCCCTTAAACTAAGTAAAATAAATCACACTCAAATTTTAAAACAAAATTGGATAAGCACTACTAAATAGCAGAAAACATAATGTTAAGAAAAAAAATCCTACATGAAACGACCTACCTTAGAGAAATTCCAAGCCATGTTATAACTAAAGAAATTCAAAGGGGAAACTCCACAAGGAGAAAGGTGGTGTCGGAAAC